>OV656755.1:26000000-26600000 GCA_927399505.1 Luperina testacea
ATTTTCTATTATCTAATTTACTCATGAATTTAATTAATTATTTTAATTTAAGTGTATCTATGCTGGCTTCGATTTCTAATTTATTTTACACTAGAAATCTTCTTTAAGTATTTACCGCTTTGCTCTACTTTTGGTAATAATTTAATTTTAAAATTAACTGAAAGTGTAGTTTTTAGGTGTAATTTTAGGTGACGAATTATTTTAGTGAATATAAACGTATCCGTTCTTATGTGTCTCGTAAGTATATATCGCTGCACATCGTATCGTCCCCCTCCTCTGCTTGCTCGTCATAGTGGGAACACCACTTTCCATACCTCGTTACCTGATCATTTTGATTGTATTTTTATAACTTCATCTTTGACTATAAATTATTTCAAGTACCTAAATGATCTTATTATTAAACGGGACAAGTTGATTCAGTAATTTATTTCAATTTCAATCATATTAAAAATTAACCAAAAATCATAATTTTTTAGTTAGTTTTATGTTATTTTATATTCATTCCAAATGCATTTATTTTGGTCAATTTGTGTACAATATTCTTTTTCAAAGAATGTATGTGGACTTAGATTATGATCTTCTTATTCTATTGACTGTCAGCGATACTACCGGCAGCGGTGGATCGGTGCAGAACACCTGCTGTCGACTGGCCATTACTTTCTAGTTATCACGTGCTGCGTAGTCCTGCTTAACCATCTAATTGTATCCCCGAATTCAGGAATCGTATTGTATTCAGGCAAGCTCTCGAAGTTAAATAAAGCGTTCATTGTGTACACCAATAACAAATGTCTCGGAAAATTATGAATTTGTGGCCCAAATTATATGATTTTGTAAGTTGACTGTTAGCTAGAATTTCGAATTTCGGGATCTCTAAATATTTTTTATTATAATAGACGGTTTGGAATAAAATAAAATTTTAGATAAGTAAAAAGATTGTGATTGATTCGGCCAATACATGCCAAACTACACATTGAACTGACATTCTTGTTTTATTTTATTTTTCCCCGATGTTGATGGCTGATATATTATAGAGAAGAAGAGATAAAAAATAACAGAAGATACTGCAATTTATTGTAATGAATTCAATCGTTCTTGACGACTGACAACTCACGTGACTGACGATCAAAAACTTGGGGTGGTATAATTAGTAAATCACGTGATAACGGTTACTGTAGATAAGAATAAACAAAATTATAGTGGACTAAAAATAACAAATGTTTAAAATATTGATAAAAATGAGAATCATCAAGTAAGCATCCAATATACCCATGTGTCGCTGTCGCTGTCGAGCCTTGATGGTATACAACTATATCACGGCTTCAACTAGGTATCTCACTATAGAACAATTAAGCGAACATCTGAGAATTAACATTGTCGTGATGGCAGATTATCGTCTCGTTTAAAGCGTCATGGCTTGTGTATTTAAATGGAGGTGTTCACTTAAAAGGACTACACGACTAACTTTTTTTTGCAGTGACGAGAGATTGTCAAGTCAATGGGAACGGCTAGCACGACAGTCGTAAAACGATAAAAAAAAATCACGACTTATGGTGGCGACAAATCATGTGTCGTTATTGCGACTGTCTATCGTAAAACGTACAAACGCGACTGCCGTGAACAGTAAAAATGTCGTCATGATCCATTGGGAACAGCTATTTACGACAGTCGTTCAACAATAAAATATTTCGACGACACAGTGACGATAAACAGTTGATATACCTAATGGGTACAGCTAGAGACGACAATCGTCCGACAAAGTGGGAACGTGCCCTTAGTGTCCAAACAAACACACTATGCCGAAGGTAGGTACGCGACCGAAATGCCGCGGCTGATTTTACGTTCCGACGTATCCGGCTGATATGACACACCATAAGTGCCGAACTTACGCGGCAGAAATTCAGTTGCGCACACGGTCAGGTTATACGAGGAGATTTAGTATGGAAAGTAATGAAAGCTAATTTCTCTTAAAATACAACACTTAGGAATCTGAATTTTTGGTCGCTATAACTTCTTTAGGAGTAGGTACTAATTTTTGTATAAATTTGGTAAGAAATCACAGAGTTTTTAATAGGGAAACCTTGAAATCAAAATTTGGCACCATGACTATCGTCACCCCACCAATGGCATGGTATAATCTCGTAAACTACAGGAGTACTAATTTTAAATTTTGGGTACTAATTTTATCTCGCTTTAGGTTTGAGGAAAGCGACAAGCTTCTTTAACTTGGAATCAACATTCAAATTCGTGGTCCTGCTGAACAATTGCGAGAAAGTTATCCTCGTACAGTGCGTGCCACGTAAGAAGAGACTTGACCCCGCCTCCCCCGCTCTTTCCGCCGCCCCTATGACGTCCGGTTCCGTCCCGCACTCAGACCTCATACCGCTAAAGATACCTAAAATCGTGTTCTGCGCATGTCAGACCACGTGGTGTGTCAAGTCTCTTCTTACGTGGCACGCACTGTAGATTTCTCGCTAAATACTAATGTTACAGCCCTTTTTTTTACTTACTTTTACTAATATTTCTATACTTAGAATAGCTGTAGCGTGCCGCCTTTTTCAACGCTCATGATGGTCCTGCTGAAGGAAGCGTGACTACCGCCGGACAAAAGGTACCTTCAAAGTCGATTTTCTTGAAAACTACTAAGGTACCAATTTTGATGTTCGAGTATTATTTAGTACCAATTGAGCACTAATTATTTACCAAATATGGAAGCGATTGACGTTGGTGGTCCGGCGGTAGGCACGGACATGGGGCGCGGGCAGGGCATGCCTGCCTGCCGCTGCTCCCCGCCCGGGATTTTCTTCGGCAATCGAACCGAACATCGGTCGCGTATATGGTGTGCTCTACAGAAACCGTTGCCACCGAATTGCCGCTGAACTTACGCCCGACCGAAGTTCGGCTGTACGCTATAAAAAGAAAAAGATAACGCAACGTAATTTCGGCATAATGTGTCGTCAGTAACATATTATAAAAATGTACTCTGTGGTCAGTAATTCATATAGCATTGCAGGCGTAATCATGCCGAACTTCGGTCGCGTATCTTCGGCATAGTGTGTTTAGACACACATGAAAACGCTATTGGCGGGCCATGCAATGCCACGGGGAGCGCACCGCACCGGTTAGTAGGTAGATAGATAGATAAACCATTTATTTGGCACACACAAGAAGACAGCACAACACACAAAAGTACAATATTAGATGAGAACCAAATTACCCACATGATTAAACAAGGTGCCGATAAAGAAACAAAAAGTAAACACATCGAAATAAAAGTGACACTAGAATAAAATTAATAACGAAACATACACGGTGCGGTGTGTCTCAAGGTTGCACCAAATGGGAGTCCAGCTCAGCATGTGTCAGGCAAATGTAGGTACCTGACGCTGATATTCTGCTGGATCCCTGCTGTGACACACGGACGTTAAGAAGACGAAATAAATTGGTGTTGTGACAGGTGTTAAGTGCAGAGTGAAGTTTTGTAAGTATACTCGACACTTTAATTAAGTATGTGTTCTACAATAAGTTTTGCATTGGGAAACGTTCTTGTTCGTAAGCGTGTTAGTATTGTGTTTTGATTACTTGATTCTTATATTATTTATAAAGTTATGTGCAGTATATAATGTGTAAATGAATAATATTATAATTATATTGACGTAGGTGCGAATAAAATAAAACAACAATTTGGCTAGGATAAAATTAAAATTAAATGCGTTTATAATAAACAAATATTGGTAAATAACATGTGTAAGTATTATAACTATTATCCAACAAAAGATCTACAAACCACACAATTACCATACCTTTGCTCACAGGCTGTAACCACGTGATACGCTAAATAGACAGATTGATTCGGGAAGGCCACGACCCGGCCAGCCAGTTATATAATAGATGTGTTCGAAGCAGTCATCCCTAGATTCTTCAGCGAGGTGATAAGAAACTACTCTGAAGGTACCAAGAAATTTAAGATTCCTTATCGGCGGGGGAACATTGTTCCAGCATTTAGATGCAGCATAGGTACCTAAAACTTCCCCTGAAAGCAGCTGTCTTGTGTGATTGAGTGGCGAGTTGCTGCGAGCACTGCCTACTTGCGCATTCTCTTCTACTAGCAATTCAGCTCAGTTTATCAGGTAGGAAGGCTGCTTGTACTTTATTACTCCAAAAAGTAGGCATGCCAAATGCAACTTACGACGTGATTTCATCTTGAGGATTTTTTTTTTTAACGTGGAGAAATGCTCATGCATGCTGCACTACCACGGGGAGATAGTGCAGTTATGTAGGACTCTAACCCACTAAAACTCCACGGTGTCCTCCTCTGCCGCTTACGGCGGGAACACGGGCACGCGTTAGCACTCATCCGTGAACCCGCCGCGGCTGTCCGTTCCCGGACCCTCGAAACAAGCTCGAAAATGTTTGCATTTTGATTTGTTTAAGTAAGATTTTGTGTGTGGTTTTGCCAAATAAATGGCAAAATCACACACAAAATGGAAATGGAAGCTTGAGAATTGGACCGCACATGTACGTTTGACGTAATTCGTTTCTGTTAATTTTCATTATATTTTCACTCGTTACTGGGGGCCTAAAAAGGCCACTTTGGCAGAATCATAAAAGGATAATATTATTAATCATAATGGATAGTTAACTGTTAAGTTAATCGTATCAAATCCCATTGGTGAAGGATTTTTTAGAATGTTTTTTTGTCTTTTCAATTCAATCGACTGTATCATTGATACGGCTCGTACGGTAGCTCCACCCCTGCACTTTCCCTATCGTCAACACACAGCATACCTAATGGTCAAGATGATTTTGGCGCCATACTGGTTATAGCGCCCATTCATAAGATAATAGTGGACAGGACTCGTGGACAAGAGTGTGCGCAGAGACAGGTGCACTCTCTCTTCCCTCACTGTTATAGTCCGATGTTTTATTTTTGGATTGTTGTTTGTTAAGTAGGTACTATTTGTTGTACTCTGGACGCTTTTAACGCGTAAGTCTTTCTTAATTTTTTACATCGTTCTCACATTATATAATTTTAAAATCAAAAGTAATGATGTAACTAATATTTTTGTTAAATATAATTTAAAAAGAGTGTCCATGGAGTTTCTTACCCGTTCTTCCCCATAGGTACAGTCTCACAAACTTATCTGGCCCGGTGAGGGAGTCGCTGATATCGCATTTGGTGTCGCCAGGAAAAATAAATTTTACAATAAAGTGGGAAAGCAAGTCGATGTAACAAAAACATTTTGGTCCAAATCTTGAAAACTACTGAACCGATTTTTCAATCCGATTAATAGTTTCGGAGAAATACGTGGACTAACATACACATACATACATACCTATAAAAATATGCATATTTGTTTGGAAGCCGTAATAGACTATTATAATTATGTAAATATATTGCAATTCCAATAATATTACATAAGTAGGTACATAATACGTGTCAAATTGATAACCTCCTTTTTTGAAGATGGTTAAAAGTTAAAACTATGAAATTATGCACATACTACCTACGTAACACCTGGCGATTTGAAAGAATGTAGGTAATATGTTAATTAGGTACCTAAAAAACAAAAACAAGCATATTCCTCGAAAATATCTATATTTTAACACAATAATTATGATCATCTACATAAAATGTCTGGCGAGTGTTCTCTAACGGGAATACTCCAGGTATTCCCGAGCCACCTGATTCATCAGTCACTTCATCATCAGAGTCACTACTTTCACTTTCACTGTCACTGGCCAAATTAATGATGAAAGGCTCGTCTAAGTATGCATCCCTACTTCTATACTCGTTTTCAATTTTTTTTACATGATTGCAGTGCTTTTGCCATTCTTGCACTGTTATCTTATTGAAGGCTTCTGCAATCAAAGTAGGCATTTCAGAATTTGATTTATTAATGTTCTGATTAGCTACGTTTCGTTTCATAGAGCTCCAAATCATTTCGATTGCATTTAGGTCGCAATGGTATGGCGGTAATCTTAACACGCTATGTCCACTGTTTTTCAACAGTTCGTCTATTTCGTATATAGGTTTTGGTTTATGTCTCTTAATGAGTTCGTAGAGTTGCGGTTTTGTAAACTGTTCGTTAAATTCTACATTATTTTCCGTCAGCCACTTTTGCATCTCAGCTTTTTTATGACTTCCATTAGGAGTTCTGTTTATGCAAATGCTATGATATGGGGCGTTATCCAATATAATCAGTGTTGGCTGATGTAAATTGGGCAGAAGTTTATCGGTCACCCATTTTTTAAAATTCTTACTGTTCATTTCGTCGTGATAATCGCCACTTTTTGTGTTCGATTGGAACACTAATAAAGCATTCTCCACAAACCCTGCTTGTCCTCCCGCATGAACAATTATCGATCGATTTCCTTTGGAGACTGGGTTTAGCACACCGTCAATTTCATCACTCTGCCAGCAGCGCCCAGCTGTATGAGATGCGTGAATATAGGTCTCGTCCAAAAATATGACTGGTTTTTGTTCACCTCGTTCATTGTCTTTAATTTTTTGAAGATAATTGGCTCTCCATGCTGAAATATCATTTCGTTCTATTAGAATTTTTCTGTTCGATTTTGTCTTCTTGTAACGAAATCCAATTTTATGGAGTATTTTCCGAAGAGTTTCTCGACTCCCTTTAAAATCAATGTCTTCTTGGAGCACATTTAATAAGTTTGGTATTGTGGGAATTTCTTTCCGCATAGTGTAAAATTCATGAATTTTTCTTCTTATGACACCAAGATCGAAATCATCCACTTCAATTTTACCTTTCGTCCTTTTCCTTTTTTTTCCTGGCGTGGAAACTTTTGTTCCAGTTTCATCTGCCTGTTCTTTTTCCTTGACAAGTTTTCTAACAAATCGCTCCCCAACACCTACAACAAAAATAACGAAATTTTTTGAAAATCATACGTCTATTCTACTAGCACGTGCGAAATGGTGTTTTCGTGGAATTTATTTTCAAAAGCTGACAACACTAACCTGTGGCGGCAGCTACGCGTTCATACAATTTTTCGAACGGTATTATCGGTGCCTGAAGGCGCTTTTCTTCCTTCATAAAATCTAAGACTTGTAATATAATGTTCCTCGCGTCACTTTTTAAAGCTTTCGGCATTTTTCACTAGCTATAACCACTAAACGAAAAATAAACACACAGAGCAAACAACCAATGGCGGATATGTCAACGGATGGCTGGCAGATTGACATTTCAAAATGGCGTCGTTAGTTTCTCTTTTTGCCACCGGGCCAGATAAGTTTGTGGCACTATACCTACGCTTTGGAATGGGCAACTAGCTTCAATATTTCTGACTGACCGACTTTTTGACAATTCAAAAGTGCCTGTAAATGGTTTAATTGAAATAAATGCTTTGAGTTTGAGTTTGATGGGACGGCAATTCGGCGCAACCGGAGGGGAGAGAGATCGGGTAGGTAAGTAATATAATTATGATATAATCACAAAACCTCTAATATTTATTAAAAGATATAACAACTGAACCTATAATTTTATTTGATACTAGCTTCTGCCCGCGACTTCGTCCGCGTGAAATTTCTTGTTTCCGACTCACGCTGTCGCATCGCATCGCATCGCCTGCCCGCGCTGTCACTTCGTTTTCGCTTAGCGATCTTTCTGACTTTTATTCTTTTTGCTCGGCTCCTAAGGGTTATAGCGTGATGTTACATAGCCTTCCTCAAGAATTAGGCTAGCAAATGTAAAAATATTTTTTTAAATCGACTCCGAGAAAAATCCGACCGATTAGCGCGTTCAGACAAACAAACTCTTCTGTTTTATTATTAGTATTTACAAATTCATCTTAAGATACGAAAATATGAAATATTATTTATTATCTTCGTCGTGTGTGATAGTCCATTGAATTGTATGGCGAGCGATATTGTATCTTAAGATAAAATATTATAGTATCTTAGCCGTGTGCAGCGCCCCTTAGTGAACTCCACTGCGGGTGACGTAACCTACGACAAACTTATTATTTGCGGTTGGTACAGTAATCGGGTCTAGGGATCGAACCGCAAAATTAAGTTTGTTTTTTTGTTGTATATACTTTTCCGGGATAAAAAGTACGCAGTGTGGTGACCAGGATATTAAAGAATAATTATACCAAGTTTCATCGTAATCTAACCGGTAGTTTTTGCGTGATGCCTGAACAAACAGACAGACAGCCAGACAAAAATTTTTTTAATCACTTTTTTGGATTCGGTGTCGGTATAGTAACACCCCCTGCCATTTATTTTTTTTATATTTTCAATGTACAGAATTTTCACTTCTGCAGATTTATTATAGTAGGTATAGATAGAAGATAATGTTCATGTGATCAGTTAAATGCTCTAAGGTTAATATAATAAACTATTGAAATAATTTTAAAGTAACTAATTTCTATAAGCATAACAGACAATAAATATAAAATCGTTTGATATACCACTCAAAAGACATAAAACCGTTTTAGTCTAAGGGTAGTAGATAATAAAAGTTCCAACAAAAAAATAAGAATTTTCCTTACTTAAAATATTTAATCTACTGCCTGAAATACTAACTTTCCGACTACTTTTGTCCGAATAAAAATGACGAAACGACCGAATGAGATACTGAAATCTTCGAAAAATAAACATGACTGTTTATAGCTATAATACTTTTCTACCAGCTTAAATTACGTTCTACTGAAAACTATGAGACTCTAATCAATAATATATAGGTACCTAGGTATAAAGGTATTTTGTATTCTCATACGCTCGCTCTTGCATCCTATGTCGCCGTAGCCTAGCTTCGCGGAGCCCCTATCTGTGAAAGCGCCAGGGTAGCCCGCGTACCTAATTCATTTTTTTTTTAGGTTTCTAGCAATTTGCTGGTCATTATTATGTTGTACGTTGATTAGGTAATATATGATTCGCGGCCGTAACAAATATGTATTTACAGAATTATAATCATTAAAGTTAACTCTCTAAGACCACGTAGATAACCCCAAGAAATGACGATTTCATGAAACAGTTATTCTTTGGGGTTACGTGGTCTTTATGAGAGTTGTGTTGATGGCTTTAATGACCACGTAATAACCCCAAAGAATGACGATTTCAATAAATTAGATTTTCTAATATGGTTTAGGTAATTGTTTTTAGATAATGTGTCTTAAGCATATACTATCGAATTTGTTTATTTTTTATTGTACAGCAAATTGTTGCTTTGGTGAATGCAATTATATCAAAAAATGGAGCTGGGACAAGCCACCTATAACTTAAATTTTAAGGCGATTTATTTTTTCCCCATTTATTTAAATACACAGTTATAAAAAAAATGTGGCCCTAATTGAACCAAGTTACGTAGCTCACTATAAAAAAAAAAGAAACATCCTATCATTTAACACCTCGATTCTCAACGTGGACGCATAAAATTTGCTGCACGGATATTCACGTCAAATAAGTTTATATGTTATGGGACGCACCCAGAGAGATCAGGCGCAGGGTTGTTTACGAAGCATGGGGGTATCACATCGCTAACTTCCAAACTCTGGGCTATTACTTACTAAGATATTCCGGAAAACCATTTGCACTTTGCCCCACCTGGGAATCGAACTCAGAACCCCACGCTCAGTAGACACGGTTGCAACCACGAGACCAACGGGCAACGGGGCGGTTTTGCAAGCAAAGTACAGTTAGCCTTGGCGGGATTAAAAGACTAAGCAAAGAGTTGTCTCGCAAACCGTTGTGGCCAATACTATTTATGTAAAGCCCATCATTAGATTAAAATCTACCTAGTTAGACTGGCCGACTTAAAGAGCAATTCAAATATTTAAATAAATTAGTAATAGTAATAATTAAATGCTTACTTAATTTTCATACAATCCTAGGAAAGGAACCAAGAATAAGTTTATCGAACAAAGTTTCACTTTTATGCTTACTTTGTATACTATTGTAAACTGGTCATTACGAAACGCGCTCCGTTTGACATTTGAAGTAAACTTCATAAACTTTTATGCTTGTATGCGTGTCAGCGTGTGTCAGCACGTATCAGTGCAAGTGTGTGCATGGAGTACGAGTACGACAGCAACAAGTTTTTTTTTCTATCATTTCGTGTGTCAGTTTTAATTATATAAAATTTTGATTCGTGCTTTTGTATGTGGTTTAAAGTCCAGCATATTATAACTCTATTTAAAACTTTTCTGGAGTTATTGGTGCTACTTTCTAAAAGTTTTAGCCAGTTGTGTGATAATAAGCCGACGAAATATTAAGTTCTTGAAGTTTCCATGCTTTATATCAAGGAATGGCAGATTTTCCCAATGAGCCTAAAACTTCACAGTGTGACCAGTGAGTATTTAATTATAATTCTGATGTTTACTTTGCCCAGTACTTTAAACGCCACACACATACCTGACCATCATGCCAGTATTTATACCAACGATTTCAGGAAGTGTTTTTAATTCAGAGATGTATAAATATTTGTGATGAACTCTTTGGAACAAACTTTACGTTAAATAATCTAACTAATTAGTCTGCCCATTAAAATGGATGCAACATTAATTTTTAATTATGGTTAGTTGACAACTACATATTTTGACAACAGTTTATTTCATCCAAATGGTAAGTATGAAGTGTGTATGCAGTTGATGCTTATTTCTATTTATTAGAATGATAGACTAAGTGTTGATGGAAATGTATGCAGCTAGAGACTTGTGGCCCGACTAGGTGTTGCTATGTTCACGGTATGATCGGATGAGTGAATTGATAAATTGAAACATTATCTCTGTACTTTTAACGGATAATTGCTGAACGGGCAGAACTCTTTCCTGGTCAAAGCAATTTAAAAAGAAACAAACAGAAAGTCCAGATATTTAGTTTTGTCCAAAAAGCTGGATACAACCAGACGGTTGGTAACCTTATGTATGTTGTACATTGAGTTGATACGCTGTGGGTACTAAGGGGTATTTTATTACCCAGGACCTGGCTTGTGTATGTCAGGTAGGCAGCCACTCCAAGTAAAATACTGGTATCCAGCTGTATGCATATAGACTGGCAGCCAACGCCAACATAGTTGGGAAAAGGCTAGGCAGATAATAAATTTATTTATTTGTTAGAATATTGTTATTACAAAGGTGCTACATGTAACATGATGTCCAAAATATTCTGCGGTTTCCATATTACAAATATTTTAAAGAATTAAAATTAAGAGTATTAAAACAATGTCAAAATTAAACCATACAATGTCAACTTCAACTCTTGATCAATGGCTTCTGTGGAATAAACACCACAATTTTGCCAATTTCACATACCCACTAAATGAAAAAATTAAATCTCTGACACGTGTGACAGCTATCGCAACTGCGAAGCCGCCATGTCTCCTGTTAATATGTTCCCATACAATGTCAAGAATAAGGAAAACGTTAACTACTATCAATCAAATACAATGTCAAAGGTTATTAATTATAATGTCAAGAATGATTAAATACAATGTAAAATATTATTCAATACAATGTCATAGAAATGAAATTCCATTCAATTATTAGCACAAAGGTGAGTCGTCCTCTATGAAATTATGAATCAAACATTTCATTTAAAAACTCGTTTGTTGAGTAGTAACACATATGCAATAGGAAGATAATTTCTTTTTAAATGTCATGAAGACATGACATTAAAAATGAATTAATAATTAATTTATGACTTTTAAAGATAGATGATGTCGGAATGGAGTGGGTACGAGCTTTTAACCCGAGCCTTCCAATCTTGTTTAATGAACTGTCAAAGGACTTACAATAACAGTATTTCTCAGATTGTTCTTCTGCCTTTTGACCAAATATACCAACTGTACTCATAGAATGGTAATAGAATTTCAAATTATTTATTTGCTTAAGGTTAGTTATATAAAAAAGTTACCTGCTATGTATCTTTGTGTTTAAATGCAATACAATGGTTGGTCTCCATTTTATTAAGTCCCTGTGTATTGGCATTACTACTTATTGTGAGATGGGCTGGTGTCCGCAATGTCACGTTAAAGCGCATATTTTACATAGGGGCGGGAAAAATTAATAGAAGGCTAGCAGCACCTTGGTGTGACTGACAATCTGGTACCTGGTTTACCGAAGTACTTTGACCTGTATGTGTGTAACATACACCCATTACTCTGTTTATTCATATTCATTAATTTCATCCAAAAGTTTTTGTCTGTTGCCACCTTTATGGCGGAAGATTAGAAAAACTGTTATGAAGAATATTCTTATTCGTGCCAAAAACTCCAAAAAACTTCTCTGTCTGAGCAGAAATAACCTTAGAATAATAATAGGGACAATTACGGGCCATAACCCCCTTAACAAACATCTTTTTAACATAGGCACCATCGACAGCCACCCTTGCAGAGGCTGCCTTGACGCCGAGGAATCAGCCGCCCACGTCATCCTGGAATGCGAGGCCATGGCTTCTCAACGTGCAGAAATCCTCGGAATAATGAGGTCGCTCCGCGAAGTCTGTAAAGCTACCAGGAAGCTTCTGTGCTTTTGAGCGGAGCTAGGCTGGCTCTGTTAGCCAGAATCCCCACGCACAACGGACCGAATGGGAGTCTAAGTGCGGAAAAGGGAGTGCCATCATCATCATCATAATCATTGACACGCTCCAAGCTGCTTGTTAGTGCCTCTAAAAACATTCAAAATGAGAGTCCACGTCGACTAACGATTATCTGCAATCTGGATTTTAATTGCTGTTCTTAATTATAAAAAACAGTGTTGGTTAATGCCCAAATAAATAGATTGTCTTAATTTCAATTGAATTTGAAGTAGTATCTAATAAAGGAAGATTAAACGGCAGCCAATGATAGCATCGCCCTGCGACAAAGCCCCGAAACAATACTGCTTTCAAAAGCATTACAACATAGCGCTTAAAGAGGAGAAGAGCAGCACTCAGGCCCGAAATAGTTGAGAGTTTACACAGACGGATCAAAGACCGACTGCGGAACTGGAGTCGAGAGTTTTCTCACACGACTTTAACATAAACATATCCAGCCCGCTGGGAATGCTCAACACGGTCTACCAAGCGGTGTGTGTGGGCATCATAAAAGCGGCTTATGCCATAGTAACCAGGAGAGTTACGGACACCCATATTCGCATACACTCTGATAACATCTGTCCTCCAATCCCTAGGGAAAAATGCATCACATCGATCCGAATACTAGAATGTCACAATGCGCTTGAACGGGTAACTGTATCGAACTGCAATACAGTAAAACTACAACAGGTAAAAGGACACAATGGATCGCTAGGCAACGACGCAGCTGACGAGCTGGCCAGAAGGGCATCCAGCACGTCAGTCTGTGGACCAGATCCTGCCGTGCCTATCCTCTTCAACCAACTACGCAGGTGGCTACGGAAGCACACCCACATACAAGGACAGAGCTGGTTGATCTTGTCACCGGGCTGCAGGCAGTCCAAAAAAGCCATGCCATCATTAGATGGCAAGCTTACCAGACGTTTATTACGCCTGGGCAGTAAAGGCCTGCGCCTAGTGACGGGGACCAACACGGGACACTGCTCGCTAAATAAACACTTCTACACAATAGGCATAACGGACAGTCCCTTGTGCAGGGCTTGCATGGAGGCTGATGAAATCGTTGTGCATGTGCTCTTTAGGTGCACAGGTGTCACCCAGATCAAAACCCAAACCAAACCTTCGGGTCTCCCAGATCTTACACAGATGTTCTCAACAGGCCAGGAGACTTGATCAACTTCTGGAGGGAGTTGGGCTGGTTGGAATAACCACCGACGACCGCCATTGCCCACGCACGATGGTCCACTTGAAGGACGAAGTGCGGAAACCAAACCTATAACATAGAAGTTGTATCTAATGTTAAATATTCGCATTAAAATATCCCACAAATTTGACAAGAGTACCTACAATAAGAATGGAGTATTTTTATTTACATTATACTATAACATAGTACTCGTAAAGTAATGGTGTTAATAATAGGATTATGATCTACATGACTCGCCGTGGAGTAGCATACGAATGTTTTCAAGAAAACAAGTTATGTGTAATTCTCAGAATACAGAAAAGTTCTGATGTGTGATTTAGAAATATCAATCTAAAGCTGAAGAGTTTGCTCTTGTTTGTTTCTTTGAACGTGCTTATCTCTCGAAGTACCAGTCGGATTTGAAAAAGTCTTTTTATATTGAATAAATCAATTCATGAGGAAGGTTATAATATGCTATTTAACATCACGCTACGACCCTTAGGACCGATGTAAGAGCGCGGGCGGGCCACGGGACGCTGTGAGTGGGGGGTGAAATGTCACGCGGACGTAGTCGCGGGCAGAAGCTAGTATAATATAATAACGTTTATTTGAACTCAATAAAATACAGCCTAAGGGCGATTGTGCACTACAAGGAATTTTACTGTCCGAACTCCGAACATCCGATTTTTTACGGTCCGAAGTGGCATGAAAAAAACGGATGATTGGCTTGTGCACTTGTCCGTCTTTACTCGGATGATACGCCTCAGTTTAGGGTAGCTCTGTCTTTGAAACTACCCGCCACGCACGCGAAATTACTCTGAACGATGAGTTTCTTGGAACGTCGGCAGTTGCTTGCTTTATTACCAGTGATCGGACTAGGTAGATTCTGACTACCACCAATTCCGGAGGAATGTCCATAGTAATATATACGTTTCGGATCAATGACCCCAGTTCAATCTACCTACTCCGATCAATGTTTATTACTCTACGTGCGAAGGCGTAGAAGACAAAAATAATTCTGGGTTCATCCCCTTATAAGTGAAAGGTACCTGATAGGGTCATTTTACGTAAACCACAATAAATTGAAACAGCGAAAAGCACACAGACACACACCCTCCTTCCCCGCGCCCGCCCCGCCCGCTATGAAAACGGACGTAGTGCACAAGCATAAACACGTTTTTCATTGCTGTCATTTCGGACCGGAAAAAACCGTTCCGGAATGGGGAAAAGTAAAATGTCGGACGGTAAAATTACGTATAGTGCACAAACTAGAATATACATTATATGGCGTGCCATATCGGACCGTAAAAAATCGGACTGCCGGACAGTAAAATTCCTTGTAGTGCACAATCGCCCTTATACCGTTAAATTCCTAAGAACTGAGATACTAATGGTGTAAATGAGTAGACGTCTAAAACGATATGCACTCCTGAATACAAACTAGGTCAGAACATGTCTTAGAAATCAGTGCTCTTCCGAGGTGGAGAGTCAATGATACCAGCATAGTGAAACAGTCAGTCAATAATAGCTAACATGCTGATTGGGAGCCAGCTGTAGGAATGTATAATTAATGCAGTCGTTAATGTTCTTATCAAATGTCTCTATCGTGTGGGTATATCGATAAGGCGATTGCGTATCACATTGTAGATGCAAAGTCAATTCAATGAGTATTAGAATGATGAGCTGTCTGTCAGCTTACTGCCGACAAGCAATTATTTGATCAGCTCAATTACCTCAGGACGCGAAAAGTGATTCTGTTTTGAACATGTATTCATTACCTACCGCTAGCGGCCGGTAAATGGGCCACTCACTAGTTGCTGCGCAGGAGTCCCTGGCAGGTATAACCCATAATCAGCCTATAATGTTGCCTCCTCTCTGTGAGTGAGCGTGGACGCCCAGTACGGATTGGTGAATGTCACGTCTTCGAAGTTTTGGTGGTTCTAGTTTAGGACATGCCGGTTTCCTAACGATGTCTTCCACCGTTTTGAGAGCAGTGGTTATGAAATAACCCAAAATATTTACCCAAAGTTCGAACCTGCTATTCGTAAGTCTCTGCCGTTCCACCATTGCTCTCTATGTCTTACCCGTTGACAATTAAAAGTGGCCCGGTCTGCCGAGCTAATTGTGCGGACATACATACCTATATACGGCTAACAAATGCCTGGCGGTCACTGTTGGTCGATGGAGCAGCTGGCCTAGCGGTAGTCCCGTCAGGTTAGCGGCGTTACGTTATGGCCCAATTTTATGTTGAGCAATAGGTTGAAACGTTGGATCAAATTGAATTGCAGGTACAAACACTAGGTTGTTTAGTTGAATGTTTTCCAAGGTGAGCCGAAGTTTTGCAACGGTTCCTAAAGGTCAGTAGTAAGTCTTGTTTGGAAGCTATGTGTACGTTTATAAATAGTTGGTGCTGATACTGAAGAAAAAACTATAATAGCACCGACGACCTAATCATTTAGATACAGCTATTTAATCAATTTCATTTTGAGTTGGAGTGTACGTAACGGGACACTGAGGAAAAAATATTTTTTTCGCAAAACGTTACTTTCTCGATTCTATCGTTTAAAACACCTTTTTAGGTTACGAGGGCGGCACTGAAAATTTCGGGAATCAAGGAAGTGACACAGCATTACTATTTAAAAATGTATTTATTGCTTTTCGAAGTATTCTCCGCGAAATTTGATACATTTTTCCATACGATGGAACCAATAATTGAAGCAACCATTCCATTCGGAAGTTGGGGTCTCCAAAATGGCCGTTTTGTAGGCGTCCACAGCTTCTTTAGGTGATGAAAATCTCTGTCCACGCAATTTATTCTTTATTTTAGGGAAAGTATAGAAATCATTAGGGCTTAGGTCGGGGCTGTACGGCGGTTGGTCTAATAATTCTATGTTTTCTTGCTCTAAAAACTCTTTTGTTTTGTGCGCGGTGTGAAAACTCGCATTGTCGTGATGGAGGATGATGCGGCGGTTGCAGTTCTCTTTACAGAGTTCAGAAACGACCTGTGGCAAACAAATGCTAGCATACCATTCTGCATTAACAGTTCTTTGTCCCTCAAGAGAAATAGTCGTAACATGGCCGGTTTTGGAGACAAACGTGGCCACCATTTTTTTTGCAACACTCCGTGAACGAACAATTTTTGTTGGCTTTAACTTATTTTCGAACACCCAAACTCGTGACTGGTTTTTGTTTCGGGTTCTTACGCATATATCCAGAATTCGTCACCTGATACGATGATGTATACAGCATTTGAGGATCCTGCGTGGAAGATTTCGAGAGTTCTAACGCACCAAGTAACGCGAGCCGCTTTTTGCTCTTCACAGAGCGAATGCGGTATCCATCGGGAAAACAACTTTTTTACACCTAATTGTTCATGCAAGATTATTTGTATTTGACTCATGCCAATGTCTAAAGTTGCCTGAATTTCGCGGTATGTCAAACTCAAACTCAAAGCATTTATTTCAATTAAACCATTTACAGGCACTTTTGAATTGTCAAGAAGTCGGTCAGTCAGAAAATATGAAGCTAGTTGCCCATTCCAAAGCGTAGGTACCTATGGAGAAGAACGGGCAAGAAACTCCATGGACACTCTTTTTAAATTATATTTTACAAAAATATTAGTTACATCATTAATTTTGATATTAAAATTATATAATGTGAGAACGATGTAAAAAATTAAGAAAGATGTACGCGTTAAAAGCGTCCAGTCCAGAGTACAACAAATAGTACTTAACAAACAACAATCCAAAATTAAAATAATTAAAAATAAGCCGAGGCAGCTAAGTGATGACCAGCCCAAACTGACGGCGCCCGTTCACGAACATGACGCATAAATCAGCACCATTCAGCTCAACCATTTTGAAGGGAGCTAAATGATCCAACACACACGCCACCGTCAGCGAGACATTTGAGTGAGCGTGACATACTATCAGCTGCCAGGGCACATTCGAGTCAATGAAAGACATATTATTACCCGGTAAATGGTAGCTATAGGGTACATAGAACTCACATCTGTGCTATGCAATTATACAAAACAAAGGAAATTGATTTTATACAATGCAAAGATAGTCTTACAATCTTCAGCAGCTCCAACAGTATTTTCATGTGTTAATCAATTAGTTGTGGTTGTGGAGCAGGACCAGCATTGAGCCAGGCATTTTTATCAGCAATGTAATCCCCTAACTTATAATATGCCTGACTGCATAGTGTGCGTTTTATACAAGACTTGAATTTTGTCTCATTCAGTTGAAGAATGTGGGGAGGTATTTTATTATAACATATATATGTCACATGTCGATCTTCCTCAATCAGCTTACGCACAGCATCAACGTTTTCTTGGGTGACTGCAGTTTTTGGACGACCTTGACGGGGATCATTAATTTGGCTGGTCGTTTGATTGGTACAGTTTGGGCTCCCTCCACATAACAGCGGGGCGGCTAGTTTGCCGTCTGTATTGTGTAATTTTACTATTTTGTTGAGGCTTTCTTTATTACCTTTTCAAATAGTCAACTTCTCATACTTTACGCTTAAGAGAACAAACATTATGTATGAATTGAATCTTCGTGCCCTTCGAATGCATAATCTAACCCTAGACCCTACTCGTGCTGTTGTTTCCAGATAAACTGTGATTTTATTATATCGTCAATCTACTTTTTGATCTTTATTTATCCAGTCACTGTTGCTATCTGGGCGCGTCTGGCCCTAGCCGTCTGCACCCGTCCTGTTAGCACCCAGCTAGCTATCTGTGCGCGTCTGGCTCTGGCCATCTACACCCATCCTGTTAGCACCCAGCTAACTATCTGGGCACGTCTGGCGCTGGCCGTTTGCACCCGTCCTGTTAGCCCCCAGCTAGCTAGCTGGACGCGTCTTACGCTGGCCGTCTGCACCCGTCCTGTCAGCACCCAGCCAGCTATCTTGCTGTATACGGAACTAGTATAGTAGTAGTAGTAAGTAGGTTAGTAGTTAAGTCACTCGCAAGTCCTTAGTACATAGCAAGTGTTTGTCAGTGTCTGCGTAACTATCACCATGCAAATAGAGACTTTGATGACGATGACAATTTATACTTTTTGTCATAATCATATTTTTTATTGTCTAGTGTTTTATTTTTTTACAAAAATTATCTTGTTTTTGCCTACTGTTAATACTGAATACCTAGCTATTACCTACCTACTTGAGTGTGTCTTTACATTTAAAAAGTTATTACACACGGTCATACATAAGCTATAAATCCATAATATGTTTGTTCTGTAGGTACCTATTTAACCGCAGTGCTTTCTTTATCTTCCTCCCAGTATAAAGAACTCTCTTGTTATTAGAGTTCGACTGAATTTCGTTTTTGTTTGCGGCTTTCGGCAATTTTCAGCAGAAATGTCCATTTTTGGCCGAAAATTTATATTTCTGTAATACCTTCGGCAGTGGCCGATGAAATGAAGTTCAAAATAATATTTTTTCAGAGAAAATCCACCAGTACAACCTACGGGTGCAACAAATAAAATCACAATAACTGAGAAAGCATAACGTTAGATCGCATATAACGTTAGATCGTTTATTAATTAATTATGCTTTAAGTAAAGCGTATCTACTTACATGTGTAATATAATGAGTAAATAAAAAAAATATTGGAAGACTACGTCTTTAACGTCTGAAAATAAAATTGGGTAAGTATAATAGAAGAACGGAGAAGAAGCCATTGGCATGCAAATACATTCAATTTTTCTCCATATACCTTCAGTGATCTATGAATAAAACTATTAATTTGAAGTTAACTTTTCATAATATAATAATAAAAACAAATTGAAACTATCAAATAAGTAATTTCAGTATTATAGGTAGGTAATACGCGTAAATTTTATTATAATTTGTAGCATCGATAACACCTTAGAGCAGTGGTGGCCAAGTTGTAACGGCCGCGACTTACGAGTTGTAGGTCGTAGGTTCGAACCCAGACAGGCGCTTTACTTTGTGTAAATTATTTCATCACCACTGCTCACAAAACGGTGAAGCAAAACATCGTGAGGAAACCGGCATGTCCTAGAACCAAAAATTCGAAGACATGTGACATCTACCAACCCGCACTGGGCCCGCGTGGTGGATTACGGTCCACTCCCTCTCACTGAGAGGAGGCCTGTGTCCCAGCAGTGGGAACATTATAGGCTGATGATGATGATGATGATAACACCTTAACTTAAAATTCATATTACCACGTCACTAAACCATAGACAATTTATGAGCACCCATTGTTGTTTAATGGAATTTTGACAAAAACATTACACTAAGTACTTGTTTAGAGAGCATTCAATGTTTTCCAGTAACACACATAGTTCTTTTGTTGAAGCCTTCCGTTACTTTCCGTCTGCGTATTGAAGCACTCGACCGGTCAACCGACTACAATATTGGGAAACTTGTAGCTTTATTTATATAGGCAAAGTTTACATCGGTCCCCTCGCAGCCAGCTGGTCTGTTGATAGTGCGCCCCACCCTGCATCATCCAGGTACGGCTATCGATTGCAATGGTAGAGGGTTAAATATATCCACGTGTAGGTGTAGCCGTGAAGGTTAAAATTAACTAGGAATCAATACAGGCAACAGTGATCTCACGCCTACAGATGTTCACACATGAAAAATCTGTACCATATCTTATCTGTGTATGTTTGCGTGAAAATCTGTCCCACATGTATTGGGTCCCCACCTATGAAATTGGCGTTTTTTTCTCACAAATAAAGAACCTTGTCACTTCTATTATTTAAAATATTCATCAATTGCTTGATATTCTATCGAATTATGAGCATCATAGACAACTACCAATAGTAAAAAAACCTTAGTACATATAACTATATGTGAAGTTAAAACAAATACCTACATAGTGGTCATTTCTACAAACAAACAAAAAACCGGCCAAGAGCGTGTCGGGCCACGCTCATTGTAGGGTTCCGTAGTTTCCCGTCCGTCACAATAAGTGTTCCCACTTATGAGTTTAAAAGTAGGTATCCATTATGTTCGCGCTCCTGCAATTATTTTGTACAACTTTTTGTCTTTTTTGTACAAAAACTGTTGTTTCCATCAAGTTCAAAATAATTTTCCTAGAAAGTCCTTATAAAGTTCTACTTTTCAGATTTTTTTCATATTTTCTAAACTTATGGTTCAAAAGTTAGAGGGGGGGGGACACATTGTTTTTTACTTTTGGAGCGATTATTTCCGAAATTATTGACATTATCAAAAAATTATTTTAGTAAACCCCTATTCATTTTTAAATACCTTTCCAACAATATATTACACGTTAGGGTTGAAATTTAAAAAAAAATCACTTCCCACTTTACATATAGGGGGGCTACCCTAATAAAACATTTTTTTCTAATTTTTATTTTACCACTTTGTCGGCGTTATTAATATACATATTGGTACCAAATTTCAGCTTTCTAGTGCTAACGGTCACAGAGATTAAGCGAGGACGGACAGACGGACAGACAGACATGGCGAAACTATAAGGGTTCCTAGTTGACTACGGAACCCTAAAAAGGAGTCATTTAAAAAAAAAAAAAACTAGAAAACTTTCTAAACATAAAAATACCTTAAAAATGACTATTAGGTATTAATATATATACTATGAGGTATTTTTATGTTTAGAAAGTTTTCTAAACATAAAAAATACCTTAAAAATGACTCCTTTTTTGTTAGTAGAAATGACCACTATGTATTTGTTTTAACTTAGCTAAAACTTATTTTTGTCGCTTAATCTAAGTGGCATACGTTATCTTAGTTTTTAAACATTAGTGCATAAAAGTTTTAAAACATTAGTGTTCGTGGTTGTTAAATAAATTAAGAAAATGTTAGTATGAAAAATGCAACTTCTTTAAAATTCTCCATACAAAACGCTGATTTCATAGGTGGGGACCTAACACAGTCTGGCGATAAATAATAATAAGTCACAATAGTCCCTATAGTGCTATCTACAACAGGAGTAATACCCAAAAAGCTTCATCAGTCCCTTAGTTCTCTCAACCTGCCATCTACCACTTACCACCTGCTGCAGAAGGCAGTGATTCTCAATACATGTAGGCTAGTAAGAAAATTCCTCCAGTGTGAGTCCGATAACTTGCACCATTACTCCCACTCAAATATTGTGTCGGCTAACATACAGCCTACTGCGGATAACCACGCAGTATCTACTATTACTCCAAGAGTTAATCCCACTGGTGAACACTTGGCTTAGGCCCGTGCCATCAGCTATCCGGCTAGGCCGAGGAAAACAAAAATCTCTAAATAATAATAATACTCTAAACATTTGAATTTGGAATTTGTCATTTTTATACGATTGTTCATTGAGTTTTCTAATTTTGGCGCCAACACATTGTACAATATTTTGCGATATTAAAATTGAGTGGGGTGATAAAGCAAATGCAATTTTTAAAACTCTCCATACGCTTGGTATTAATCAAATGTTTGTGTACCGCTATTAATAGGTACAATGAGACCTACTCTGTTTGTGACAGAAAAAGATCTGGCCGTCCACGTAGTATTCGTACGAAAAAGATGGTCCAAGCAGTAAGAGAAAGAATTCGAAGAAATCCTGTCCGAAAGCGAAAGATTTTATCTCGAGAGATGAAGATAGCACCCAGAACCATGTCGCGTATTTTAAAACTGATAAATTGGTAATTTTTTAACTGATAAATTAAAAAAGAATAGGGTGGTAAAATCGAAACAACTACTGAAGTGGTACGCAAAGGGAGGTCACAGAAAAATGTTGTTTACGGATGAGAAAATCTTTACAATTGATTTTCACAAACAAAATGACCGTATTTATGCTCAAAGCTCTAAGGAAGTTTCCCAATTAGTCGACAGAGTGCAACGTGGGCATTATCCGACTTTTTATTTTTTTCAGGATGGGAAATCAAATGACCCCTTCCGTTCTGGGTGGAGCGGAAGGGAGTGTCTCTTACTGACTAAAACCCACCCGTATTCCTTCCTTAGCCCTTTATGTTCAGGGCCAGCGGTAACCCTTTCGGACAATCCCGCTGACCCGGCAGGCTTCGGCCCTGACGGGCCCCTTCATTTGATGCGGACATCTCTTTGAGGCGCGCGTGGAATACTTACGCGCCGTCCGGCACGGGCCTGGTCCTGATCGGACGGTGAGCTACCCATTACTCTCCGCCCGCAGGCCCGCGCCTACGGTGACCGGGAGTCGTCGCGCAGCTCCAGACGCCCGCTTCGCAGAAGGAGGCGACTGCCCCCCACTCCCACTCCCTCTCGCCCCGGACCATGGTTTGAACCAGGCCCGGACGCGAGAGGTCGCCGCCGCTGCCGATCGCCTCTACGAGGACACGGCGGTGGTCCGCCCAAGCGGGGCAGACCTCCACTGTATGCTCCACCGTGTCCTTTGGGCGATCCTGGCAATGGTGACACCCGGGCGTTTCCTCCCGCCTGATGAAGTGCAGGAACCTCCCGAAACTTCCGTGTCCGGTGAGGACCTGTGTCAGGCGGTGAGGGTGCCGTGAGCCCGTGACGCCTCTCTAGCCACTCCTCACAGAGGGGTCTTATCGCCGCTGTCGTGGCGTGCCCTGCGCTGGGTTGCGACAGTCGCTCTTTCCATGAGATCGCGCCGGAGGTCCGTCCGCTCCGCCGCGATTTGCCGCGGAAGTGGAGTTTCCCCCCGGCGCGGCGTACCACTTATACAGGCGCGCGAGGATTATCGCCTCCAGATCCCATGGCGACAGTCCGAAAAGGAGGCTTGCCGCCTCGCCCGAGATCGTGCGGTAGCCCCGGATCAGCCTTACGGCTACCACCTTCTGGGGCGCGTTCAAATAATGGGCGGCTCGCCGCCGCAGTGAACGCGCCCACACCGGGGCCCCGTATAGGGCCATGGACCGCACGACCCCCGCGTAAAGCCTCCGGCAGGAGGCGTTTGGCCCCCTCAGGTTGGACAGGAGCGACTTGAAGGCGGCCCCGGCCCGTTCTAGTTTGGGAGCCAAACGTCGGAAATGCTTGACGAAGTTCCACCGGCTGTCGAAGACTAGACCCAGGTATTTCATCGTCGTCTCGACGCCGATGTGAACCCCTGCTACCGTTAGTTGGGATCCCGATGGTGGCGTGTTCCGGGGCCCATGAAACGACATGGCCTCGGACTTGTGCAACCTCGAGACCCAACTGCCGGATCCTCTCCACGACTATCGTAACCCCGCGTGCCATCGCGTCGGCCGCCGCCTGATGCGACCTCCTCTGCGCCAAGACTAGCGTGTCGTCAGCGTAGCAAACCACGCTGACGCCATCAGGGAGGTCGGCCCGCAGCACCCAGTCGTACCCGATGTCCCACAAGAGCGCCCCAGAACCGATCCCTGTGGGACACCGCACGACATCTCTCGCCGGTTCCACTCCCCATCGCGACCGGGGTAGATGACGGCTCTGTCCGTCAGGTACGCCCCGACTACTCTTCGGAGGTAGGTCGGCACCCGGTGATACCGGAGTGCCTCCCCAAGCAGGGTGTTAAACGCGTTGGCGATGTTGAGTGACACCGCCGCGACGACCCCACCCCGGGACACCGCGTCCCCCCGTCGTGAGGGCTCTCACGCGCATGATGGCATCCACCGTCGAGCGCCCCTTGCGGAAGCCAAACTGGCTGTCCGTAAGATCCGGCCCCAGGTCCTCACCAGGTGCCCGACGAGGCGGCCCGCAATTACTTTCTCAAAGAGCTTGCCGACCTCGTCGAGCAGCACGATGGGCCGGTATGCGGACGGAGAGTCCGCAAGGCGCCCTGGCTTCTGAATGAGGACCAGCTTCCCCGTCTTGCAACGGAGTGGAAACTGGCCTCTCTTCATACATGTGCTTAAGGCCTCTGCCTCGAATTTTGCGGGCAGCGGGGCGGCGGCGGCGGCGCGTGAGCGGCAGGATCTTATGCGTAAAATGAAATGGACCGGTTCTCGAAAACAGCGGCGTGGCAGCGGCGCCGGCGCGGGCAACGAGCGGTGCATTCCAGTCAAGCGGTGACCGCCCGCGACGCCGCCGCCGTCGCCCCGCTGCCCGCAAAATTCGAGGCAGAGGCCTAAGAGCGCCTCCAGTCGAGGCCCGAGAGCCCTCGAGGCCAGGACCCAGGCTTTACCTGGCAAGCCGTCGGGTCCTGGGGCGGTATTTTTGGCCTTCAGCCTTCCCACCGCCGCTCTCAGATCTACCCTGGTCACTTCGGGGATGTCGTCGTCGTCCATGTGGTCCGCTTCGGGCACCGCAACTGGCGGAGCCATAGGCGGGGGAGTGTGCTCCCCCCGTGAAGGGAACAGAGCGCTCACCACCTCCTCCACAAGCTGGGGGCGGAGACTTTGCGTCAGCGGGGGGGGGCCTGGTGCGGAGTTTATTCCGCACCATTTTGTAAGGGCGCCCCCATGGATCTCTGTTCAGAGTCTCCACCATCTCCTCGCGGGCCGTAGACTTGGCCCGCTGGACAGTCTCTTGGAGGGCGGTCTTCGCCGCTCTGTACCCTTCTTACAGCTCCGCCTCCGTGGCTTCCGCATCCGGAGGGCGGATGCGGTGCCTGGTGTACAGGTGCCGCGCGTCGACGCACACCTTGCGTAATGCCTTCACCTCCTGCGACCACCAGTACACCTGACATCGGGCGCGTCTTGGCCGGAGCCGGGGCATTGCCACGTCACATATCTCGGACATGACCGCCCGGAACCACTCCGCCTTGTCATCAATATCAGCAGGCCTGTCTGGTGATGTCACCCAGGCCTGCACGATCGAGGCTTCCAGGAGGAACTCTCGGTCCAGCTGCCTCAGCGCCCACCGCGGACTCGGACTCGGGACCTGTTGGACCAACGCGCAGAGGTCTGGGTAGAGACGTCGAACCGGATATACCGATGATCGGAGTAGGTCTCCACCTCCTCCATGACGCGCCAGTAAATAACACGCTATGACAGAGCGGGGCATTATCGACTGTTTGGGGGTCTCTTCAATAAAAGCGGACTGTAGGTTGGTATGATGGTATAATGGAGGATGACAAGGATTAAAAACTACAATACATTGGTATAAAAAATGGCGGAATGCCCGGTTCGCTTGCGATGTTGACACGACAAGTCACTAGATTGTTCTGCCGCCCGCCGGCCGCGCGCTCCCGGCGCGGCGGCGGCGGCGAATGGCGCAGCTTTGCCGTCCCGCGCCTCGCCTCCCCGCATGACGTTTGGGTGCGTTCGCGCGTGAACACCGACTTCAGTTATGGTTTGGTAGGGTGTCAGCTATGAAGGAGTGACTGAGCCATATTTTTGTGAAAAAGGTATCAAAACATCGGCACAAGTGTATCAAGATACCATTCTTGAGAAGGTAGTTAAGCCCCTTAACAACACCATGTTCAATAACCAAGTATGGTCCTTCCAACAAGACTCGGCGCCGCCCGGGTCATGTAGCTCGGTCCACGCAGTCTTGGAAGTGAACGTTTCGGACTTCATCAGAGCTGAAGACTGGCCGTCGTCTAGTCCCGATCTTAATCCGCTGGATTATGATTTATGGTCAGTTTTAGAGAGTACGGCTTGCTCTAAACGCCATGATATTTGGAGTCCCTAAAACAATCCATACGATTGGCAGTGAAGAATTTTCCCATGGAAAGAGTGCGTGCTTCTATTGATAACTGGCCTCAACGTTTAAAGGACTGTATTGCAGCTAATGGAGACCACTTCGAATAAGCTTTTTATATTTACATATTAAACTTAATTAATTATTATTGATTGATGAAATTAATTATTATTGACTTCAATCAGAGTTCATTCAAAAATAATTTATTACTTTTACACTGTAAAAGTAATAAATTATTTGCACTAAAAAAAAATTTTTTTTCTTTGTGACATTTATGGCAAGACTAGGTATTTAATTTATACTTTCGCAGATGAACTCTGATTGAAGTCAATAATAATTTTATATCGAAAGCCTTGTAGGTAAAAATATTAAGAAACTGGTTTTAAAGGAATTAAATGAAATTCTTTTGCGAAGTACATGTAAACATCCCATACTTATTGGCTAAGTTTAGGAACCTGAAAAAAACAATGCACTTCATCCATGAAAAAATAGAATGAAGTAATGAATAGAGATAATATATAATAATAATAATATGTTATAAAATAATATAAAATATAATAATATTTTAAAATAGATCTCACGCAGCGTAATAAGTCCCTTCGACAAGAATATTTAAGCAAAAAAAAAACGTAGCCATACGACAAACACATACGTGATGAATAATGTTCATTTGTTCGTTCCACTCAAAGACTTCACTAAACATTTTCCACTTAAAACATTTTTTAGGGTTCCATACCTTCTAAGGAAAAACGGGACCCTTATAAGATCACTTCGTTGTCCGTCTGTAAAGACCCTTTTCTCAGGAACGCGTGGAGTTATCAAGTTGAAATTAATATCAAATACTCAGGACTGCAGTGACCCCTGGAAGCAGTGAAAAATCAATCTTCTAAGTCAACACAATCAAAAGATACGGGCGTTTATGTTCCGTTTATGCCGCATATTTTGACACTCGCAAGGGTATTAAAACCTATAGGGTACTTCCCGTTGACCTAAAATCATGAAATTTGGCAAGAAGTAATATCCTGGCACAATTAAAGAAAACAATCCGAAAACCGTAGTAGTTACACCACGTTACACCTACAAAGTACGGAACCCTCGAGTCCGACTCGCACTTGACCGTTTTTTGAGCACAACTTCAATTGCTATATAGGCATAAATATGTAGGAACAATCTGTATTATTGTAAGCGCGTCCCATAAATCTAGAAGGATTATTATTATTCGTATATTTCCATGTCGGTCGACTTGTTGACGGCTGTCGTATGTTTGAATAACTTAGCTAGCTACGTATGCGTCAAACGTGACGTCGTTAGCGTCCAGTGCCCTGTGAAATGCAGGTCAATTTATTCATTTTTACGCGGTTGCAGATTAAAGTTACCGATGGATAGCTTCCCTGATCCAACGCTCTGCGTCTACATCCTTAGTCATGCTAGTAGAAAGACGAAATAAGTAGAAGTTTCCGTCTAAAGGTGTGGAAACCAATACTTGGTGACAATCTCATCGAAACAGCAACAGAAGTTCGCGCCGACTCACCGATCTAGATCTAGACTATTGAAAGTGACCAGTTAGCAATATCAGTATCTTGAAAACTAAAAACGCGGGGTAAATTATGTCATGATAAAGTTTAAAGCTATTAGAAAATCTGGGCGGAAAAACGCGAGTAATTTGCGCGCGTATTTTCGCCGGTCAACAAGTAAGCAACGTCGGAAGTTCTCGTTAAATGCAAAACCAACTATAACACGAGTGGCTACAACTGTTTTGTTTACACTTGCACGGGGGATCGTTACAGACCTGTGGTTTCTATCCACTCCAAACGCTCTCCTTAAACTTGGCGCGGCAAGTTAACGAGTTTAATCGCCTGTTAACGAGCGAGGCGGATCGCATGCCGGCTGCAGGATTAATCCCGTCCAAAGCACGGCTATCACTCGCGAATACAATCAGGTAACAAAACAACATCACCGAGTACTGCAGACTGCTATCAGAGTCTTTATTATCATGTTTCTGAGATTCGGAACTATCAATAGGTAGTAATGTATCTAGGTCCTATCTGTGCCTCGATGGTAGACGTTTCATGTTTGATATGGCTGGTATTTTTTCCTAATACTCTTAGATGCAACGATGGATGGATTTTGTGAAAGGTTATGTTTAGAAAGGTGACGACTATAAAAAAGATAAATGTTGCGCCGATTCCAAATAAATTGGGACAGGACAATAAATGAACGACCTTCCGCTCGGCAATAAAAGGTTACATGCTCTGTGCTCGGCAATAGAAATACCTGTATTTTCGTCCGTCCCGACCTCCGACCGACCCGTCCAGAACGGTGGACCGTTCACTGTTGGAACCCCTGTACCAAAACTTTTGCTTACTGCATTCTGAATCTTTTTTATTACCCATTGATATTTAGTAAGAATATATTTATTGTTGGCTTACCGATGCAGATCACATCCAGAGAGGTAGGTACAGCATATTATACTCAACCGCATAAACATTGTGGTGAGTCACATAAACACTTATGTTAACCACATACCTACTTTCAGGAAGGTTTTAGTAGGTATATAATACATTTGGTCCTGCACCGATCTCTCCCCGGTCGTGTCGGATTGCCGTCCCATCGGACTATGCGAGTGAGCGAAGAGAGCGTGCACCTTTATCTGCGCACACACTAGTGCACTGCAATATCTGCCGCGCCGAAGGCTGGTCTCTGCTGAGATTGGTCGCCACGACCGAAATTCGGCCTGGAGGACTATATTGGTATATTACTGTAGTATAGACTGCACCTGATGTCATGCCTGCATTTTTTAGGGTTCCGTACCTCAAAAGGAAAAACGACACCGTTATAAGATCACTTCGTTGTTCGTCTGTCCGTCTGTCAAGAACCTTTTTCTCAGGAACGCGTGGAGTTATCAAGTTGAAATTAATATCAAATACTCAGGGCTGCAATCCCTCCAAGCAGTGAAAATAATAACCTTCCAAGTCAACTCAATCAAAAGATGCGGGCGTTTATATTTCGTTTATGCCGCATATTTCGAAACTCGCAAGGGAATCAAAACCTATAGGGTACTTTTCGTTATTATGAAATTTGGCAAGAAGCAAAGTTATATAGCACAAGTAAAGGAAGAAATCCGGAAACCGTAAATTTGTAGTTACATTCCAAAAAAAAAAAACAAAAAAACCCGTGATAAAATATTTACATACCTACTTTGTATGGAACCCTCGGTGCGCGAGTCCGACTCACATTTTTACATTTCTGCATTGTGTCTGTTATCACACTATCACATTTCACACTAGAACATTATAAAGGTGAAAGTTTGTGAGTGTGTGTGTTTATTTTATGTTTGTTACTTCATCACGCTCAAACGGCTGAACCAATTTCTATAAAATTTTGTATGGAGGTAGCTGGATTAACATATAGGCTACTTTTTATCCCGATATTCCCACGGGAATAGGGTTACCATTTAGAAATTTGAAAAGTCCTGACAAAAAGCCTGACATTTTAATAAAAGTCCGGACATAGGTATTTGTCACAAAATCCAAACATTACCCACTTAGTTACAGTGGTATGGTAGGCATGGCAGCAGACCCTCGCGAGGGGAGGGAGGTTGCCGGGTGCGGGTGCCGTACCAAAATGGTGAAAAGGAACCCTTATGGTGCGACTCAGTCTGTCTGTCCGTCTGTCACAGCGGGATATCTCAAGAACTACTAATGCTATCAACTTGAAATTTAGAATAGTTTTATATGACGTTTGCCCAACTATTTTGCAAATATAAAAGAAATACATATATATATATTTTTTGCAACGGACTGAAAAGGGGTCTGAAAAATTCGAAGTGGGGCTTCTAGGGCATGTAGGATATCATAATATGAAAGAGCGCAGTTTGCACATACTCAAACACTTTTTCTTTTTTTTAGGCCGTTTAGTTTTCGACTTACAATGATAAATAAAAAAAAATACCGTTTCCCCCTTATCTCCGAAGTTTGCATAGAGAAAAATCTGAAATTATTCTATGTGATAGAAGCTTATGTTTTTTTTTTGTTTTTTTTATTTGAAATGAGTTTACTCTTGACTCTAGTCTAGATCAGAGGTGACGGAGACAAAGCCTACGATGGAGTGAGCTTACCCAGAAGAAGCCTGTCCACTCTTACTTTGAAGAGATTCGGGTTGTATGTACTCGGAAACACAAACACAGGTACTTAGACAGTTCCACTCTTTTGCTGTGCGCATTATAAAGGACATTTGAAAACGCTTAATGCGAATTGGTGGAATAGCAACTAGGCAGGGATGGTAACTTGCAGTGCGTCTGGATGTTCGAAGGTAGAAGGGGGCCGGTGGAATGAGGTCGTGGAGTTCTTGGGCACACTCACCGAAGTACAATCTGTAGAAGACATAAAAATATTACAGGAAAAATAAAACGATGTCTCTAAATAGCACAGTAAGCGAGGGTAGAACGGCTGGCGCGGGTGGGGCGGTATGAAGTTTGCCGGGACGGCTAGTTTAATACATAACTTACAGTGAAACGAATTCGTTCCAGCCGCATTCTTCATCTTCATTCCGTTGCCCGTCATGCGCACCATGAATTTCTCTTTCGGGAAAAACCACGTGTGTTTTTACAAACACGAATAGATTTCTAGACTTGGTACCTACTTTTTTTTTGCAGTATCATCAAACATTTGGTTCTACCGAGTTTTTACGAACGATTTTTATCGATCGGTCATCAGTGTTTCTTGTAAACTAAAATTCTCTACATACCTGTGATTACTCTCCTTGTAAATTGGTTATAAATGCCATTATTATAAATATACATATAAGTAGGTACTTTTCAGATGTCCAATTATAGCAACAGAGGGCTGGAACACGCAACCGTACAAAAAATAATACTTAATCGGATCAATAAATCGCGATGGTGCCGTACACATAATAATAAACCCCAAATATTTGATTTATATGCTCTCTATGGTTTATGTTTTTATTATTTCATATTTTTACATTGTAGGCGCAATAATATATCCAAACACCAGCACATTTCACATCTAACTAAAGCCAGCGGGTGGACAGCCTGGCCCTGAGCCGTGTGCCAGCAGGCGCAGGCGCACTGTGTGAGGACAGTGGAACTGTAAGGTTTCTTTGTTTGACCACAGAAACCGAAAAAGAGCTCAAGGTGTATGAGTTTAACAAATATTTGCTAGAAAGGACGGGAATAGGGCAACCTGCAACTGAACTGACGCGACGTCACACCACAACTACGTCACAGTAAGGAGACGATCAGTGCTACATGAGTTCCGCACGACCTGGTCGGACATTTTTCCCCTCATAAACTTTGAAAGCTGCTGCTCCAAGTTTTGGTCAATTTTATTAATTTTCACTAATAGAAATAAGTAATTAATAGGTTTAGTTTAATACCTTCTCTTAGGAAGATAGTTTTAGTATGTCGAATAGCTTTGTGTAATTAAGTATATTTTGTTATTGTCCGAGGTGTGTCCATCTCAGGACGGTGAGGTCGCCAGCTACTGAGCGGGGGTCTGTTGCAGGTGACACCGGTGCCGGCAGCCGCGGCGCCCGCGCCTGCTCATGACGCGCTACCGACACATCAGGTAGGTACCTCTCCCCAGTGCCGCTGCCGTCCTTCCTCTACGGCTGCGTGTGACTGTCGCTTGGAGAATCGACGACCTGCCATTCACACGTTCTCTGTTTTGTGTACATTTCAGAATGTAGACGTCTGATGATCACATGGGCGTAAGGTGCAAAATTTATTCACTATTCATTACTTTTCTGTTATACAATAGTTGTTGTAGTAACGAAACGGCCAAGCCTCATATTTTGAATAAGGTGTAGAGTTTGTGAAGTTAGGGCTTGTAGAGGTATAAGCTTGGCTCTACATGAGATCTGATAACTTTTTGACAGCGCGTGGTCTCGTCTTGGCAACATTTAAAATAAACATGTTTTTGGTGGAATCAACTTTTCTACACCGACTTTATAAATCCTAACACGTAAAAGAGAGTTCTTAATCCTGATTCCGGCCTGTTACTAAAATAGGGAGGTAAAAGTCCTGATCAAGTAGATCCATAATTTGGATACAAATAGATACCTACTAGAGTAAAGATAAAGATAGTGTAGGTACTGTTGATATAATTGCCTGGTTATAACCATTTATCTTACGTTAATCAATGGAACTCCTATTTTTTTACGGATGGTCATAACTCATAAGAATACTTAACCTACCCGCAATGCTAAAATTTGCGAGCTCGCTACGCTCTCACAGTACTCGGATTCGCTAGCACATGCTACTTTCCGTCTGACACTAATAAGATGTATGTTGGTCAATGATGCACTTAAAAACAGTGACTTACAACAATAAAACTAAGTGTAATAAAAATGTTTTAGTGAAATTGTAGGTAGTTTGACAAGATTGTTTTCATTATATATTTTTTAACCTTAATTAATGCCCAATGAACATCAGTATGAGCACTCACGAGGTTTTCTAATAGTCGGCGCCCCTGGTCTAGGTCTAGCAGAACAAGGCCTTTGTTCATGTAGCTCACATTATCTGGGTGCTACATGATTCTGCGAATTCCTTGAATATATTGATTCGATGACACAGAATCTAGGATACTAGGTCATCCAGATCCCGGTCATGCACCGTGCTAGCCCAATTTCGTTACATCATTTCAAACAAGGAATATCTTCCATGTCATTTATAAAAGGTTAAAATGACATGGAATGTTTTCATTGTTCAAAAATCTTTTTACATTCAATAATGGTGTCTTTCCAAATAAAAATAATTTTCTTAGAAACGGATAAAACCGATATAATAAACATGAAAGAGTCAGGTTCAACTAACTCTTTTTAATTGTTACCGCTCTCATTAAAGAGCGCTCTTTGAAAGTTAATTAATACCACTGAAAGGATATTTATTAAAAAGTGCCTGTAATTGATTTATTTAAAATTTGTCTGGCACTTTGAGTGATTTACGCGGCGTACCCAAGTGTATTGGTTTGGTATTGTATCTTTGGTATTGTTCGCCGAATTGTTGAGCTCCTCAAGTTCTGAGTTGAGCTGCACGATTTTTGTCAAATGCGTGCAGTGACTTGACTGGACAGGTCCGCCCAATCTGTATGGTTCTTTCCTCAAAATACCATTTCAGACACCAATCTACATGGTCTTCACATAATCTGACCTACATTTTATCTGAACTTTAAAAGAGACTGCGTTCTCTGAGTTTGTTTCAGCCTTTCTTCTCAGAATAGTCAAATAGGAAACGCCGACCTCATCTATGTAGTTTAAAAAAATATGAGTGACATGACATGTAAAAGTGTTTTTACAAACCAGAATACAGAAAATAAATCATTTATCAATGCTTTGGTTTGAGTTGAACCTCGATGGTGTTTGACTATTGTTGTCACCTTTATCAGCATCGTCACCGCTCTACACCCAGTTTCTTGCTTGTTTGTTTCTTTTTTCTTCTTCTTCAATGCGAGTTAATATACAACGTGTTTTTTTTTATATCCCATAACACTAGGTGGTCATTGTACTCATCATAATAAAAAACTTTTACTATAGGATCAAACCTGAAACCACGAAAAAAAATCAGCTGTTCCCTACATTTATGTTCGCATAACTCGTCAAAATGTAGGGAATGGTTGATTTTTTTTTTCGCGCTTTCAGGTTTGGTCCCTTAGTAAAAGTTGTTCATAATGATTAGTACAATGACCCCATAGAGTTATGGGATATCAAAAAAAAACACGTTGTATAACCCATCCTTTGTTTGGTCTGTGATATCCAGAGCGTTCAATTTTCCTTGTTGCGTATGGTAAAAGCTGGATGATAAAATTGAGACTTTTTGTAATTGGAAGCTACGATATGTTTTGCGTTGTGGGTGACAATGATAGCGTAGTCGTAGTCGGGGGGGCCGGGGGTGGTCTGCGGGCGACAGGACGACTATACTGCAATCTGTACAGAGTGCGTGCGCTACTTGTTCACTGCTGCCTACTACGAGCCTCAAAGCGATAAAATGAGAATACGACTCTCAGACATTCAGCTTGGGCCTACCACATTTCACAAAACAATCTAGCCACTACTAACCAGCATGAGCTTTGCTGCAATGCGGCCAGCGATAACTAGCGAAATCATAATTCCATATTCGTTTTTCTTTGAAATTCGATTCATAAAATAATATTTATTTTGAAAATCGGTTAAAACCTCTTGTGTCGATGTGTTCTTTTTTATTTAAAGTACAACTTATTTTCATCGGTGTTCCTTATAAGACTACTCTGAGAACAAGGAAACAAACTCAGGGAATATAATAAATATATTTTTACTCCATTTAAATAAGTTGCAATAATCTTGAATAAATATAAACATGGACTATGAGTCCTCGCCTTATTAATGCTAATAACACTTCGCGTTTTTACCTATTTCGGTACAAAATGTCAATTCTAATTGCAGCAGAGAGGACATCTACATAGCAACTACTCGAACGTAACTCATTATCAATACTGAATTCATTTCTAAAGCCCGTGGTAAGAATTTAGGAAACTATCGACATCGGGGGTCCTAGCTGCGTGCGGACGAGCCGGGGGTCCGCACAGGGTGACGGTGGAGAAGAAGGGGGTGGTGTCACCCACAGACGCAACAGGTATTTTGTTTTTGTTAGCTGTCGGCGAGAGTTACACAAAATTGTGAACAATCTGTGTTATGGAGCTTGATCCATGCTTATTTGCATCTGTCCCAAAATTGTTATCAAATGGATAGTCGTCCTTTGTGCTAAGTTAAGCTCTAGCTTTAGGTAAGAATTTATAGCTGCGGCTGGGCAATCTAACCGTCACATTTATCTGAACATGAGGGAAGTTATCATCATCTGCCTAGAGTCTCTTCTATGGGCATCCAGTCTACTCGGGGCAATACTAGTTCAGAACATGAACTTTCTATAATGAAAATTTGTTAAATTATGAGATGTTTGCGTAGGGTTCACTGAGTTAGTGGTTATTTGCTAGACTGTAGATTTGCTCAAACATTGACTAGATCCGGATGTTGACCTGTTTGGGATCGCTCGGCACGTCAGCGGCGGCGGCGGCGCTGCGGTTGCCTCTTGCCAAGTTGTTTCAACTTCTGTAACAAGTAGGTAATATTAGGCCGGTATTATACGTAAACATCGACGATATTTCATACATCGTTGTGCTTTAGTTTAAGACCCTCGACTTCACGGAGTCAATATATTTACTTGGCAGAGTTTTAGGTTATTAATTTTTATCATTCATTTAAACTGTTTAATGTTATAACCCTGTCTATGCGAGTATGTATAAATAATAATATTCATTATATATAGGTATATATATGTAGGTACTTTTGTAAATGATTTTGAACTTCAAATAATTCAATTCAATTCCTTTATTTCAATCAACAGTTGGATCATACAATAGCATTAAGGCTCCAAGGCTCAAACAGGCGCGACACGCGACAATATCGCGCGCGACACAATGGCACCGCAAATCACGCAACGAGCGGTGCACACGGTGCGACACGCGACGCGAATCGCGCGCGACTCAAAAGTCTTGCCTGTTTGTAGGAGCCTTTAGGTACATTAAATAACAATAAAACTAAAATATTAGAAAAATAAACAAAAATAAGACAACACACAATAATATTTCATTATAACTTACAAATTTAATTGGAAAGTCAACAAATTTTAATTAAAAATTGGAAATAATCATATAGTCAGATAATGAACAATAATGTGTTATTATTATTTCCCTTTATTTTTGTTGTCACTACATTAAGCATACAACAATGGTAATACCTACTGTTTGCGAACTGGCAAAAGTACGAAATTAGTTCCTACAGTCAACGATGTACGCGCTTCGTAGCAGCCGCGTAGGTTGGTGTAGCAGCTGCGTAGGCTAGCCTTGAAGCCAATCTATACTCCATTTGATATAAGATTAGACATTTAAATAAAGCTTTTTTACAGTCGGTTCAAGCTACGTAAGCGTAGAAGCGGCGTAGACCTTGAAGCCACGTAGATGCTTCGTAGCTGCTACGTAAGTCAGCATAGAAGCGGCGTAGACCTTGAAGCCACGTAGATGCTTCGTAGCTGCTACGTAAGCCAGCATAGAAGCGGCGTAGACCTTGAAGCCACGTAGATGCTTCGTAGCTGCTACGTAAGCCAGCATAGAAGCGGCGTAGACCTTGAAGCCACGTAGTTGCTTCGTAGCTACTACGTAAGCCAGCATAGAAGCGGCGTAGACCTTGAAGCCACGTAGATGCTTCGTAGCTACTACGAAAGCCAGCATAGAAGCGGCGTAGACCTTGAAGCCACGTAGATGATTCGTAGCTGCTACGTAAGTCAGCATAGAAGCGGCGTAGACCTTGAAGCCACGTAGATGCTTCGTAGCTGCTACGTAAGTCAGCATAGAAGCGGCGTAGACCTTGAAGCCACGTAGATGCTTCGTAGCTGCTACGTAAGCCAGCATAGAAGCGGCGTAGACCTTGAAGCCACGTAGATGCTTCGTAGCTGCTACGTAAGCCAGCATAGAAACGGCGTAGACCTTGAAGCCACGTAGATGCTTCGTAGCTGCTACGTAAGCCAGCATAGAAGCGGCGTAGACCTTGAAGCCACGTATATGCTTCGTAGCTACTACGTAAGCCAGCATAGAAGCGGCGTAGACCTTGAAGCCACGTAGATGCTTCGTAGCTACTACGAAAGCCAGCATAGAAGCGGCGTAGACCTTGAAGCCACGTAGATGCTTCGTAGCTGCTACGTAAACCAGCATAGAAGCGGCGTAGACCTTGAAGCCACGTAGATGCTTCGTAGCTGCTACGTAAGCCAGCATAGAAGCGGCGTAGACCTTGAAGCCACGTAGTTGCTTCGTAGCTACTACGTAAGCCAGCATAGAAGCGGCGTAGACCTTGAAGCCACGTAGATGCTTCGTAGCTACTACGAAAGCCAGCATAGAAGCGGCGTAGACCTTGAAGCCACGTAGATGATTCGTAGCTGCTACGTAAGTCAGCATAGAAGCGGCGTAGACCTTGAAGCCACGTAGATGCTTCGTAGCTGCTACGTAAGTCAGCATAGAAGCGGCGTAGACCTTGAAGCCACGTAGATGCTTCGTAGCTGCTACGTAAGCCAGCATAGAAGCGGCGTAGACCTTGAAGCCACGTAGATGCTTCGTAGCTGCTACGTAAGCCAGCATAGAAACGGCGTAGACCTTGAAGCCACGTAGATGCTTCGTAGCTGCTACGTAAGCCAGCATAGAAGCGGCGTAGACCTTGAAGCCACGTATATGCTTCGTAGCTACTACGAAAGCCAGCATATAAGCGGCGTAGACCTTGAAGCCACGTAGATGCTTCGTAGCTGCTACGTAAGCCAGAATAGAAGCGACGTAGACCCCTATAGAGGCCGCGCGAACGCTAAAGTTTCGATAAATACAATCTTTGTGATACAAAATGGAATTCTGTCTTTCCGCAGAATAACATACTTATCATAAATTTAAAATGAATCGGATTATTTTATTTTATTAGATTACTCATTTAATTTTTTCGTCTTGTACTACGTGCAGGTAACTCTCTAGGGCTGAGTGTCAATTTTAGTTCTTATTGTATTTTTCTTTGTCAATGAGGGGTGATACTTAACTGAAGTATTTTTTTTATTTATTTATTTAATGTTGCAACAGCATAATCAACATATTTGACGTATTGCATTGTAAAAAAAAATGTTTGCACAAAGCCAAGTTCATTTTACTTAAAATATATTAAAAATCTATATCTATGACGCTCGTAATCTGCTCGTACTCGTATGAAACAATCACAGACGATAAGTGGTTGCAATATGCAACCCAAAACGATCATTAATATTATTGAAATATCAAATCGTGTATCGGATCCTCACAGCGTGCAGTGACGAAATGTTTCGAGGAGAAATCTGTCGATGAAAACTAAAGTCGAATTAATAATACAATTCTGTCGGACACAGACGACGCAATGCTCCGGGAGCCGGTGTCGAGTGTCGGTGTCGAGTTTCCGCCAAGATTGTGTCGGTGTCGGACATACGGGTGACGCGGTGATTAGTACAGGTGTCTAGTAACACTGACCGTACGCGCCGATAATGTGATATTTTCCGCAATTTGGGTTGATAATCTAATTCTCTATTTTCCTGTTGTGCGTAATTTCTTATGGTTCGTCAGTATTGTGTTTACAGGTTCTGTAAACAGTGCAGTTTTGCACAAAGAACTCTTCAATGTTGTGGTTACTATATACAAAATAAGCATTGAAAGTTAAATGTATTGTCGTATGCATAATATCGTGATAGCATAGAGTGTGGCGCCTGCGCACGCATATGATGCCACACGAAAGTCGTGACATTGTAGTCATACTCTTAAATATTTCATCAGCATACTATTTCAGGTATAAGCCCGAAAGCCTGACAAACGGTCTTACCAAGGGGTATCGTATTAACCAGTAACTAGGTTGTGGAGGTCAGATAAGCAGTCGCTCCATGTAAAATTCACCTGCATTCGGTTAGACAGGAAGCCGACCTCAACTAGGTTGGGAAAAGCCTAGGCCAGGCATAAGATGACTATGTCAGGTATAAACAAAAATATCGCAAATGTTTATACATGTGTATCATCATCTAACATAAGGAATACAATGACAATAGTTCAGGTCGCGGGTTGAGTTAAATTCTTTTGACTTCGTCGACACGATTTGTGTTAGAGGTCAAGGATTGATTAGTGCTTAGACCTAAGCATATTTTAGGTTGTTACCTTTGTGATTCTATTGTATCATAAAAAATACGGGTACCTTACCATGTCAGCCTCTAACGTTCAAAAGTCAATCTGGGCATGAATTTTAGTAAAACGAGTAATCCCTGTAATTGGTTCACTGAAACGGAGGCTGTGGCTCGGTGAGGTACTCAACTATGATATTCAGCTGTGTCTGGCTAGGCAGAAAGCCGACACAACACATCTGAGAAGGCACTCGGAAGATGTGTTGTAGCCGTACGTATATAATATATGAATTCATTTTGAGGTCAATGAACTAGGAAGCGTATTAAGGAATCTGTGGCTTTACATACGACTTTACATTTTGTGTATTACACCGTTGTTTCACGAATATAACTCAGATAAAATAGTGCGCGTCACTGAGTCAACTAGAAGATCTTGCGGATCTAGGATAGAGAGACGTAACTCCACTGTTGAACAAGGACATCACTGGCTCAATAATAAATCAAATCAAAACTCATTCGTGCAAACTGGGCTAAGAATCAGTACTTTTTTAACGTTAAAATTACATAGGACCCCCAAAACGCCCGCCCTTCACCACTTCCCAGTGCTTTAGCTGGGAAGAAGTGACGCAACAAACTCCCCAGCAGCACAGCTGTGTTCTGATAAAACTCGAGTCTATACAATAGTAAGTAATTAATATTACGAAACACAAAACAATAAATGAAATTATTTGCCATAATTATGTCAGCTAGCACACTCCAATATACCAACAAAAACATTTAAAACTATAAGTAGCAGAAATATATAATAAAAACATAAACAGAACTTAATACCTAAATAAAAGCCTCTAGGTATAAAGGGCGTGACTACTTATATGTATTTGCAATACTGTATTATGTACAGACGCCAGCACATCAAGCTACCCGACACTGTTAAATTTTCCCAATCAACCTTGAACCTTATGTTGTAGCGATAAAGTTGAAAATCTATTGAAGAAATTCGACAGATCGTAGTAGCTTTACGTACCAGGCATCTCTACATAATACAGTATTGCAAATATAGCTGTAACTTGAAGTCAAAAATGATAAACTAGAACCTTCGAAGTAAAATAAGTACCTAAACAGTTAATTACTAAAGTAATAACAATAACAAAATAGTATGGATTGTAGGTGTATGTGTAAAGTCCCCGTCACGAAAAGCTATAAATTTTGTAAATACACATTCAGGGGTTCGCAACATTTGGATGAAATAAAACGACAGGTTTGTAATTATTTTTATTTTGATATAGGCATATAATTATGTTAACACAAGTATCTAATTACTATCGTCTGTTGATTCCGAGTATTCTGCAGCATTGACAGCGTCTGCGTGAACTTACTTCAAAATAGCGGCCCAAATGTTTACGTCCCATGAGTCAGACGCGTTCCAGTACCACAAAACATTACATACATATCGCTAAAATATAACCCGACCAAGTGAAATTGCTCGTTAGTTTCGTATCACACGAACTTATGTTACTTTGAGTTGATTGAATTTAGGTATATTTGTTGTTGATTAATTTGTCGCTACGGGACGGGGACTTCAGAGTACGATGCTGCGTACGAGTGGTTAACTCGAGAAGTAGCGTCAGTCGCGATGGAGACCGCGAACATAGAAGCTTAGTTTATTTGCTGCTTACGCACAACTCCTGTACAACTCTTGTATGAAATTAGACATTCGTACGTAAACTCACGCCTTATTCCCATGAGCGTAGGCAGAACCTGCAGATCGCCACCTGCTACGACCCTTACGTATACTCCTTTTGCTGCGAATACGTTCATACATCCGGTCACACACGCACGCTGGTTGCGAATACGTTCATACATCCGGTCACACACGCACGCTGGTTGCGAATACGTTCATACATCCGGTCACACACGCACGCTGGTTGCGAATACGTTCATCCATCCCCGGTCACACACGCACGCTGGTTGCGAATACGTTCATACATCCGGTCACACACGCACGCTGGTTGCGAGTACGACGCACGTGCCCTTTCCGAAGAACATCACCAATAAGGAAATACACTATATTTATTTTTTGCTGTAAATAGACTAAAATATGCTATTATTCAGCGTCAGTAATTTGATTTTTCTTTCTTTGATTTCCAGTTACAATCCATTTTTAGTTTCACACAGCCGCCAAAACATACCCTTCACTCGTGGGATTCTTGTGAACTTTAACTTCTCCTGGGACATATTTATTACGGTAAAATAAAATAAATGATTGAAATAAAATCAACTTTGCACGAAGTTACGTTACAATAAAATAATATTATTTGGAATACGTAATAGAATAACTGACCACCGTATGATAAGGTCATGTTGAGGGTGGTCTCGCGCTACACGTGACAGATAATTATCATTATCTTCTAGCTTCATATCACTTCCACCTTTGATTGGAATTGATTAATGACCACTTACGTGCGCTGATAAGGAACCTGTTATTAGCTATTGATCGAGTAATCAGGCGCATACTGCATGCATAGGTGCGTCCGCTGCACGAGTGTGGGTGAGCGGCAAAGCGAAGCCACTTTGTACTTACCACGAACATTTAAAATTAATAACGAAATTTGAATTACTTGATTATCGAATGTTCCGCAGGTCAATGCTCTGTCGCTGTATTATACATACGTATAGAATGTCCCGCAGATCGATGCTCTGTCGCTGTATTATACGTATAGAATGTTCCGCAGATCGATGCTCTGTCGCTGTATTATTGTATACTTAATGTTATTTTTGTACTTAATAAACTTTAATTAATGTACTATTTTTGAGCGGACTCCCCCGCTGTGTTTCACGCCTGGTTTGAGCCCGATTCCAATTAGCGCTAACACAGACATTGTATCCGACGCAAAGGGTGAAACTATCGCGAAGGGAAGCCGCTGCGACTTGTTACCTGCGGAAATATATCCTACGAAATAATAGACTAATAATTGCCTTGTTTAGGGGGAGGGAAGCCGACTGCATGAAGTGGCAAAGCACTTCATACAACTTAGGTCAGATAGTACAAACGTTATTTAGCTCACACTTGTGGTTTGACTGTTGTGCGACAGTGACAGGAATAACGATACGGTTTTAGACTTATCCCGCATTACTTACCTATATTTATATCGGCACTTTTTTTCATTACTATAATTCATATAAAAGTCTTATGGAAAAGAACCGGTCAAGAGCGAGTCGGACTCCGCACCGAGGGTTCCGTACCATCATGTTTTTAGTTTTTCATCGGCGAGGCCTATATTCGTCAGAGAATTTTAACACTGTGCACAGCGGTGTGGAATATTGCAGTTTTATGCCAGCGCCATCTCTTGACCGATAATGGAACTAATGTAACTTTTGTTCATGATTTCTGAAAAAGTGTGCTATTTGGAGACTTCATTTAATTTTTCCTGTAATCTTTACATAAACTTCTATCTCATAGAATAATTTCAGTTTTTTCTCTTTACAAACTTCGGAGATAAGGGGGAACGGTATTTTTTTTTATTTTTCATCAAAAGTCGAAAACTATGCAGCCTAAAAAAAGGTAAAAATGTTTGAGAATGAGCAAACTGCGCTCTTTCATATGATGTCCCACATGCCCTAGTAGCCTCACTTCGAATTTTTCAGACCCCCTAAAATTAAATAATTATAATTATTTATATAAATGTTTATTATACAGAGCTTTAATTATGTTACGGTAAGTGTGATTAATTGAAAATTATTAATAATTGTCTATCATTATTAATAATTACCGAAAGTCGAGGTAAAAGTAAGAAATTAATCACATTTATCGGTGATTTTTCTATGGGATATTGAATAGTAGGTACCTAAGCTGTTATGTTATGTTGATGCTGGATGCGTCAAGCTGAAGACAGGGCGCTATGGCGCTCATTAGGGGAGGCCTATGTCCAGCAGTGGACTGCTATAGGCTGATGATGATGATGATGATGATGAAGCTGTTATATTTGTTTAATTTTTTTAGAAATAGAAATAGTTATGTTATTACTTAGTGAACGAATGCATATTGAATACTACTGTTATTTATTTTTGATATGTACTAAGCAAGCTCTAGACGATAATAGTATACCTACGTAGTAAAATTTTAATAGGAAAAAAATATTTCTTTTTATTCATGAACTATGGCTACCCCATTACATTTTTTTAATTTTCACATGCCTATGTTACCCGGAATAACGCTTCTAACGAGGTATCGTTACATACATTGATATCGGTTAAGCCGTTTAGAAGTTATGGTGAATAAATAAACTCACAAACATGCATGAAACCTGAAAACATAACACTCCTTTTTAGGGCAATCGTTTGAAAATAGGCAGCGCACTGGTCACGCGTAGAGTCAACAAAAAAAAAAGATTTTTATTTTATAAACAAATTCTCAAAAATTAGCGAAATGACAACACCCACAAGACCAAGACCATCATCCGAAATTGACCTCAATGTAACCGTCGAGTGATGCTTGTGTTCAAGATTAAAAAAATCCCTCACTCGCTGCCGCAGATTCTGCTCTAAATCTGCAGATCAGCCTCAGCCACGGCGCGGCGGCGGCTTGCTCGCAGCCTCCTGCTCCTCAGCCACGGCGCGGCGGCGGCTTGCTCGCAGCCTCCTGCTCCTCAGCCCGCGGGCCGCCTAACCTAACCCCAACGCGCCTAGCGCCTTCCGCGCGTTGCCCAAAATACGGCTACATAAAGGGCACCTTAGCAACTAGACCGTAAGAGATAAAGAGGTCCTGTTTTTTTCAAAATGTAGCCTAACTCAATAGGTTCCCCGAGGGATCTTTTTCTTTTTTTTGATATCTCGTTTAGTTTTCGGGATATAGACGATTTTATCACAAAAGACATGAACAAAATGCGATATTTTTTAATATTTTTGCATTTTCCAAAAAAAGTTTTTGACTTCTGCAAATTTTTTTGCACCATCTTGTAGCTCTTGTCACTACGCATTTTTTTAAACCTCAACCATTCACGTAGCCCTAAAACTCACGAAGCCCTAGCCGAATCACACTATTTCGTAAAATGAGGGCCTATATCCGGAGCCAGTGAAAAAGCATTTTTAATGCTAAAACTCCTTTTACATATAAATGTATTCAAAATACAATACCTAAATAGATAACTAGATTTGTCTGTAAAATCGCACACTAGTAATTTCTGTTATTTTAAAAAGTGTATTTCCGAGCCATTCGAACGATGCAAACATCACTAAATAAAGAAGCCAAACTTGTAAAAAAAAAAAGAACGATTACATGCAGCTACGTATTATTCATATAAAGGTAATGTTAAGTGATGCCCAAATGCAAGTCGGACACGGAGAAAGCATCCCCTAGCCGGCTGGCACCCCACAGCAACACCTGACAGTTCGTGAAGATAAACTGTGGAAGTGGCATTCTGTAGCGCTTCAATAACTTGTTGTTGGAGCAAACATGCTCCACAAGACTCTATATAATGTTGTTAACAATGTCATCACGCGATCTTAGTAATTCCTTCGTACCTACCTACGTACATGGACTCAGTGCATTTGGTTCAGTTGCATAATATTACGTTATGTTTACTAGCTGCAGCGGCGGCAGCGGCACGTGTAAGCGAGCTATTTGACGTCTCGGGATCGCGCAGTCTCCGCATTAACTATCCATTACTTGTTCGATGCTAGCCTAGCGGTGACGGTTCTGTTGCGGCCGAGCGGTGGATTAGCTGCACTTGTAGTGTGTCGGCGGCGGCGGGTATCAGCGGCCGCGGTGGTGACGGGCAGGTTCAGGGGCAGGCTGCGTCATCGCGATGCACTTTTAGCCGTTCGTGATTGCGCTCGAGTGCAGCATATTGCCAGCCAGTTTGTAGGAAGTGGAATCGCGCGCGCCCCTCATTCTAACTCAATTGAATGTAATTTTGAGAAACAATTGAGCTGATCAATGTGTTTTGTGCGTGTAAGGTAGTGCCAGAGGATACAGCATTTGCGTCTTCTCTCCATCTTTGATTGTAATGCTTACGTATGCATATTATACTTGTTTTACTTGGAAACGCCGTAACACTTAGTAGGTGCCAATTAGTAGAAGCCAATTGTATTCGGAATTTTATAAAGATTTCATACGCAGTGGTGAAACAAATAGTGAAAATAAATAAATGAAAGAGGGGATTATAACGAGTGTCGTAGCTGTGAGTAAGAGCGCGGCTGGACTGATGTAATCGGATCAGCGCAACCCTGCAGCTGAAGGACGGGCGCGACCCGCGCACGGCGCACACGACACATCGCGCTTCAGTACAGCACGCCGCGGACTATTGTTTTCCATCGACTACATCGGTGTACAGACGCGACCGGGTCGCTCCCGCCGATCTGTCGCGAAGGCCATATGCGACCCATTGAGCGTCCGATCAAAAGCACCATCAATTGATTGTTGTAAAGTAGGTAGTCGTCGGCAGGGTATCGATGATTAGCAACCTAAATTGTAGAGATATTTTTTGATTATTTTTGTATAAATTCGTAGTTATTAGGGCGGGGAGGGGCGTAACACTAGGCCTAGAAGTGGGCGGCGCAAGTTTGTTTCTACAGAATCTTCAAAAAGTTTTCAAGTGCCATTTTTATTTGTGCTGGCGTTTTGTTCAGTCACTACTTTGAATGGTAATAATTTATCGGCAGGATATTTCCAATTGCGCCCCATTGATTTCCGTAGTTTGAAACTCGGATCCTATGTGTAGTTGTAGACAGTAATCGTCCTGTGTGTGTGTGGAACCCAGAATGTGTAGGCTAAGGGTAGTTGTTGATCGCCGCGTCGCGGAGTGTTCGCACAGCCTCTGGCTCCGCTGGTGTTGATAGATGCGTGCTGAGCGCGTGTAGCGTGGTGTAAGTGTCGCCAGTTGAGTGAAACGTCGTCGCGGTGCGGTCGCGTGTCGCGTCACCGCGGCATGGCGCGCGAGTTCGCGCGAGTGCACGAGTTCTACCTGCCGCTGCACGAGCTGCAGCCACCTGCGCAGCACTACCAACAATATGAGCTGCACCCGTGAGTACTCACCCTTACACGTCTCCTCGCGCCTACAGGAGGTCCTACTTAATTATGCGTAAATCTGTCACTACTTAGAAGTAGAATATAGTTTCATTTTCATAGTGAATAGTGTTATAACTTAAAGTTACATCGTTTCTTGCGGGTGCGGGACGTTGGACAAAAAAACAACTACTCTTCGAACGATCACAAGTTTCCAACAAAGTTTTCAAATATTTATTCAACTTTTTAAGGAATTCAAATACCTAAGTTTAACTTTTTTTAGGTAGTTTTGCTGCAAACATTCATTAATTCAAAAAAAACATTATTAACGTGCGCTAATGTAAAATACCTTGATTACATCACAGTAGGTAATTACGGGTATGAGCATTAACAAATTAATCATACCTAGTGGTATACCTAATATTGGAGAACGATTGTGGAATCAATATTGTAACAGTGAGTGAGCGGTACATAACGTAGGGGGCTGTCATGTGTGAATCTGGATTAATTTTGGGTACCTAAGCCTTTATTTTATTATTTTGTGATCGATGCCCAAGCAATTCCAAATGTGAATGTAGGAAATTAAATTTTAATGACATATATTGCATCCCATTCTATGGTAGTAGGTCCAACATCAGTTTTATTCTTTCGCGAAAGTCAGCGGATTTGTTGTTAGAAAGGATTTTTTTGTCACGTCAATAAAAGCATTCCATGCTTGTTTTTCAATATGGTTAAAAGGGTAGATGTAAAAGATGAATCTTCAATCAGTTTTTTTAAGAATTTTTGATGTTTGTGTCACTATACTTGGGAATTTTTTGCTTTGCTCTGTTGGTAGACGTTATATCAAAGTAAAATACCTACAGATATTTATTATCAAACCAATTCAGATATTTATTTGTGTTGAGTAGTTATGGGGTATGATTGGGGCCTGCATTACATTTGTTATGATGGGTGCCTGCATTGCATCGAATTAGTTTACCACTTTTTGACAAAAAACTTCCAGTACTTAAATCTAATTTATATTAAGGTTGAAATTATCTACTTAACTGTAATATTGGTCTTAAGTGCGAGTTGAACTCGCGTGGAGAGGGTTCCGTAGGTACGATAAATATTTTATCTACCATGTTTTTTTTTATCTAACCCAAAGTTTCTGGTACCTAACTAAAAAAAACTTATCATTATAATTGAAAAACATGTTCTCCCATACATTCCAACTGAAAATGTATGTTTGTACGCACAATAATGAGAGATTTACCGTGTTGTTTTAAGACCACAGACCTCGGGTAATTCCGAATGGTTTCAGACAAATTGATGGAATGTATGTATTTTGATGAACCAGGCAGAATCAGTGGATTATATGTCTTCTAAAGAAGTCACTTCGTCTTCTTGAATGTATAGCCTAGAGCTCTATTCGGAGATCTTTCATAAATATTGTAGTAGTTTAAAAAAAAAGTGTTTAAAAACATACTTTTTCTTTCTTTGCACTAGTGTAATTTCGAATGACAGTTAAAAGTGGACTTTATTCACTTTTGATAAAAGGTACATATTTCTTTTTATATCGTAATAAACATCCAAAAATAATATTCACGATATTTATCATAGAATAACCTAAACAGGTTTGTGTGAAATTTGTATTTCGGAATTACCCGTCGCATGGGTAAATGGTTCTCAATCTTTTAGCAGGCACAGAGCGGATATGATTCTTTTACTCACGCGATTATTCTCATAGTTTAAAACATATTATTATATCGTAATCAAAATGATTGCATATCCTACTAAAAGTAACATTCAGATCTTTGTATGGATTTGTATGCTACCCCTTCCGATGTATGTAGGTACGCGATCGTGCCGGGTTGGGACCCGGCAGCGCGGGGACGGGCAGCTTGCATCGAAGAGCTTTGCATACAAATCCATACAAAGAGGTGGGCAGTTTCGGCAGTCAATAAGAATGGAAATAATCATGGGTCTTGGGTTTGAAAATAAGACTTGAAATAATAAAAAATAAAGATTTATTTGAAAATTAAGTTATTACTTTACGAATTATATTAAACGATTTCGTATTAAACTTATTACTAACCCTACATACGGATGTAAAAATGTCGCGGTGGGATCTATCGCGCACTGGATTTTTAACTGTCGTTGTTGAACCGAGCTTTGTGAATGCAACAGAGTGCGTCAAAATAATAAAAAATAAAGATTTATTTGAAAATTAAGTTATTACTTTACGAATTATATTAAACGATTTCGTATTAAACTTATTACTAACCCTACATACGGATGTAAAAATGTCGCGGTGGGATCTATCGCGCACTGGATTTTTAACTGTCGTTGTTGAACCGAGCTTTGTGAATGCAACAGAGTGCGTCAAAATAATAAAAAATAAAGATTTATTTGAAAATTAAGTTATTACTTTACGAATTATATTAAACGATTTCGTATTAAACTTATTACTAACCCTACATACGGATGTAAAAATGTCGCGGTGGGATCTATCGCGCACTGGATTTTTAACTGTCGTTGTTGAACCGAGCTTGTGAATGCAACAGAGTGCGTCAAAAAAAACACACTGTTGGATTTTCAACTTTCGGCGCTAAGCAGTGTGTTGAAAATCCTGTGCTCGAAAAACATATCACCACGGGAAAAACGCGCCCTTGCGTATTTGTTTTATGAAAGAAAGAAAGAAAATACGTTTATTTGCGGCAAACATGACGCATAAATACGCGCGAGACATGTCGAGCGTGCTAGCCGAGTAGCAACCGACTGCCATTTGCTTACCAATAAGCGGGCCGGCCGATCAGACCTAAACTGTGAAATGACACCCACCTGCTTAGGTATATCACGTTTAGACAGAACTAACCTACCATCGGAATTACCCAAATAAATTATAGATTGAGAATATTGAGAACCACTGACAATCTCATCAAACAAAAAAAAAATCGGTTGTCTGTAAAGTCGGTTTACTGACGATAGTTGAACGTGACAACGTCATAAGAAAATACTGATGGAATAGTTGCATTGCATTTGTTAATATTCGCTTGCACTTCAAGCCGCCATGGAACGCTATAAAGCAAGGCCGCGAGGTAACGCTACATGAGTCATGTTTTTTCGTGAGTGCAGCCAGCTTCATCGATTTATTAGACGTAGTCACGTCAAAATTAAAAACGAAAATCGATTAAACAAAAAAACAATCAGTTAAATAACTTTAATACAATTTACTATAAAATTATGAAAAATATATATTTGATATCCACAGTAAGCCCTTTCATTTGATAATTATGTCACACGGTACAGATTGCGAAAGTTTTTTTTTTTTCTTTTTGCCCCCAAAAATGACCCCTATATTCAAAATTAATTGATTTACGTTATACGTCTGTATTTGGGTCACAGAGATTCATATGTGTACCAAATTTCAACTTAATCTTCAATTAAGATTGATAAAAAAATTGAAACTTAGACTGTTTAAAATAAGAATTATGTTTGGTTTTGTGTTGTTTCTTGTTCTGTTTGTTTGTTAAAGTTTAGTATTTAGTTATAGTATACTGGATTAGTTCTTATTTTTATAATTTTTGCATGCCTACTGGTAAAATATGGCTGAACCTATTTCCTTAAAACACCATGTACTGTACCCATATTTGCAAAATAAAATATCTTAATCTATAAGGGTTCCGTTTTTTCCCTTTGAGGTACGGAACCCTAAAATAGAGTTTTTATCGTCGCACTGAATAATTCATATTTTTCTATCTATCTACTAACAAGTTGCTTCATACTATTAGGTATACCAGGAATCTATATAATTAAATATTCTATAGTTGAATTATGTACCGTTTTATGAGATGATGATTAGTAGTCGGATACTATATATGTAAGTATATGGTATGTATTTTATTTATTAATAATATCAAGATAAATACAAATTTACTATAACCAAATCTAAAAATAACAAAATTAAATCCTAACTTGTGTAACTAAAACTATACAGAAACTAAAAAATAGCGTCGAATAATTCATCCGCATCGCTGTCGACTGGTAATGTAGGTACCCAAGAGACTGGCGACATTACCACTTTGTATGGCGATGCTTAGCCCCTGGCCAAAGTAAAAGCCAGCCCTTGGGTCACGGGAAGTGTCAATCAGCCGTTTCAAAATTTCTTTAAAAAGACCATGAGCACTCGGACCGCCACCACGGCCCAAGGGTTTCAACCCCACACGGCTCGAAAATATAATTATTTTATTAAATATGGTATGTTATTTATTTCGTTGTCGGATATAATAAGTTTAGATTTAGCTATAGGTACGTCATCAACATTCGGAAGTATTAGGTTCTGGAGGACTTAAATGTCCGTTTTCACTAATAAAGCAACCTGTTGAAAATGAATTTTCAACTGTGCGGTGCTTTATTAATGCGCTTCAATTAAGGCATTCATTTAGGTGACGCCTAATGTCAGTGGAAACTGTGGGGGCCCAGAAGATAATAAATAAATAGCGCAATAAAAATAAAATAAAACCGCCTATTTTATTATTCCGCTACAGGGCCAACTCGTCTTCTCATACAGAGAAGGCACGAGCATTGACTTCTGGGTTGGCGATTTGAGACTTACTATACGTCCAGGTTTCCTCGCGAAACCGACGTCAGTGATGTCTAAGACAAACTCAGTTTATCTCGGGACCAAACACATCTGGAAAATGACTAATCATACGTACATGTGTGTGACTGTGAATGCACTGTAATTCCGCTGGTATGTTAGCGTGCGGAATCCCCTACATTGCAACATTTCTCAAGGACAAGATTATTTGTGACGTATGGCACCTGAAGTGTTGGACACGCGACGACACCTTTCAGCTGGTTGCCGGACATTTAGAGGTCTGTCGTTATCTATCTGGAGATAGATTGGCTCATATCGCACCCCCCGCGTCACAGACTCACAGTGCATCATCGTCACTCAGCCAGTCAGTATCTACGTAACGGGCTCAGAGAGTCTTTTTTACAAAAGTGCACTTCACAATACAACAATAATAACGTCCTCAAAACTAGATTTTAATTATTAATATTTTTTTTAGCGACCGCTCTGTCACGTAAGTTACTACTTCCAAATGTTATAGTAATTTCTGTGCTTTATAATTATTTTTTGATTCCTGATAAATATTTCCTAAATGCCCAGTTTTATGAGTAAATCATAATTAGGCGAATGCTGAGAATCTCGAACTTTACTATTTTACACCTCTGTCACGAGGCGCCTCTGTCACAAAAATGTGACGGGGTGGTATAACTCGTGACGGAGTGATCGTTTTTGTATGAAACTTAGAGCCTTAGTTCATTTTCATAATAGATGATTGTTAGTTTTCTTATGTTGGTTATTATATCGTCGATTATTTTGTTAATTTAAGGTGTTACCATCAGGTAAATGAAATGGTATTATCTGCGGCTGAAAGACAGCGACGGTGTCGTGAAAAAAGGAAACTTAACCCTGAAATCGTTGCAGAAGTGAAACGTAAAGATTTAGAAAGATATCATGCTCGTAAAAGTTAGTTAAAGTTAAAGATACCAAAAGAACAGAAAAAAAAAAAGAGACATTGGCAATGGGTGATGTTTTATAAAACTGTTGATGAAACTGGAAAATTCTTTAAATTGGTAGAATCTGATGTGTCAGATGTGATGTTTGAAAATTTGTTAAATAGTAGATTATGCACCGAGGGGCTAAAGTTGTGTCTTATGTCACGGGCGTCATATTGAATCTCGAGCGAATGAAGGATCCGGGATTTAACTCACGAGCGAAGCGAGGGAGTTAATACAAGAATCCTGAATGCAGCGAGGGATTCAAGCTAGCCCAAGGCAAAGACACCTTTAGCCCAGAGGAGGATACTCTACTTTTTACACCTACTGCGAGAAAATAATAGCCATAGTACGAAAAACAAAGTACATATTTATTAAATAAACAAACAGTAAGAATAACAGATTTAGATCTAGTTAGTTATATGCACTTCCATTCCTTTTAAAAAATGGTTCGTAGTTATCTAATTATTCTTACAATATTATGTCTTCGAAAACATGGCAACGATATGAAGAAGCAGTCGTTATGATTTTGTAGGAAATCGAGAATATCATCCACGCGTAGTAAGGGTATCGAGAATAGCTTTTCTCTTTCTGGCACCAAAGGGTGTTTGTTAGTACTATACTGCCAATTGCCAGCCAGCTGCCAGCTGAGCATGTGAGATTCCAAATTCAAATCACATTATTGACCAGCGGGTCATAATGAAATCCAGTACAACATTATTGACCGGCTGTGCCCCCGGCCACTAATGACTCACTTTAAGTTAAGGTTGCTTGACATATAATTTGACATTTTCGAGCAGGTGGTGTGAAAAATTATTTCACCACCTAACGTTGTTGTTAAAAGAGGAAGACGCGTGTTTACGAATTTGATCAATCAATAGAAGTATTTGAAAAGTAGAGTAAGCGAAAAGATATTATAAGACTAAATTAATATCTACCAAAGAATGGATAGTTACCAATAAATAAGACTTATAGTAGCATTTTAAGGAAATATTATAATTTATTATTGTTTTCTAAAATTTAAAACTGTTATAAGATTAACTTTGTTCGGCAGGTAATCAGTATTTACCACTCCGTCACTTCGCTAACCACTCGTCACAATTTTGTCCCCTTATAATTTAAGGTCAAAATACATAGTATTATGATCCAGTTTATTGGTAATATTTACAAAAATAACGTTTTCTAGTATTATATGATAAACAATAAACCAGATTCACCAGATTTTCAAGTTACTTTATTGGAAGACTTTCCTAATATTATAAAGTTTTTTGCTTCTTAAGAAATCGTAATTCTTAATATAAAAATTTAAAAAATGTTATCCAATAGGATAACATTTTTGTAACTGAGGTGCTAATTTTTTGTTACCATTCCTACAAAATTTGAAGTAAAACAAAAATTACAGGTAACGCATCGAAATGCATTATATGTTTTTGACAATAACGAGGCAATAATTTAAAATACATTTTCCTAAAGAAATCACATGTTTACCTTTTTTAACAAATATATAAACTTTGCCGGTCAGATTGTCGATAAAGAAGAACGTCCCCCATGCCATGAAACCCGATTTCTATACAACTTTTCAGTTACCACTTTCAAACTTCCTCTGAGTTTCACAATAGGGTTCAGCTTGTGTTCATAAAAATTATAAGAAAATCATTATTGCCTACTTTTCGAACTCTTATGGATAATAAATTCCAAGTAAGATTTGAAAATACGTACGTAAGTACGTACCTACCTAATAAAGTATTTCCATAATTAGGTCGTCATTACTGTCTCGTATGATTGAGTCGTCTCGTATGGCGCGGTGACGCACGGGGCTCCTCGGTAGGTACCTACTAGGTACTCTACAATCGGTACCTACGTACCTACCGCACGGCACTGGCTACTATCGCCACACGTCAATCGCTAATGAGATATAAACTGCTTATCTATAGGTACTTACTTTGGCTTTACAGTTTCTAGAAGTTATATTATACTGGGTAATATAATAGTTCGGCCATGACAGCCAATCTCAACGGAGACTAGCTATCTATACTGGATAGGAGTCATACCCGCTCGTCCACACCCCGTCGTCCACACTGCGGACGACTAGGAAATGAGAAGCATTTTTTAACCGACGAAAAAACGGTGTAGGTTTTCAAGTCGAGGCGTATTTATATATTTTTTATTATTATTAATTTTGTAAATGTGAGCACCATGGAGCCGTTTATTATGTTATGATGACGAGATGTGTGTCTGACTTGAAAGAGCATGGCAGTTGAGAGTGTGTATCATGCCCGTGAACAGGCGCCGCCGCGCCGTAGCACAGAGCGTTCGCCCCCAGACTTATTTGGACGCGGTCACAATTTATTTTAACAAATTATTTATGTTTTTGGGATGTATGAAGAAGCCTCCTCGTGTAGCGCAGTTTGTTCCGCCAGTTACTTAACCTTTTCACCGCCACGACTTCATTAGAAGCTAATGAAGTCGTGGCGAATCAGTAAGATACACTTCTCTATTAACAGTACTGTAATAGACATATTAGGCACCTAACGAGCACTAACATGAAAAATGTAGTATTTACTTGCATATATAGGTACATATGTTTAATATTAATTTAGAATATAAAAAAAAATGAATAAGACTGATGAAGCAACTATTCATAAATATAATCTATATATATAAAAATGAATCCCTATTTCCCTTGGTCACGGCATCACGCCTGAACGGCTGGACCGATTTCGCTAATTCTTTTTTTGTTCTGTTCGTTATTATCAGGAGAAGGTTCTTATGAAAGAAAAAATTAAGGAAATTGCGCGGAAAATTAGAAAATTTAAAATTACTTAACCACCATATAAAATTATTTAATGTAACCTTTTTAATGTAACCTTAAGACATTTGACAAAAACATTTGAAAAAAAAAAATGACGTTTAAAACGGATTCTTCTGTCAATCTTATTTTATTGATAAACAATACATTTAAAATAATTAAATTAAAGGATCTAAGAAACCTGATTTTCTTAGTTCACATGACGGTTACTTTAGAGCCATCAGGCCTAATATTAAAAGTTCAATTTAATATGGAATTTTGGTAAGTTTGGATAGACTAACATACACGTTACTAACATAACAAGTGGTATATACCTACTTGGTTATAAAGAAGAATACAATAGTTTTATTTTAATTTACAAATGAATTTTCGTTTATAAAAATGCAAGCAGCTAGACGTAAACTTAAGTCGCAGAACTCGCAATGCTGCGAGTCAAAGATATACAAGAGCAAGTCAAAATGACGAGCAACGCGAAGCGCGGAATGAAGTAGAAAGGAATCGATGGAATCGAAATCAACTACATAGAAATGTTGCGTTTAACCCCTATCGAGCTGCATTCAATTATAACGTGGAAATAGATTACAGTTCACAGCAAATCGTTACTATTGGAACAATGAACGTTGTGTGTCAATATTGCAAGGCATTTAAATTTAAAAATGAAGCTCCGGGTTTGTGTTGCGCGAGCAGTCAATTCAAATTGACGCCATTGGAACCGCCACCAGAGCCACTACATTTACTGGTTTCCGGAAATGGGCCAGATTCTAAACATTTTTTGACTCATTTCCAGCAATATAACAATTGTTTTCGAATGACGTCATTTGGTGCAACAAAAGTTATTCAAGAAAACTTTATGCCAACTTTTAAGATTCAGGGTCAAATATATCACCTAACAGGTTCCTTATTGCCAACGCCGAATAATGACTACAAATTTTTGCAGATTTATTTTATGGGCGATTCAGCAAGCCAAGTCAATCAGCGTTGTGCACACAACAATTCGGTGAAAAGATCAATTGTGGAACAACTCCAAACGTTTTTTCATCGACATAACGAATTGGTTGCATTATTTACGACCGCTTTGGACCGCATGCCGTCTGATAATCACAAAATTGTCATCAAAGCTGATAAGACGCCTGCAGGACAACACGCGAGACGTTTTAATGCGCCAACAATTGACGAAGTCGCTATTGTTGTCGTGGGTGAAAATTTAGAAAACCGAGATATTGTTTTACATCGGCGTAGCAATCAACTGCAGCGTGTGTCCGAAACACATCGATCATATGATGCGTTACAATATCCTATCTTATTTTGGCAAGGTGAAGATGGATACGGCATCAACCTTGAAAATCCATGTTTTACACATGGCCAATTATATGAGTAGTCCACTTGCAAACACCGCTAAGTTAAAAAAAAAAGAAAATCAGATAGTGCGGCCATTTTATTTGTTGTTTAAAATGCTTTCATAAGCAACTATCAATCTCGATCAAAACTTCGCATGTTACGCATAAATTTCGATTAAATATTCAGTACTCCTGCAAAACTTGCTATATTGATTGATAGTTAACTTTCAAACAGCTCTAAGTTACAGTTAACTTTCAAAACTCGCCATATTACGCAGTGACTCGTGCAAACGCCGCCATCTTATTGGTTAAAAACCAAGGCTCGCAAGTAATATAAAAAGAATTACAATAATATTTCCAGTTGTAGGGCATTCATTTTTGCCTCCTGATCGTATTTTTGGAAATATTGAAAGGGCTACACGGCCTCTAGAAGTCATAGCAGAACCAGAGACCTATTTTGATATTTTTCAAAAATACGGTACGGTGCTGAGACTTGGCAAAGATTTCAATTTTTATGATTGGAAATCAAACACCAAAGACGTACTGAAATTGCCTGGATCTTGGCATTTCCAATTTAATGCATCCAAGAGGTTTTTTTTGAGAAAAGACAGGAATGGCAAAATCGCCGTTAAAGGGGAACCGCATTATGTATCGGAGGTGGTGAATTACGGCAATGTTTGTAAAAGAGGTAAATCGTTTGAACAGATTGAACCTACTTTGATCAATTTAGGCGTTCCTGTAAAACCAGAAAAAATAAATGATGTGAGAAACTTGCTGATTAAACATTTTGGACAAGATTGGGCTAAGGTGGATAGTCTAAAATATTATAGATTTCTTGAAGAAAACCAAACTGAAGCTGCTTTAGCCGAAGATACCGATACTGAGGAAACTTTGATGGATGAAGACACAGAAATAAGAGTATAATTTTATTGTAAGATGATTATTTAGGTTTAGGATTTAATTTTGATACTGTTTCAAAACTCTTCATGTTAATTTCATACTATTTCAAAACTGTTTATGTTAAAAATACTTTTGCAAAAGTGGTTATGTTTAATTTTTAAATACTAATAAAATGATAACTATGGTATTGGGATTTTATTTACTACAAGAAATTAATTCTCTGTAACCATAATTTTCAGTAATGTGTTGTAATATGAATTTTCATAACTCCATTTTAACACTAGAGGTTTTAATCGATTTTCCAAAATTATTATTCTTTCAACATAGCGGACTTTGCAAGTGGACTACTCATATGTCGCCTGTTCCCGTGTCGGTATACCAACAAAACTGTTTATATTAGCGCAAGATAAAAAAAAAACTAAGAATGTTATATACCATAAAGCATTAGAATAAAAAACACTCTTGCCAATTATATGTCGCCTGTTCCCGTGTCGGTATACCAACAAAACTGTTTATATTAGCGCAAGATAAAAAAACTAAGAATGTTGTATACCATAAAGCATTAGAATAAAAAACACTCTTTTTATGAATTATACCAATTCGAATTCAATATTCATAGTCATAACTATTGGGTCAGCTAGATCAACCTGACAACTTTATATAATAGAACAATTAACTTAATAAAATCAAAAATCTGCTCATTTATGGCGTCTAAGGCGGAACAAAGTTCGCCGGGTCAGCTAGTTAAGTATATTTTTTAATCTACTTTCAACTTTTCAAAATTGCCTTTTGACCGACTCTGGCCGCTCTGTGCGTCAAGCAGCAAGAATAATATAATGTACCCAGGATTTTGTAATATCTTGAATTAAAACAGTTTCCTTGGAGTTTCTTGTCTGTTCTTCTCCATAGAGATCTACATTTTGGAATGGGTAACTAACTTCAACAGTCCGACTAACTGACCTGACCTGTAAATGGTTTCATTGAATTAGGTATATGCTTTGCTTTGTGTTTGAGTTTAATGATTTCGTAGTGGCGACCTTTGATCGTCGGGACACTCGGACTCAATTCGGCTACAACGAAGCATTTGTGGAAACACTGCGATATTGGTCTGGGAATATCTCTCTAAAGCAGGGATTACCTAGATCTGTGTAAAATAGAAAAATCTTACAAGAGAAAGGTTCCGTCGTTTGAGAAGTGACCGTGAACCATCTAGCTTTTCAGTAGGCACCTTCACGCGGTCGTTTGATAATGAGGCGAACGTAATGTTTAAAATAAGTAAGGAAATAATGTCAAATACATATTTGTATGTAAAGATGTAAAAAAATATCACGCGCATCACTAGATAACTGAGGTAGGTGTCAGTGAACTATACGAACAACATGTCGACGATATACGACCAAACAAAATATAGTAAAAACCTAGAGGAAAACTGATAACTAATTGTCAAACATCTATTAATTGTCAATAATATTAATAAATGTTTGACAATTAGTTATCAGTTATACGAGCCCCGATGCAAAATAGTTCGTCTAGTGTGAAATTTTCTCTGTGAGATTTTTTCTAACTTCATTATTTTTGTATACCTATCTATTTTTATTTCTTAGGGATCAAGCCTAATTAGTTTTAAAAAAAAAAAAACACGACACGGCCTACAACTATTTATTTAAATCACAAAAGTGATAGAGGCGAGTGAGCCCACGGCTCATGGTGTGTCACCCCCTCCACTGACAGCGTCATTGCAGCGACATGATGTCCCCGCCCTCTCTGCTGTCAAAACCTCAAGACTATATTAAATATTAAGCTGTTCTACTATCACATGTCGCGTTACTTATGCCATTTTTCAATTATGAACTAATAAACTATTTTAGCTTTTTAAATTTATACATATCCCGTTTTAAATTCGAAGAAGTTATAAGCAAAATAGTCCGTCTAATTGCTAATCGATGCAAAAGAGTTCGTCTATCGGTGAGTTAAATAAGATCATTCCTTCTTTGTACAATTATGTTGCATAATTTAAATTTGTAAAAGTAATTCTGAATGAGTCATTTCATTAAAAAAAACTTCTTTACAAAAAAGAAAAATCACTGCCAAATGAAAAATAACTTTAATTTCGGAAGTCGGTGTCGTTGGTTCCGCATTTTAGTTTTTTGACACCGACTTCCGAAATTAAAGTTATTTTTTTCACTTTGTAGTGTTTTTTTTTTAGGAAGAAGGTTGTTTTTAGTAACATAGTTTTACTATTTAGTAGTACAGACGCCAGCACATCAAGCTACTACAATCTGTCAAATAACTTTAATAGATTTTCCACTTTATCACTAAAGCATAAGTTTCAAGATTGATTGGGAAAAACTGACAGTTTCTAGTAGCTTGTTGTGCTGTCGTCTCGTCTGTACCTACCCGACACAAATTCATATAACACTACTTGCTATATAAATATCAGTGACAGGAAGCTATTAAAACATCATCAATATAAACTAAGTGGAAAAAAAATATATTATTGAAGCCAACTCAAAAACTACTTAAGCAAAGTTAATAAAATTTATATGGGACCACCCCTGAGGCATACTATAAGTGCTAAGTATACATCATAGATACTTACACTAGCGACCCAACTTAGTTGTGGGATGTGCTCATAGGTACGTCGCGTGCTAAGTATACATCATATATACTTACACTAACGACCCAACTTAATTGTAGGATGCGCTCATAGGTACGTTGCGTGCTAAGTATACATGATAGATACTTACACTAGCGACCCAACTTAGTTGTGGGATGCGCTCATAGGTACGTCGCGTGCTAAGTATACATCACAGATACTTACACTAACGACCCAACTTAGTTGTGGGATGCGCTCATAGGTACGTTGCGTGCTAAGTATACATGATAGATACTTACACTAGCGACCCAACTTAGTTGTGGGATGCGCTCATAGGTACGTCGCGTGCTAAGTATACATGATAGATACTTACACTAGCGACCAGATTTTTTTAAAGATATTGGTATTCTCATCTCACGGTTGCATCACAGTTAATCTTTGCCAACATCTTATATATTAGGCAAAATGTATACTTGTACACTAAAAACAGTGATATTCACAATGTTAACACTAGATATACGTACAAACTACGTACTCCCTTTCACCGGCTATATAAGGTTAATAACTCATTTGTTGGGCTTGGTATAACCTTTTATAACAACCTATCTACTTCTTTGCTAGATTTGCCTTTTAAAGCTCGAGTAAAATCCAACCTTTGTTCAAAGGCATACTATTCCATCGACTACTTAAACGATAAGAATAGTTGGTCGCCTTGATTAACTCAAGATAATGTTTATGTTATTTCTCCAGAATTAGCTTACTGACAGGTTATATGAGTTCATATAATTGATTTTTATTTTTTACATTAGTAAACAGAATACTTGGCATACGATACTGTTCTACCTCAATAATAATCGGTTTCTTTAGCACCAGAACAATAACGAAAGTTATTCAGGTTAAATCCAGAGTTGATTGCAATACGTTGACGTTGTACGACCGACGCCAGTGTAACTTTATTAAAACACATTTTTAACGCGTGGGAAGAGGCCCAAGACGCCATAGGAATCTTTTGTGACCCCTCCAAGGCATTTGATTGCGTCGATCACGAAACCTTGCTTTTGAAACTTGAGCATTACGGACTTGGAAAACTTGCGCTCAGTTTAGTTAGTTCTTATTTAAATGATAGACGACAACACGTTCAAATAAATGGTGTCAATTCACTTGGTTTACTAGTAAAAATTGGTGTGCCACAAGGCTCGATATTGGGTCCTTTCCTCTTTTTAGTGTATATTAATGATCTACTCCATTTATTAAAAAATCAACCACAAATGGTGTTATTTGCTGATGACACTTCCTTAATTTTTAAGGTAAATAGACATGCTACAAATTTTGACGACGTAAATAATGCCCTACTGCAGGTCCAAAATTGGTTCACTGCTAATAATTTAGTATTAAATGGAAAAAAAACTAAATGTATAAGATTTTCTTTACCAAATGCCAAGGGTAGTGATTGTGAGATAATATTGAATCAAGAGAAACTAGAATTCGTCGATAAAACTGTTTTCCTAGGGATCACGCTCGACTCAAGGCTACAATGGAGTCCTCATTTAACATCTCTTGCAGGACGGCTAAGTTCAGCAGCTTATGCTGTCAGAAAAATCCGTCAATTTACTGATGTAGATACCGCGAGGCTAGTCTATTTTAGTTACTTTCATAGTATCATGTCTTACGGTATTTTACTTTGGGGACGGGCTGCAGACATCGATTCTATTTTTATTCTGCAGAAAAGAGCCATCAGAGCCATATATAATCTCCGCAGGCGCGATTCTCTAAGGGAACTGTTTAAGGAAATTAACATCATGACGATGCCTTGTCAATATATCTATGAAAACATCATGTATGTAAGGAAAAATTTACATCTTTTTAGTAAAAGAGGTGAAAGACATAATTATAGTACTAGAAATAGGGACCTATTAGTTCAATCAGGTTTCAGACTGGCTAAAGTAGATTCATCTTTTATGGGGTACTGTTTAAAATGTTATAATAAAATACCTCCCCACATTCTTCAACTGAAAGAGACAAAATTCAAGTCTTGTATAAAACGCACACTATGCAGTCAGGCATATTATAAGTTAGGGGATTACATCGCTGATAAAAATGCCTGGCTCAATGCTGGTCCTGCTCCACAACCAGAACTAATTGATTAACACATGGAAATACTGTTGGAGCTGCTGAAGATTGTAAGACTATCTTTGCATTGTATAAAATCAATTTCCTTTGTATTGTATAATTGCATAGCACAGATGTGAGTTCTATGTACCCTATAGCTACCATTTACCGGGTAATAATATGTCTTTCATTGACTTGAATGTGCCCAGGCAGCTGATAGTATGTCATGCTCACTCAAATGTCTCTCTGACGGTGGCGTGTGTATTGGATCATTTAGCTCCCTTCAAAATGGTTGAGCTAAATGGTGCTGATTTATGCGTCATGTTCGTGAACGGGCGCCGTCAGTTGGCTGGTCATCACTTAGCTGCCTCGGCTTATTTTAAATTATTTTATTTTTGGATTGTTGTTTGTTAAGTACTATTTGTTGTACTCTGGACGCTCTTAACGCGTACGTCTTTCTTATTTTTTTACATCGTTCTCACATTATATAATTTTAATATCAAAAGTAATGATGTAACTAATATTTTTGTTAAATATAATTTTAAAAGAGTGTCCATGGAGTTTCTTGCCCGTTCTTCTCCATAGGTACCTTCGCTTTGGAATGGGCAACTAGCTTCATATTTTCTGACTGACCGACTTCTTGACAATTCAAAAGTGCCTGTAAATGGTTTAATTGAAATAAATGCTTTGAGTTTGAGTTTGAATATGTGGTTAGCTAGCGACCTCTACGATTGATGATATAATTGTTGACTGAGCAACCGGCAGCAAGTTCGTCATGCTCTCCCTTTCACTGCTTGCGGCCAGCGTCGGGGGTCGGGTTGACTCCTTCCCTCAAATATGGCGAGGGGGGTAATGGCAGATCTTTGCGTTATGCTCGTGAACGAGTGCTGCTTGTGGTGACTGGTCGTCTTGCTGACCATGGTTTTAGTGTTGTTACTAGTAATAATTTGTTTATTGATGGTCCAAGTTTATTTCTGCATTTTGAGTGTTTTTTTTTTTGTTATAATTTACACATTGACATTAATGACTTTTTTTTTAAAACAATGAAATTTGCTTACTTTGTAAAGTATTATATTATTTTAATTGAATGAATGTGAAGACGATGTGGGTCATTTTATTAATTTTATATTTTTTTATTATTCTCTCTGTTCTGTTAGTTTTTTTTTCATGGTCTGGCAGTTTCGAGTAATTTATGTGGCCTACCCAAATGTCCTTTCTTTGGTATTGTTCGTCGAATCGTTGAGGTCCTTAAGTCTTTGAGTGGAGCTGCACGATTTCTGACAAATGCGTGCATTGGCTGGACAGGTCCTCTCTATCTGTGTGGTTCTTTTCTCCAAATACCATCTTAGACATCGATCTACATGGTCTTCATACTCTTCATATAATCTGACCAAAATTATGTCTGGATTATGTCTGTCTCGAAAAGAGACTGTGACCTCTGAGTTTATTTCGTCCTTTCTTCTCGGAGTAGTCAGAAAGGAAACTCCGACCTCATTAAGTTTAAAAAAAATATGATTGACATGTTGTTTGTGCAAACCTACTTACAAAATAAATAATTTCATTTCATCATTTGTGACTTCAAGTAACAGCTATGTGAATAGAACCCAGCATTGCATAAATATGTAAGCTGTCAAGCCCTTTATATCTGGAGGCTTTTATTTAGGTATGTAGTAAGTTTTAATTTTACATTTTTAATTTTGATTTCTTTTTCTTTTCTTGAGTATCATGTACAGATTTTATTGTATTTGTTGGTATATTGGTATTGCTAGCTAACATATTATATGGCAAATAATTAAATTTAATGTTTTGTGTCCTGTAATGTTAATTACTTTGCATACCTAGTATTGTATACAATCAAGTATGTTCTAACTGAATAGACAGCTGTGCTGCTGGGGAGTTTGTTGCGCCACTTCTCCCCAGAGAAAGCACTAGGAAGTGTTGAAGGATGGGCGTTTTGGGGGACTGTCTTTTGTAATTTTGACGATCGAAAAGTGATGATTCTCAGCCTAGTTTGAATAAATGACTTTTGATTTTGATTCCTCTCCACAGACGGTTTACTCGGCAAGATTAAGCCGTGGCCCGTGACTCGGGAGCTCGCTATATTTTATGAAATATTGGAAACACCCGTGAAAAAGGATAAATTTATTTATAAAACCCTTTGATTTCTATTGGAATTTTATTCGTCAGCCAACTAACAAATGTATGTTATAAAGCCCTGCTTAGTTTACCGAAAGCCTATTTTACTTTAGTTGAATGAACGTACGACTTATCTGCCTAGCCTTTTCCCAACTATGTTGGGGTCGGCTTCTAGTCTTACCGGATGCAGCTGAATATCAGTATTTTTACATGGAGCGACTGCCTATCTGACCTCCACAACCCAGTTACTGGGTAATACGATAGCCCTTGGTAAGACTGGTTGTGAGACTTTCGGGCTTCTGACTACCCGTAACGACTGCAAAGATCCATGAATAACAGCCGGGACCAACGGCTTAACGTGCTTTCCGAGGCACGGAGGGGTCTCGGTATCTAAAGATGGTCACCCATTCATAGATCAACGGCAGCAAGCGTAGCTTAACCTGATCGATCGACCTGAGTGGCTGTTATTATTTACTATTATTTAGCCACGACTTATCTGATCAGAGATGGATCAGAGTATGTCTATACGGTTACCTACATGCTAATGTGCTAAAGTCTGTAATAAGCCCATTGTTATACGTAGATAAAATGTTTTATTTTACTTTTATAATAACGATGCGAAACCACATAATACAAATGCCGCAAAATATGAAAAAATAAGACAATACCCTTTGACTTGACAGCAACGAAAACCGTGTAGTTACCCTGGTAGGGTTGGTGGACGTTAATTCAAAGAGTCGCCCCTCAAGCGGTGACCTTTTATTCAATGCGACTTTTATTTTCCTGGAACTACTATTCGCGTCGGAACTTGAGCATACTCGCGCGGAACTCGAGCGTACCCGCGCGGAATTTACTCGACTTTTTTTCTAGTTTTATCACCATTAATAGTAAGTACCTACTCTACAATTTGACTTACTAAGTAGGCACAATGTGGAGTCACTCTTAGTATAAAATTTTTCTTCAAAGGTAAGCTTCCTGTATTCCCGTTTATCAATTGAATGTAGAATTATTCCCGTTTGTGTAAAACTGATTAATTGCGGCTCTAGTGTCCAATCTCCATGTTTACACGCTTGTGCGGAAGTGCGTATTGCGGGTACTTATCTAACGTATGCCTCCAGGCGACCAACCGAGCACCGGCCGCGTATTGAAAAACCGCAATTGAGCTCGATGAACATTGAAACACATCTCATTTAAATAATCTTCCGTAGTGTTAGTAGTCTATTATTATCGCTGCGGACTGGCGCGGGCGGTATGTTTACGCTTTTTTTTTACATTGAATATTACTACAATTGGCATTTTCGAAGGACAATGACAGGCTCTATAATTCTAGAGACGATTTGGATAATATCTAAACTGTGTACAATTTCTTTTGTTATTATGTTTGGTCGCTTATTCTTGACAGCTATAATTTTCGGTCAACTGATTGAGATCCAACTAATTAACAGAAAGAGAAAAGCAAGACAAATATCCCGCTACATCTTTCTTTCGTCGACTTAGTAGTTACTTTAAAGTTCCAAAGCATTCGGCAGCATATCAGATTCAGCCATGCGTCTAAACCGCGGTGGTGTCCGTCGCTGCAAGCTTTACATTCCTGTAAATGTAAATGCAGCGGTTATCCGCACCAGGTTTTCGATAGACAAACGGAGCAACACGCCCCGTGCAGCCACCCCGGCCTCCCCACAACCACCTCGTCGTTTTTAATCAATTAAAGCACCGAATGCAGGAAACTCCATACAAATAAAGAATCTACCGAAATCTTACTAACAGTTAATCAAGAAAGAATTCAAACTTTTAATTGGACTTTCCATGAACGATGCTAATTAATTTCAGTTACTAGGTGTTTTGTCGCTTTGAAGGAAATCAACAATAAACCATGCTTAATAACTGGCTGATATCGACTGGTTCATGTTCTGACTACTGCATGAACTTTTGATAAATGACTTTATTTCTGTAAGTAGGTAGGTTTGTACAAACACTTACCTACACGTCAATCAAATTTTTAAAACTGGATGAGGTCGTATATTCTTGTATGATCTTTATTTGTTTGCAGTCTTTGGCCTTTTGCTCCCCAGTTAATTCCGCATACAATCGTAATAACTAAAGTTTCTTACTACTGAAGTTATAATAATTATGAATGTGAGCCTGTCGGCCGCCCCTACGTACCTACGTATTCGCATCGTACCTATCACATGCACATTATACATAATATTATATACACGATTTCACATAGTATTTCCGCGCGCGTCATCAGCTATATGTTTATTTACCATATATGTACTCGTATTATATTATGTTACTATGTAGTTCTAGTCGATATGATCAAGTGGACAGCCCGTATTATACACAGTTATTTATTTATTTCCAAAACACTTAGCCCATTTTAAATTTTGGTTTTAGCCACACGACGAAAACCTCTTAGGGTTCATCTGTGTGGTGGCGAGACGTTAATTTAAATTTTACAACAATGTTAATGATGATAATAATTTATAGGTAGGTACAGTACAATATTTATTCACAAGGCAACTACAACAGGTAACAATCACAGTATAGGTTCACATTATAGGTTCAAATTACAGGTTTCAACCTGATTATCACCCAAGCGTAATTGCACAACATGATCAGCGACAACAATAGAAAAAAAAATAAACATAAAACTAAAAATGTATAGAACAAATTCAACTTTATCGAAAACATTCATAACATTACAGTAGGTATATGGAGAGATCTTCGTCATGATACTTATTTGAATTTCTTGTTTATATTTTTAGGACTTAATTACTTTGATATTCTTAGTTGAAACTTATAGATTCTGTCAAGTATGTATGACAAGTTCTCCCATAGCTGCTGAGTCCGTAGTTGATAGCAGAGTCTGCTAGGGTGATATATAACATTCTAAGCGTTTTGTTTATATTGATTGTGTGATGTCGGAAATGTTCCTACGGGCACGTGCTGCCGGGACAATAAGTAGCCTATGTCCTTGACACGGATGCTATCTACCTCGTCAAATTTTGTCTAAATCCGTTATGTGGTTTGTGTGTGCAAAGATAATGAGCAATTACACTCGGCATTATTGGCATTGGCGTAATCCGCTAGGAGTGGGAAAAACAGTCCAATAGTTAGTTAACATGTAATAGCCGATATATTTCATTATAGCATGTCATAATCAGTTTGCAGCAATGCAGTTGATGCAAACTGTGCGTTGTGGATGTGTCGTTACGTGGACGAGCTACCTATAACCAAATAGAAGAGCTGTATTTTTGAAAAAGATGATATTATTTGTGTCGCCAACACCGAGCTAATTATCTCCGAAGATGACGTGATCATTTTGTTTACATTTCTTTGAGGCATCCCTAAAAACAACCGCTACACCTTAAGTTCTGTCTAGCTTGCACTTCTTAGTTGTTCGCAGTGAGGTGCAACCTGAATGCTATTTTGTTTGGGTTATGCTAATTGTACTGGGTCCTAGATTATTGGTGGTCATTGCGCAATAATCTAGGAGGATGTGCTGCGTAGGAACGTAGTCTACGCGACAGCGGGCCGCTCGCTGGCCGGCCACGATTCCTGCGACTTGCATCGCGCCCAGCGAAACACTTCGCGATAACTGCACTATAATGCTGCCATTCTATTCTGATTTGTAAATAGGTCAGCCCGACACTAGCAAATTGCATTGTTAGAAAACTAGGCCGACGACCGCGTCTTTCAGGTCTACGTGATAGATTCAAGAGAGAAACTGAGAATAGCCAAATGATTACTAGCGCTTCAATAAGTTTAAATTTTGTAATGTTATATAAAAAACTGTTTTCAATTTTATACTTTTTTAATTGTCATAAATATATATCTACTGTAGAATAGCCTAAGTATTGGACTATATTTCAAATGGGTCACGTGTATGTCTACATACACGTGGCAGGAGGAGAGAGAAGCCTGATAATTGATCTCGGACACGAGGTGCGAGTTCGATTACGGTCACGCTTTTCTCCCTTTATATAAACTACAATTATACTAAAATAACCACTAATTGGTTTTAAAGTGACTTTCCAAGGCTTGCTTTGTCTTTTAAAAAGTTTCTGTACGAGTCCTACATTATGTATTGTAGGAATTTCTATAGATATAATAACTATCATGCTTTAAATGTCTGCCTTCGCCTTGTGAGTTGCGTGTCGTCCTGACGCCTCCGCAATTGTTCAGATTACTTAGATTGTGTGCAGTTCTTTAATGATTGTCATAGATATACACTGTATTGAATTTTATTGTATTAGTACTTGAAAAAAGACTGCACGCAGTGGAGATCAGTAAGTATATTCGAGGAAGTTTGAAAGTGGGGCCAGTTATTGAAAAGTTGAATTCGAATCGTTTGTCTTGGCATGGGCATGTGATAAGGAGTGATGAATATCATGAATATATATAATAATATAGCGAAGACAAACGAACTAGTTGTTTTGTATTTGAGAACAGGTTGGTTTGACGATATTATGTTACTTCTGTGTCAGTATTATCTGTCTCTTTTTTGTTTTAATCTGCGATCGTTTTATCATCATCTGCGTAGCCTTGTCCCAACTATGTTGGGGTTAGCTTCCATTCTAACCAGATGCAGCTGAATACCAGTATTTTACATGGAGCGACTGTCTATCTGACCTTCTCAACCCAGTTACTGGGTAATACGATACCCCTTGGTAAGGTTGGTTGTAAGACTTTCGGGCTTTTGACGACCCGTAACGACTTTCAAAGATCCACAAATGACAGCTGGGTCCTACGGTTTAACGTTCTTTCCGAGTCACGGAGGGGTCTTGGTATGTAAAGATGGTACCCCATCCACGGACCAACCGCGGCAAGCTTAGCTTGACCTGATCGATCGATCGACCCGTGCGGCTATAATTACTTGGCCACAAGCCCCTCTGTGATCGGTTATTATAAACATAATCAGATGGTATGTCTTGTACACATCATTAGGTGATTCTCCATTAAGCCTTCGTATGGCTTTTAATTCCTTCTGTAATTACGGAATTCAACCGGTTAAGATTCATCTCACTTGCAACAGTTCCAACCCCGGTTCAGAATTTCTGTCCGGGTTCAAGTATATGCCATATCTTGCATAAACATTTTTAAATACAGTAAGTATTGACAAACAATACAACGTTAGAGCTCTCACAACAGCTATGTGCTTCAACTTTTTTTAAAGTTTCTTAAATAAAAGCCGGCGAAACGAACTTTAACAAAGCAGTTTGCGTCTCGTAGGCCCGCCTACGCGCGTAGCAACGCGGTCCGAATAATGCTACGAGACGGGCGAGAAATAAGAATGTCTCGTAGCGGACGATATTGTCGCTACGGTGACAGTAATGCCGGCTACTCACAATTTTCAGCTGCTCACACAATGAGCATATAATTAGTGAATCATGCTTAGGTGGAAATACCAGGTGAAAATGCCTTAGCCTTTATACCTGATTAAAGCCATTTTTCCATTATGACCATGTCTTTGTAAACATACTACCGAAAATACCTACCTACTACAGAAATATTCGAAAATTGGGAAAATTATAGAATCGGACCGAATTTTGTTTTCGCATTTGGTGTTCGGCTATTTTTGGTCTTATTTAGACCCCATCTTATTCAGATGTGTCGGCAAATCATTACTTTCAAATCATTTATTCAGCGAAAATGCAAACCCACCATATATACCACGGTACACCTTCATTGTATAGGTACAAGCCATGTCGGTGTCTCTTGATTCTTTTCAGGAAAATTTCATTTCTGATTTTATCCTCCAAATGAACCCCGAGCATATAATGTGTGCGGACCAGCCCGACAGTCAGTGTCCACATTGCGGCACTGAACGAGTATGCCTCCGTATTATGCAGACATCGCTAGTTCGATTCTACACATGCGTGGGACAAAAGTATTACACACTCAACCTTTTTACTGATGTAGATTATATTAAATCAGGATTGTTTTGTTACAAGCTTACACTTACTGCGCCAGGATAAGAATTATGTAAAACCAGTATCTTAAAATGTCATAACGTCAAACTATTTGATGACAGCCTCGCGGCGCGTGTGTCGTTACTGACGGACCGGACTGTTGCCATTTAATTTTTTAAATATAATGCCTCAGCGCGCACGTAATACTTGCGCCTCTAGTCGAGTTAAATTAATAATGTAGAGTTTGAAAACTATTGTAACACCAGGTTAGTTTACCAGACATTAGTGTGTTTTTTGAGTTGGGAACATTGCAGTTCAATCGAAGTAACATAAAACGTAACTCAGCATGTCGATTCTGTAAAAATCTCACCGTGAATACTTGCGTGGAGTGAGCTGTCAGTGTCATCCTACTGATGCTAGGGATTGACCAAGCAAACATTTACAATCATAAAAGAGATTTTTTGATTCCCACGTAGTTTGTGTGGCGTGATCACTTCACCCGATTCACGACACTAAATGTCGTAAATCGGGTGAAGTGAAGGTGAAGTGATAAGATCACGCCGCGCTTGCGCGTTAATCACTGTCATTATCGCATTGCAGATTGCGTGATCACTTCACCTTCCCTTCACCCGATTCCCGACATTTAATGTCGTGAATTGGGTGGAGTGAAGGTGAAGTGATAAGATCACGCCGCGCTTGCGCGTTAGTCACTCATCACATTAGAGATTTGTTTTTACATATTTAACTTGTAAGGCGTCATGTATAAGAACATTAGGAAATTATGGTAATAATATTAATAATTAATATAATACACCATGGCGACCCTGCCTTAGAGTCTGCCAAGGGGCAGATTAAGCAAAGTTTTCGTTGAGCGATTTTCAAAATGTGTAACTCTAAAGTAGAAAAAGACGAGGTATTCGTCAATCAAAACGCGGCTGGTGGAGGTGTTGTTGACGCCGAGGTGATGTTGCCATGGTTACGAGATTCGAGTGGAGTGATATATGGTACATTCCGAATTGCACTGTAATCGACTACAGCGTGCTTACACCTTGACCCCAATTCTGCTGTATGGTATTTATCTATTATTCCCCGCATAATCTTACCACGCCGTACGTTTGTCAAGCGTGGTATTTTGACATTTCAAACCGGTTTCGGTCATTGTGTCATAGAGAATACGTTAATAGCAGATGTAGTGATTAGGTTATTAAGGAATTGACGTGGTTTCGAAGTAACGAATCATTAAGTGGTCATAGTGAATTAGGGCCCTTTTCTGAATTAACGTGAACGCGATAACGATGTCCCGTGAATCGACATATATGAAGTCATGGCATGTGCCATCTTGCGATAACGCCGACTACCGACCATGCCCTAAAATTTAGGGCATGGTCGGTTTTTCATTTAGGGCCTAAATTAATAATTATCACCGATCTTTAAACTAACGTGGCATTTTCGAAATTGTGTTTCTGGCTACAGTCGCCACCTTACCAAAGAAGAAGAAATTCGTGGTGTATACACAAATAAATACTATAATCCAACCATGAGTAACTATTCAAGTGAATAGGTATATTACTGACTCTCAGCTGCCATAGTGGTGATTTATCTAAATCGGAAAGCAAATTATTCATGTGAGCGATGATGACTTAATTCGGAATGAGCCATATTTCACGCCGCGCAAGCGCGCTAGGCGCTGGCGCTGTCTGGCTATATAAGGACTTACTAGTCTAGGGAAAAAAGAAAAAAAAAACAAGGTTGAGATTCTGACTGCGCTTCTGTTTTGCTATTTTATTGTAAGTAAAACCCCACAAAATATTAATGTTTTGACCACTAAAATACTAGCTTTGAATTATATAAAAATATCAATAGGATTAGAATAAAAAAATATTATTAAAATCTCGATTATGATTGTAAATGTATGCTTGGTCAATCCCTAGTATCTGGTAAGATGACACTGACAGTTCACTCCACGCTCACTTCACCTAAGTTTTCACGGTGAGATGGTTACAGAATCGCACTGCAGATATGTAATCCGACCAATAATGAATGAACGAACCATGAAATTGTATACCCGTCTTTTTTACACTACATTACGAATGTACGATACGTAATACTTTCTTACTTTTATTGTAGAACATGACAATTTATTTTAATTGTCAGTACTATATTAGTATGTGGTTTCTTTATAGATTTATTTTACTGGTAGACGAAAACGTCAGATAAGGAAAAATATGTTCTAGGTTTTTTGAAGTGAAAACTTTAGCATCGTTGTGATTTGAAAATTTATGAAACGAAAAAGCGACAGTAAAAAGAGACATGTAAATTCATAAGATTTAACGTGGGAGAAAATGAGATAGGAAGCATTATACAGTGTTTTTGAAGGTTTCACTTCTACCACGTGTGAATTGTTTTTTTACTTTTTTTATGTGAGTTATACATATATTACCTGCTTTTAAAGTACCGAATTTTCACAACGTCGAACAATATATACCGGGTAAAACGGGGTGAATAGAAATTCATTTTAAAGTTTCATCTCGATTCACCCCTGCATCCCTATTCACCCCGTTTTACGGTAATTTTAGAACAAATTTGATTACCATAAAAAAGGTTATAGTGAGACCAAAAAAGGTTATAGTGAGTCAACCTTAAAAGATAGACATATTTTGCTTTTTTAGAACTTTTAAATGAGAACAATTCCGTCATACACGATTTTTGCGTAACTTTAACCGTTTACGCAGCGTACGCAACGGAAGCTCTCAAAAGGAATAATTGATCCCGTTATTGCAACATTTTTCATTGATGCTCCTCTCCTATTAGTCGTAGCATGATGTTATTACAACAACTACGTGCGTACGTACGTGCTTTTTCTTTCTTGCATTTAATATTAGTATTGTTCGATAATATAGGCAAAATTTTTCCTATGATTAAACTATAAACGGTTAAATATAATGATAACTAGTATGACACTGCATTTCTTTTACTTTTACCAAAGGCAAAATCAATCGCTAATTATTTTTTTCGGTTTTCAGCCGTAAATGCAAATCAAGCCAAATTTCGTTTGCGGTCTTAAACGAAAACCGTTTTTGGTCGGACTCTAGCAATTTCATTCGTTAAAATATTACAAGCAATGTTCGATACATCGGAAATGTTCGCTCAATGACTATCTACCTACGGGCCGTGAACATTCTGTACTTTAATTATTTCTAATACAATTAGCAGTTGGTTTCTAGACTTGCATATTTTATTTATTGAATTATTCAAAAGTCAATGAGTAAGTAATGGGTTGATTGGCGAACTCCCACATAAGACCGTTCATTTATCTAACAGAACGAGTAGGATGCTATGTTCAAAACATGTCTCATGTCACCGACTTCCTAGAAACTACGACAGCCCCATTTATGTCCAGGAAAATCACTGTCCATTCCAAGGTTGCCTGGAAGAGATCGCAGAAAGCGATAAGGCCGCCCATTGCATATTTTGTAGTGTTTGATGTATTTTTCTCATGTTATGTATTTTTATGGTGTACAATATATGTATATATAAATAAATAAACTACACAGGAACTAAAGAAAACTAACCTTGAACCTTGAAAAATAAGTTTGTTGTATTGATCCATAATGTGCTATACTGTCGATCATAGCCCAGTCTGTGCACGTCATTAGGAAATGCTTGCCATTGTAAAACACTTACGAATATCAAGTGATTCGTCATCTGATCTATAGTTGAAGACAGATAACAAACATTCTTGCACAGTACGGTAGGGTGCAAGTAGTAAGGGCCAAAACATGGCACTTTGCGACGTCTTCTCACGATGCGATATGACATCGCATCATGGCACTTTGCGATGTCTTCTCGCGATGCGATATGACATCGCATCATGGCACTTTGCGATGTCTTCTCGCGATGCGATATGACATCGCATCATGGCACTTTGTGATGTCGTCTCGTGATGCGATATGACATCGCATCATGGCACTTTGCGATGTCTTCTCGCGATGCGATATGACATCGCATCATGGCACTTTGCGACGTCGTCTTTCGATGCGATATGATATCGCATCATGGCACTTTGCGACGTCGTCTCTCGATGCGATATGACATCGCATCATGGTACTTTGCGACGTCGTCTCTCGATGCGATATGACATCGTATCATGACAGTTTGTAACGTCTTCTCACGATGCGATGTGACATCGCTCATGGCACTTTGCGACGTCGTCTCTCGATGCGATATGACATCGCATCATGGCACTTTGCGACGTCTTCTCACGATGCGATGTCGTGTCGTGTATATGTGTATTGGCTAGGCAAGCTATAATGGCAGTGGGTTGGCCATATTTGTCAAAGGACCGATGGCTAGTGGAGCAAACGAAGTCCTGGAGTGGAGACCGCGTATCGGCAAGCGTAGTGTGGGGCGCCCCCCAGCTATATAAACCGATGACCTAAAGAAGGTGGCTGAGACAGACTGGATAAGGAAGGCGGAGGACAGGGTGTTGTGGCGCAGCCTGGGAAAGGCCTATGTCCAGCAGTGGACTGCGATAGGCTGAGTGGATGGCTGGAGCTGGTCTCATGATGCATCTGATTGAGACTACTGTTACCTACTAATCAACCCTTCATCGATACGAAACAAATGAAGTCAATATTATTACATGACCTTTCCAATGCTCACGTTATGTAGGTTCCTTTTATCCGAAAATTCCAAATACATTCCATTATTTAATTTACGTTCGCTTTAACTATTACTAAGAAGTGGGGCGAGTGGGCGTGCCGGGTCGCCGCCCACCGCGCGCCCGCCCCCTGCTGCACCTCGGAGAAAGAAACAAAGCTAAGAGCTACACAAATCCTCAAGTTGGTTGAGCATACTCTCCCGACTTTTCACTCAACGACTAAGTACTATTAGTTATTCTGGATTCAACTTTGCAAGCTCGCTTTCCACAAAGCATTGTTATGGTCGTAGCAATCAGAACTTCATTTGAAACTTGAACAAAACTATGAAGTTCACTTTATTAAATACTGTTTGTTTTGATATAAATAGCGTTGAAGATGAAGGGTAAGGACCTGCTTCGTCTGTAACGCTGCAAGCTCTGCAACATTGAGTGATTCTGTTACGTTAAGCATTTCACTAGGATGGAACTAACTTGTTAAAACAGTCTCATATCTCCACAGCACGTCAGTTGGAAATCCCAGAGCGGCTCGACAGAGGGAGAGCGCAAATACCATTACAGTACCCTTGCGCAATGGTATTATGCGCCTCTCACTTTTAATTTAAAACTTTTTTACAAAAATCCGACTTCCGATTTCCGAATTTAAAGCAATATTTTAATTTGCAGTCTTTTTTGGAAGTCGGTTGTTTTTTTTTTGGAAAATGTTTTTATTTTTCACTTTTAAGTTGTAGGTACTTACCCCACACAAATTCGTATAACACTACTTGCTATGTAAATATCAGTGACAGGAAGTTATTAAAACATCATCAATATAAACTAAGTGGAAAAAATACGTACCTATTATTGAAGCCAACTCAAAAACTACCCAAGCAAAGTTAATAAAAAATTATATGGGTGGTCACTTATAATTTTTATCTCCTGATATTAGGTCTTCTGAGGCATACCCTATCCGTTAAAAAAATAATTTTTGAAATCGATTTACAATTGCCGGTGATATCGCGTAACATACATACAAAAACAATTTCGATTAAATACTTGAATTTTTACCAGTAATTTTGGTTTAAAAACCAAACTACTAAACCGAATTTGATGAAATTTCTATGGGACCAATCTGAAAGTATATATATCTTTTTAAATAAAAAAACAAATTTTGCAAATCGGCTTATAAATAACGGTGAGGTAAAAAACATAAAAAAAAATTAACCGAATTGATAACCTCCTCCTTTTTTTGAAGTCGGTTGAATAGAGTAAATGTGGGCAAACCATGTTAAATTAAAAGTGTGCCGTGAAAATAAAAAAGTGCCGTGAACCGGGCACAAAGTAACGCTCTGCCCGACGCGTGAATCCAACCCAGTACCTCACACAAATCCGGCGGTGTGCTTTAAGTACAATATTCTCGTTAACAACTATGCAAGACTTATATTAGAATAATTTATTTATTTATTTGAATAACATGGGAGACTTACAGCTAAAACAAACAGATCAAGAACAGTACATTAGTCTGAAAGCCAATTACAGGTCTCCACTTATAAAATACAGAGAATAAAAAGTAAATTCTAAGGACATTCACACCAAGTTACTACCTATAAACTACAGCATAATTGGTTGGAGCAACTGGCACGCGCAAAGGTGGATTGTATCGCTTACACTTCATGGGAATATTGAAGTAAAATTTTGACAAAATATCGGAACAGCTTATGGAATTGTTAAAGATTTTCAACAAACACACACAGGCCGAAATCTCACGGCGGTTGAGTGAATTTTTTTACATAGGTTATGGTAGTTTTCCGAATGATACGTTACTTTTTGATGATAACATATGAGCTTTTTTTGGATGCTCTCAATTCGGTTAATATATTTGTGGTAACATGGGTTCCATATCTCAGACGCGTATTCCAAGTGGCTTCTAACAAAAGTACAGTATAGAATTTTTAAAGTTTTGGCTTGAGTAAAGCTAGGTACATAAATAATATAAATAATAATAAGAATATTTCTACAAAATAAAATCCTGTAGGTTTCAATATAAGAACTCTTTCAAGATTCTTTATTTGTGGAAACATGAGTATACATACAGAGCATGCAAGTTATCACAATACGTCATTATTAGGTCAGTCATGTTTGGCCTTACTGGCGTACAAATATTTAAGGTGTATAGATGGCTCACTGACCTTGTGCATGTGGGCGGAGCTAAACGCCCTACTCCCGAATACGTAAAAATGTGTGCGGTGGCGCGCTACACTAAAACTATGATCAAAGAATATGAAGAGGCGCAGACATGCCGCACGTAGGTCGCCATTTTTGCCTACGATTCCAGAAGGGAATGGCGGATGCAAGGCTGATATATTTTGTACTAGCTGTTACCCGCGACTTCGTCCGTGTGGAATTTAAAAAAAAGTTATTGTTGAGTTCGCAGAGTTTACAATAACTTATTAAGGCGCTGTACTTAGTCAAAATAGGCTTCGCAAAACAATATTTTAGCCAAATGTATACATTTTAGAACAGCAAAAAAATATGTTAATCTTGATCATATTTATGAGTGGACCATTGTGTTCAAAACACGTTTTCGGTAAATTTTCTCGATAGAAAAAAATCATAAAATAAACCATTAAAATTGAAATCGTTGCAATTGTAACTGTGTTATTTATAAACAAATCTTGATAAAATTAATAACAGTGATGTAATGTATAATAAATAATAATAAAGGGAACTGTTGTTTTTATATATCGATTGAAATAAGATATTTGTAAGGATTAATTGTATTTAATGATAAATAATTCGAACGAGTCGAACGAAACGTCGCGCCATCGGCGTCTTTTTGTTTTTAGCTTCTCTTTCATTTCTACGCGGAGCGACAGCGACTCAGCGAGTCAGTGACCCATAGAGTATAAGTAACTAAAAAGCAGTGACTAGACATGGGTCGTACTTGCAAAATCGTGTACCAGGGCTTACAAGTACGACTTCTTTAAGAAACCACGTCCTAAAACTAGATCTCGGGATACTTTCAAGTTTTTTCTATCTGCATAGGAAATTGAACCTTAACTGTATACAAATAAGGAGTAAAATCGCTTTTACAAATAAATACGTACTTATAGAGTATTACCCGTTACTTTCTATGAATAAGGAGCATAATCGCGTTTACAATTAATATTTTCACAAACCTTTAAAGTAAAAATACTTTCATACGAAATTGTTCCGTAGACTCTAATTGATAAAGAGCATGATCGCATTTGCGAAAACTGACGCGGCTGGGTACCTATGTAGTTGAGCGAGTAGCCGTATAAAATACTTTGAAGTCTTGCAATTATTTCGGGTCGGTACCTAGTGTACGTACTTTGGTATCTGTTTGTTGATGAAAGCTGTTTATTATATTTTATTTTATGATTAGTTTTTTCTAAGTTATGTTGTTGGTGTAAATGTTTGTACTGTTTCGGTTATATTCATAAGTTGTATAAATAAACAATCAGTGTATAAAAAATGGTCAACAATAAAATAAACGGAAGGCAATAAAGAGATCTTATTCGACGAAACAAATTGTAAAGTAAGTACCTACTTTTTTGTACACACCATATTTTGTTTGTATTGGCTATGTGCGAAGTACATGGTGGGGGTATAGTGAAGCGATCGCAGCGCTTATCGTGGCAGAAATACGCAACAATCCGGGATTGCACGGAGTTCGTAATAAATAAAAAATTTTAAAATGCCTAATAATAGATGTTGTTGTGTTGTGAAGTGCAAAAATAACGGCACAAATAGTCGGTGTAAATTCTATAAGTATATTTCCTACATTGGACTGGAAATTAAATCAAAGAAATAAATGGATAAATGCCATAAAAAGAAATAAGTAAGCGAAATAACCTTAAATTATGATGAATTTTATTTGGGCTATATTTTATGTGATATTAATTATTGTCTTTATTATTTTGGTGTTGATGGGTCGCCATGGTATCCGAAACCTGACGACACAATTTGTAGTGAACATTTTATGGGAAACAAAAAATCAGATGAGGAAGAAAGTCCGAGTTATGCTCCTACGATATTCCCTGAAATATATCGAAAGAGGAAGGTTAATGATTCACAGGTCCTAAGCTAGATATACACAGGCCCTTCTTTCCCATTGGGCACTCTGGGCAAGTGCCCAGGGCCCCGGGATCTTCGGGGGCCCCGGCCTGCTCTCATAAAAAAAACATTCTTTGCAGCCGCCGCAGTTCCATTCTTCGCATTATTAGTACCCGATTCAATCCATACTTCCATTCTAATATTATAAATGTGAAGGTATGTCTGTCTGTCGTTACCTCCACGCTTAAACCGCTGAACCGATTTAGGTGAAATTTTATCCCGATATTCCCACGAAATCGACACTTATGCGGGTGAATTATGTGCGGGTAATTTATGTCATGGTTTCATTTTTAATTCTTTTACCTATTGTGGTATAGTAATTTTATTTTAGGTGCATCATCTTCACATATTGTGATTATATAAAATGTATGCAAAATATTGAAAGAATTTTAAAAGAGTAACGGTAGAGTTTCTTGCCCGTTCTTCTCCATACGAAAACTACCTTTTGGAATGGGCGATTAGAATCAATTCTATTAGTTGTAATTTTTGACGTTCAAAAGTGCCTTTTATGTGCCTATTTGAAATAAATGCTTTGACTTTGACTATGAAACAGCGGGGCGCTGCTAGTGAAAAACTAAGTGATTTGCAGTGCGTTTTACAATGATTTTCTAGCCCCCCAGTTAGGAAATATTAGTATGTTTCTCTTATTGTCTCTTATATCCTCAGGGGCCCCGTAATCCTTATGTGCCCAGGGCCTCCAATAGGTTGAAGACGGCCCTGGATATACACGCTTGACAAAACGAAGAACCACAAAAGTCTCAGATACCACTTCAAGTCAAATAATAATTGAAGAAGGGAGTGAATTAAATCAAACTCAACCTCTTATAGTCGATCAAGGATAAATTATAATTGTTAATTAAAGTAGGTACGTTACCTACCATAAAATATTGAGAGTCTGTGCGGAAAGAGAACCGTCGTTTCATTACGTTTAAGGTTATGAGAGTACTTACGTTTAAACTTGTTACATAGGGCGTTAATGTCACCGATGTTTGACGAATTATGTGGGCTCGTATTAAATAACTATTGCCATTCTTTCGTAGCTCTTCAACATTTCTTACATGTTGTGCTAAAACTAATTTTTCTCCTTTCAACACGGTTTGAGGCTGGAAACGAATATTGTGTTTTACACTTTCGAAACCAGTTTTTATAATAATATCCATTATTTTATGCACTGTTTTAACAAATTCCTTTAAAAATACCACTTGTCGTCTTTTTATTTATCTTTAATTTACTATATTTACTAGAAAACAATAAAATACTGATATGTCATTATTTGGCATAATCCCGGAAAGTTGCGCGTTGTAGGTGGCGCTACTGTCGTGCACATAGCGAATAGATTATCTATAGACGCGTAATTTCAACATACATTACAATAGCTCGATTGGTCTAGTGGTCTCGTGCATCACTAAAGTGTCACTAACGGCCGGGTTCAAATCTCAACTTTTACATTCTTTTTGTTGATTTTCTTATTTGATATGTTTTTTTAATTATTATTTTACTTTTTGCCGATTTTCTTGTTTGAAAATTTTCAGTAATTATTACTTTTGTTGATTTTCTTATTTTTGTAACAATTATAATGCAATTTCATTGTTTTTTCTTTATAGTAAAAAGAAATGGTTGGCGAGCAATCCGTCAGGTCAGCAGATAAACCATCGGAGAAAACTTTTCAAGAGTAAGCTTATACATGTATACTTTTGTAACACACTGTAGGTATATTATTTTTCTTCCGAGTCAAGCTTGGTGGACGTTTTTATTTATTTTTATTATATTACCTACTCTAGATTCTGAAGAAAAATAACTAAGTATAGGAATAAAAATGATTGTTTTTATTAAAATAACAATTACTTATTGAATTATTTTAAAAATAAAAAAATAAAAATATGCACATTATAATTAAAAATAACAAAACAAAAGATAAGCACATTATAATTAAAAAATAACAAAACAAAATATATGCCGTCCACTGGGATTCGAACCTGGTGATTACGCAATGAGAATCCGGACAGTAGAGCGCAGAGCCAATCGTGCATTTATTCGAGTCGCGAAATTACGCTTCTAAATATAATGGAAGTCGCACATAAAAGTCGTCTATTCACCGCCACGTAAAGAAATACCTATGCAAATTTTAATGAAATTCTTCTAATATTTCTCCATTTAGTTCTTTTTGATCGTTTTTGCATTTTTAGTTTAATTTATTTATTTTTAGTTTTTCGTATTAGCCTTTTTATATATAATATTTGGTGAACGATTTCCTTGGGCTAAAACAAAAACACTAGGAATATTATTTTATTATTTATTCAATCAATTTCATTGGAGATTAAAGAATCTTCACGTATAGGATCCACTTATAAAAAAAAAAAAACTATACCCCGTTTCTTTATTATGATTTATTTACATTTGGTTAAGTACCTAAATAAACGCAGTATACAACCTCCCTATTTGAATCGGATATTATTCAATATTTCATTTCATAGGTTTTAATTTTTTTTCGTGGGAACCTATTTTCTTTTTTTTTCTAAAATAAAAGTAGCCTAAGTTACTCCTTATTCACCTATCTGCTAGTGAAAGTCCCAGTCACAGAAATAAATCCGCACAAGAATATGAGAAGGAGTAATCAATAAACTCAGTAATGCAAATACTCGTAGATTGACAACTAAGAACGCTCATTTTTATAAATTAAGGTGTTTGAAAACATTTTTTTTTAAATTGTGGGTAAGTAGTTATTTTCTAAACAGTCAAAATAAAATGGCCTGAAGCGGTTGTTTTAATATTACAAACAGACACTCCAATTTTATTTATTTGTATAGATAGATAGATACTTATTAGTCCACTCAACGAATAGGTAACCCAAAAAGAGGTGTAGAGTGCGTGAGCTGGGCCCTGAGCGATTTCTTCAGAAAGTTGCTCAGAGTGCTTAGGGAGTAAACATACTAAAAGTCCCCGCGTCTAGGAGGTGAGCCGGAGTGGGGGGTATAAAAATTCCCACTTTTGAGTTTTTCGCTAATATCTATAAAACGGTGCGTCGTCGTAGAGAAAACGTATTTTTCTTGACTTGCTTTGCTTTGGCATTTTTATTTATTTACAAATTATCATATATTTACAAAATAAACAATGTAAACAAAAACAGTATTTAGAAATGGCACCACTAATAAAGCGTCCACGCGGACTACAATAGAAATGGGCCCTCTGCAGCGAGCTAATCTATAAACGCATACTGATACAATTTGTTCATAAATATTTGCACTAACACAGCCAAAGGCGCGTAGTCGATCGATAGCCGGGGCGGAGCAGCGAGCGACACAGCCACCCCGTCTCAGTGCTAACGCACGACTGCCGCCCGCGCCCGCGCAGAGCACCTCTGAACCTATATCTCAAAATGGGGCATTGTCTTTGCAAATGTTGATTGATTTAAAAACGCTATTTCAAATATGTAGTACTTCTAACCATCAATTTTTCAGTGTAAAAATATTTCCAAACATCAAAGCCGTTTAGAAGTTATAAGCAAATGTTAGCCAAAATAGTGTTTTGGTAAATATTTTTTTAAGGCAAAAGTATTAGCCTTATGAAAAAACCCTGTTTCAAAAATGCTGTACATGAATCTATAGCAAACATATATTTTTTACAGACCTTCTAACCAAACCGTTAATGAGTTATAAGCTTCATAAAGTGACCGTGTTACGGTACTAAACGAGAGTAAGGCCCTTAAGGTGAAGAAAAACTCAGACTCGGAACCTTCTTGGTGTACTTTTTTTTTATTTGCTTTGCGCGCGCAATTTTCTTTTCACGTCATATTGTTAAAACCTTAGGTTAAAAATAAAAACAAGAAACTTGTAAACAAGTGAAAAATCTAAAATGAGTGAATCTAGCCACGACAAAGTTTATTTGACGCCAACAGAATTGACTGAAACTGTAAAAAATGCGCAAATGAGCTTTCTCCCTCAACAATCACGCGAGAAGTATTTGAAACAGTACGATATGTTTAAAACGTGGCGACTAGCTAAAGGAGCCAAAACTTTATCAGAAAACGTTTTGCTCGAATATTTTATTGAATTATCCGAGACCAAGAAATCAAGCACTCAATGGAGTACGTATTCAATGCTAAAAGCAACAATAAAGATGAAAAAAACATACATATAGACACCTATCCTAAATTAGTGGCATTTTTAAAAAGAGCCTCATCTGGTCATCAACCACAAAAAATCGAAGGTTTTCACAGCATCTGAAATTGAAAAGTTTCTTAACGAAGCACCTGATTCCGTATATTTGGCGGCAAAAGTACCTACCTAAGTCAGTTGCACATTCAGTATCTACTATTAATTAACCAGGTACTTAAGGGCCTTACTCTCGTTTAGTACCGTAACACGGTCACTTTATGAAGCTTATAACTCATTAACGGTTTGGTTAGAAGGTCTGTAAAAAATATATGTTTGCTATAGATTCATGTACAGCATTTTTGAAACAGGGTTTTTTCATAAGGCTAATACTTTTGCCTTAAAAAAATATTTACCAAAACACTATTTTGGCTAACATTTGCTTATAACTTCTAAACGGCTTTGATGTTTGGAAATATTTTTACACTGAAAAATTGATGGTTAGAAGTACTACATATTTGAAATAGCGTTTTTAAATCAATCAACATTTGCAAAGACAATGCCCCATTTTGAGATATAGGTTCAGAGGTGCTCTGCGCGGGCGCGGGCGGCAGTCGTGCGTTAGCACTGAGACGGGGTGGCTGTGTCGCTCGCTGCTCCGCCCCGGCTATCGATCGACTACGCGCCTTTGGCTGTGTTAGTGCAAATATTTATGAACAAATTGTATCAGTATGCGTTTATAGATTAGCTCGCTGCAGAGGGCCCATTTCTATTGTAGTCCGCGTGGACGCTTTATTAGTGGTGCCATTTCTAAATACTGTTTTTGTTTACATTGTTTATTTTGTAAATATATGATAATTTGTAAATAAATAAAAATGCCAAAGCAAAGCAAGTCAAGAAAAATACGTTTTCTCTACGACGACGCACCGTTTTATAGATATTAGCGAAAAACTCAAAAGTGGGAATTTTTATACCCCCCACTCCGGCTCACCTCCTAGACGCGGGGACTTTTAGTATGTTTACTCCCTAAGCACTCTGAGCAACTTTCTGAAGAAATCGCTCAGGGCCCAGCTCACGCACTCTACACCTCTTTTTGGGTTACCTATTCGTTGAGTGGACTAATAAGTATCTATCTATCTATACAAATAAATAAAATTGGAGTGTCTGTTTGTAATATTAAAACAACCGCTTCAGGCCATTTTATTTTGACTGTTTAGAAAATAACTACTTACCCACAATTTAAAAAAAAATGTTTTCAAACACCTTAATTTATAAAAATGAGCGTTCTTAGTTGTCAATCTACGAGTATTTGCATTACTGAGTTTATTGATTACTCCTTCTCATATTCTTGTGCGGATTTATTTCTGTGACTGGGACTTTCACTAGCAGATAGGTGAATAAGGAGTAACTTAGGCTACTTTTATTTTAGAAAAAAAAAGAAAATAGGTTCCCACGAAAAAAAATTAAAACCTATGAAATGAAATATTGAATAATATCCGATTCAAATAGGGAGGTTGTATACTGCGTTTATTTAGGTACTTAACCAAATGTAAATAAATCATAATAAAGAAACGGGGTATAGTTTTTTTTTTTTTTTATAAGTGGATCCTATACGTGAAGATTCTTTAATCTCCAATGAAATTGATTGAATAAATAATAAAATAATATTCCTAGTGTTTTTGTTTTAGCCCAAGGAAATCGTTCACCAAATATTATATATAAAAAGGCTAATACGAAAAACTAAAAATAAATAAATTAAACTAAAAATGCAAAAACGATCAAAAAGAACTAAATGGAGAAATATTAGAAGAATTTCATTAAAATTTGCATAGGTATTTCTTTACGTGGCGGTGAATAGACGACTTTTATGTGCGACTTCCATTATATTTAGAAGCGTAATTTCGCGACTCGAATAAATGCACAATTGGCTCTGCGCTCTACTGTCCGGATTCTCATTGCGTAATCACCAGGTTCGAATCCCAGTGGACGGCATATATTTTGTTTTGTTATTTTTTAATTATAATGTGCTTATCTTTTGTTTTGTTATTTTTAATTATAATGTGCATATTTTTATTTTTTTATTTTTAAAATAATTCAATAAGTAATTGTTATTTTAATAAAAACAATCATTTTTATTCCTATACTTAGTTATTTTTCTTCAGAATCTAGAGTAGGTAATATAATAAAAATAAATAAAAACGTCCACCAAGCTTGACTCGGAAGAAAAATAATATACCTACAGTGTGTTACAAAAGTATACATGTATAAGCTTACTCTTGAAAAGTTTTCTCCGATGGTTTATCTGCTGACCTGACGGATTGCTCGCCAACCATTTCTTTTTACTATAAAGAAAAAACAATGAAATTGCATTATAATTGTTACAAAAATAAGAAAATCAACAAAAGTAATAATTACTGAAAATTTTCAAACAAGAAAATCGGCAAAAAGTAAAATAATAATTAAAAAAACATATCAAATAAGAAAACCAACAAAAAGAATGTAAAAGTTGAGATTTGAACCCGGCCGTTAGTGACACTTTAGTGATGCACGAGACCACTAGACCAATCGAGCTATTGTAATGTATGTTGAAATTACGCGTCTATAGATAATCTATACAAACAAAATATGGTGTGTACAAAAAAGTAGGTACTTACTTTACAATTTGTTTCGTCGAATAAGATCTCTTTATTGCCTTCCGTTTATTTTATTGTTGACCATTTTTTATACACTGATTGTTTATTTATACAACTTATGAATATAACCGAAACAGTACAAACATTTACACCAACAACATAACTTAGAAAAAACTAATCATAAAATAAAATATAATAAACAGCTTTCATCAACAAACAGATACCAAAGTACGTACACTAGGTACCGACCCGAAATAATTGCAAGACTTCAAAGTATTTTATACGGCTACTCGCTCAACTACATAGGTACCCAGCCGCGTCAGTTTTCGCAAATGCGATCATGCTCTTTATCAATTAGAGTCTACGGAACAATTTCGTATGAAAGTATTTTTACTTTAAAGGTTTGTGAAAATATTAATTGTAAACGCGATTATGCTCCTTATTCATAGAAAGTAACGGGTAATACTCTATAAGTACGTATTTATTTGTAAAAGCGATTTTACTCCTTATTTGTATACAGTTAAGGTTCAATTTCCTATGCAGATAGAAAAAACTTGAAAGTATCCCGAGATCTAGTTTTAGGACGTGGTTTCTTAAAGAAGTCGTACTTGTAAGCCCTGGTACACGATTTTGCAAGTACGACCCATGTCTAGTCACTGCTTTTTAGTTACTTATACTCTATGGGTCACTGACTCGCTGAGTCGCTGTCGCTCCGCGTAGAAATGAAAGAGAAGCTAAAAACAAAAAGACGCCGATGGCGCGACGTTTCGTTCGACTCGTTCGAATTATTTATCATTAAATACAATTAATCCTTACAAATATCTTATTTCAATCGATATATAAAAACAACAGTTCCCTTTATTATTATTTATTATACATTACATCACTGTTATTAATTTTATCAAGATTTGTTTATAAATAACACAGTTACAATTGCAACGATTTCAATTTTAATGGTTTATTTTATGATTTTTTTCTATCGAGAAAATTTACCGAAAACGTGTTTTGAACACAATGGTCCACTCATAAATATGATCAAGATTAACATATTTTTTTGCTGTTCTAAAATGTATACATTTGGCTAAAATATTGTTTTGCGAAGCCTATTTTGACTAAGTACAGCGCCTTAATAAGTTATTGTAAACTCTGCGAACTCAACAATAACTTTTTTTTAAATTCCACACGGACGAAGTCGCGGGTAACAGCTAGTACAAAATATATCAGCCTTGCATCCGCCATTCCCTTCTGGAATCGTAGGCAAAAATGGCGACCTACGTGCGGCATGTCTGCGCCTCTTCATATTCTTTGATCATAGTTTTAGTGTAGCGCGCCACCGCACACATTTTTACGTATTCGGGAGTAGGGCGTTTAGCTCCGCCCACATGCACAAGGTCAGTGAGCCATCTATACACCTTAACCCCTTTCCGCGTACGAAGCCATTCATGGCTTCGTAAGTTTTTAATTTTATTACAGGATAACAAAAGATCAATTACTGAAAAACTAAATTGTATATTAATAAGCATTTATTCTTAAAACGGAATGTATTTTTTTCATCTATGGTAAGTGCAATCTGTCAAAATTATTGGAGGTTAAGTGCAGCGTGTCTGGTCAGTGAAGCAAAATCAAATTATTGCTACTTTTGACAGCGAAAAAAAAAAGAACGGTAAGTGAAAACTTCAAATAAAATCAATTTGAACTCTTTGAATTATGCTAAGCAGGGAATGTTTTTTGGGTTGCCACTATTTTATGTTTTTGTTACAATTTTGAAACGTTTTTATCAAAGTCCATATATGGATTCGTATGCATTCTATCCTACATACTGTTTGGCATATTTGAATTCGTATGCATTCCTTTCTGCTTACGGTTTGTGCTTATGCTTTCTGCTTACGCTTTCATTTCTTTTCAGGAATGGACGTTTCACGGTTTTATGGTGCTTCCAAGCATGTAAATTCTATCCCCGGTGATGGGTCCTTGAGTGAGGATGACCTTGATTCGGACTCCGACCCTGAATACGAACCCTTTCCTAGTCGTGCACCTAAAAAAACTCATGTTATTATACCTGAATCTGAATCTGATAGCTCCGACGATGATAAATAATATGGCTTCACAAAGCTTGCTGGCATCATCTACATCAAAAAAAAGGGTAAAAAAGCTATATGGCATAAGCAGCAAAGCATATGGGTGGAGTCGATTTACTCGACTCAATGCTGGGATATTATAGAATCCATTTGCGCTCTCGCCAGTGGTATAAAAGAATTTTTTTCCACATGGTGGACCTGTGCATGGTAAACGCTTGGTTGTTGTGGCGCCGAAGTAATGAAAAAGTGTATATGCCGCTAATTGACTTCAAACTCGCAGTTTCAGAACATATGTGTAAGGCAGGCAAAGTACTGACAGTGGTAAAAAAACGTGGGCGTCCAGCTAATATTTTTGGTACCCCGACATCAAGCCGAGTGGGTACTCCAACAAGCCGAGTTGGTACTCCGACAAGCCGAGGCGGTACTCCGACAAGCCGAGGCGGCACTCCATCCAGCTTGCCCAATTCGCCGGTACCCACTAAAAAGTCTCGAAAAGCTCCCGAAAGACATCAAGAGGTGCCACTGAATTCTGTACGAAATGATAATATCAATCATTTCCCCACGTAGATGGAAAATCGTCAGCTATGCCAAAACTGCTCAAAATTCCGTTCCTTCACCAAGTGCGAAAAATGTGAAGTTTATTTATGCTATAATGACAAACGAAACTGTTTCAAAGATTTCCATACAGTATACTGTATGGAAATCTTTCAATCAATCGCTAAACGCATGCGAAGCCACATATGCATGGACGATAATTTACGACAGTGCATAACCAAGCCATAAATGGCTTTGTGGTGTAATTTCCATAATAAGCTCAGCATTTTTTTTTTTAATATTTAGTCTTCTTAATGTAGCTTAATAAAAAACATTACGCAAAAAAAAAAAAAATTGTTCCTCCTTCATACATAATTCATGCAGTAAGGGGTTAACATAATCCAATACGTACTTAGTTAATGTTGATAGGCATAATTATGCATGCATATCAATTTTATTAATTTATCTACTACAATACTCTTTATTACGTTACAGGTTGTTCTTATTATTGGTATAAACGGAGCTTGTCGAACTAATGAACTAACACAACTTAATGTCAAAAACATTGAGAAACATTCAGATGACTTACTATTAATTAATTTACCCAATACAAAGACAAACAAAAAGAGACCGCAACTTCGTCATTCGCAAGGAATACGTAACAATTGTTGAGAAATATGAATCCTTACGCCCGCCTAACACTCCAATCAATCGATTTTTTCTACAATATCGCAACGGAAAGTGTGTTAGACAGCCTATGGGTGCTAATAAAATTGGCAGTATCCCACGAGAAATAGCAACATTTCTTGAACTTCCAGAACCCCTGTTGTACACGGGTCATTGTTTCCGACGAACTTCAGCCACACTTTTGACCGATTCAGGAGCTGATCTCCTGTCCCTTAAGCGCCATGGAGGCTGGAAGTCCAATGCGGTCGTAGAGGGATACATAGAGGATTCCATCCAAAATAAGTCTAAAATATGTAAAGGCATCGTAGGAGCCATTGCACTGAAAGAGCCTCAGTCAGATCCTTGGACTGGCCCTTCTACATCAAAAATGAGCCGTTACGAAACACCTATCAATCGCCCTCTCTCGCCAACATTTACGCCAAGGGAATCCGAAGAATCGGTACAACTATTAAGTATGACAGATAGTTTACCGAAAAACAGTACACAAATCACTAACACCAACATTACAGTACCTAACAAAAATATTACACTCAACATAAGTAACTGTAGCAACGTTACTTTCAATTTTTCTTAATTATACTTAGGTATTATTTGTTGTAATTTAAAGATTATTCTGTAATAGGGGAGACCGGGTACAATAGTAACACGGGTCAATAGTACCATCATCGATATTTCTACTACCGACAAAGATTTTGCATGTGTGAGTGCGCCAGCACACGCGCTTCTTGAGTCCCGAGGCGCCCCTCAGGCGCTGGCGCGCTTGCTGTGAAACGGACGTGCTAATGGAGAATTTTTGATTTCCGGCAAGCCGCGGTAATTTTTTTGGTAAAATATTATTGACTGTAACTCGTACTACCAGAGCCTTTTCGACAAGTAATTGTTGTTGCCAGTTTAAACGGATATTAAACTTTTGATTTATGATAAATATGGAAACTATGAGTTTAGAATTATGTGACTATTAGATGGTTTTTCTAAATTAGTTACTTTGGTGCAATTGACCAGGGGTCAATTGTACCTCCATACCATCTATTATTGTTGATTATTTCTATTTTATAATTGTTATAAAGCTAGATAATAGCAAATATGCAACGTGTGAACCAAAGTTGATTGTATGTTATAAAAACTAATTTTATTTTTGTTCTAAGTCAAGAATTGTTATGTTAATGTTATTACATTACATTTGTGTTGATTAAAACACCGATATCACGAATTTTTTGTTCCTAATTTTTAAGAATGATTATAAACCCATAAGACTTCAAACAAATGACTGAGAAAATGTTATTAATACCTTTATTCGCGTTTAATTACCCTATGCAGTTTTGGTACAATTAACCCTTAATTAAAGGGGGTCATTTGTAGCACTAGCCATAATTTCATTCAAAGTCAATTTTGACCAACTTTTGTTCAATCTAGGCCAACTTTAGATATTTTCTTGGGTAAATAATAAACCAAGGCTGTAAAATAATAATATTTAAAACAAAAAGCGACGGTTAAATTCGTGTAATCAACCGATGTTTCGAAAATGGTTCTATTGTCCCCGGTCTACCCTACTTACCTATCATAATGTAGTAGTTAATACCTACACTGAAATAAAAGTATCTTGTGATTGTAAATGTTTTTTTTTTGCATTTACTCATTTCCTCGCTGAGGTGGGATGAAAAGTTACGTGTTGCACTCGAGTGCAAAGATTTTTCACCTCGTGCTCTTTTGATTCCCTCGCTATCGCTCAGGATTCTAATTTTTGAATCACTTGCTGCGCTCGTGATTCAATTTTAGAATCCTTCGCTTGCTCGGTCATCAAAATTGAGCACGCGGTTAAAAAGCAACTTTGCACTCTTGTATAACAAATAACTATTTAAATGGTTTCGATTTATGTATTAAACTAACACACTGTAAAGTAATAAATATTATTTGCAACAAAAAATTATTTTTATCTTCGTGACAACTTTTATGGCAAGACTAGGTAGTATTCGATATTATGACAGAATAGTTTAAGAAGTAAAGATAATTATGTAAAATGGTTACATAAGTTATGCAAACGTGTTATGGATAATGATTTTCGGACAAACAATTTTTATAGGTTAAGAAAGGGAGTACCTACCCCAAAGTTTTTGTTACATTATCTTTTAAAATCATAAATCCGCCATCGGACCACCGCTTGTGCCTAAAGATTAGCATAAAAAATAATAATAAAAAAAATAAAACGAATTTTGACATGCACTTTAATCTTTCTTTGTGACTTAGTAGCTACCTGTAAATCCATCTTGAAGTTGAATCACTTGTGCCACAAAAGGTCCCAAAAAGGCGTCTAAATCTGAAGGCTTGCCATCGCCGGCATAGACACCTATTTAAATAAACAAAATTAAATAGGCATATCACTTAAAATTGAAACACTGCACTAGAAGCTTTTCACTTACCAACAACAAAACGTGATAAAAAAGGAACTTCAAATATAGAGCACATAATTGGCCAAAACTGATATTTAGAGCTTTTGAATACAGGCAATCCATCAATATTTATATTTATAGAAATCTCTTCGGGTGGAATGGGAAGTTGATTAAAAATTATTTTTTAAACATTTGATAAGGCCATTATGCCAATAGTCTCCTGGTGCTAACTTAGTAATATCCAAATTTTCTTTACAAGTGTCAAGAAGTGTAGGGCATCCTTAGGCAGGACATCTTCAATCTTCTTATTCAAAATTTCTAATAAAGAATTTATTGCTGCATATCGTATATTGTATTCTACAGCCCATTTTCTAAGATCACTATGTACCTACTTGATAATTGGTGTTGAGTTTTAGGGCTCCAGGAATTGAAAATAAAAGCGTGCACACTATACGTTGTTTTATTTAGCAGGCATACAGCGGACATCAAAAAAAAGCGCGGGTAAACTGACAGATGGCATAACTCTTACTTTGACAGATTAAACATATTAAGAAATAGTGGAGGCACATTTTAATCTCAACAATTGGAATAGTCCTCAATATAGCTTTCATCTTCTTGCACAGATTCCTGACTAATACAATCTTCTAAGTCTAAATTTAAATCGCTTTTTATCGATAAAACGTCGTTTTGTGCAGAATTATTAATATAACATTTTGCCTAAAATTTTCAAAGTAACTATTTTGTGCGGAACCTTCTTCTATTTCTACGATTCGTACTTCGCCAGATACTAAACATAAAAACATAAACCGACACCATATTAGCATTTACAAGACCATTATACGAGTAAACCAATGTATTCTTGTACAGACACCACGGATATATTTATTTATTTAATACTTCCAGCACATAAATGTACAGAGGCGGACTTAATGCCATAGGCATTTTCTACCAGTCAACCTTTGGGTGATGCAGAGACAAACAGTGGTAGGTGCAATCATGAACATTGAGGAATCAATATTTTAAATATAAAGATACGCTTAAACCTATTCAAACTGAATATAATATATACCTAATTACATATAAATATAAGTACAAATAAATATACATAAATAAACATAATAAAAAGAAATAAGACATACAATGAGAAAACATTACCGCTGTGATGATACTGCCAGCTTCTCGCGAATGTGCTCGCGATATATATACTTATATATATATATATATATAGTTTTGGATACTAAGTATATTATATTAAACCTCTATAATCGTGTTAAAGTTATAACAAAATTGGTTTATTAATACCACTATAAAACCGCTCCATTTTACTTATTGTTCTGTAAAGTAAATTTATAAACGCTTTTAAAACCAAGTAATAAATTCAATTAGTTTCCAGTATGTGTAGTTCTTATTATGACTCTTATTGGCGTACTTTACTTATAGTAGTTCTATAATGCTTCTTGTTAGCAGTTATATGTATAGCTTACCAGTATATCTACTCTTGAGTGCATTTACACCCTCGCAATACTTTTATAGGTCACCAAAGCTTATATTGTACCCTTAATTTCGACCTATAAGTAATTGTAAGTTAATGTATAAGATCAGATTTACTATAAGGCCCAACTAACTCCATGCTTCCTATTATAAGCGTGGCAGCAAATACTAGAACCGTTAAGAGAACATTATAAGTGCTGGAGGCCTATAAATGTTTTTTTTTTTTTAACAACATCTGCGCTATAGGGTAATTTTGCTGTTTGGGGAGTTACTTTCGCATTTATAATATTAGTATGTTAAGTATCCTCGTCATGACGAATGAATGATTCAACCTATTAGTTACAGATATGAATCATGGTTATGATCGATGCATTTACTCTTCGCAATATGGCCGTACTCTTGAAATAATTTCGTGCTAATCGTGCGTCCTCGTCATCTGCATGTCCGGACTTTAAAAGACGCTGTGACCTCTAAGTTCGTTTGGGTCTTTCTTCTCAGAATAGTTTGATAAGAATCATCGACCTCATCTTGTTTTAAATCATAATTTAGTTTCGACGTGCAAAAGTATTTTTTTTTACTAAATTATAGAAATAAATATAATTTATTATTTATGTAAATGGCTGTGCTGTGAATTGTGGCCCAGAATAAAACTGTCCTTTGTTTCCAAGTACTCTTGGAAGCTGTGAAAACAAACCTCTTTTGTTTGACAACAAAAATTACGTAGCCTTTTTTAAAGCTTAGACTTATTTGTTCAGTTACCTACTTGAAATGTTACGTAAGCAGATACTTTGTCAGAGCGTAAATGCTTTGCACAGTACCACCTTTATTCACAAAAAAAAAACTCAAACCATATTACGGCAAAAAAGCCAATTAAAAATGCTCAAGCAAGGAGTCGCACGTCCTTACTAAGTGAGGTCATGACGGCTTTAATCGTACAGATTACGTGGGATTCCGTAGTTGGGTTTTATTTCTTAACTTTCTATTTTATTTCAAATTTCCCATTTTATTTCAATTATTTTGGGGTTAGGGATCATTTCCTTAGTTTGGGAACATTCAACAAACTTTTTGTATGATCCGTTCTAAGTGATACTAATGTTATTCGTTATATATGAATCGAGAAATACATTTTAAATCACGAATGCTGGGCGAAAGTAAGTTCCACAATGTTAGTGCTCATACACACGAGCGATAAGTGTCGACGACAGCATCCGTCGACAACGTGTCGCTCGTGTATTTGAGTACGGTGCTCAAATCCACGAGCGGAATTTTGTCGACGGCTGCCGTCGATACGCGTCGACGGGTGCAGTTGCCTTTGTCGTCGCCGCAGTCACCCGTGTGTATATTCGTTATCGTATTAAAGAAAAAAACTTTTGAGACTCCCACTTGTTTGGATATAGGTACGTCATATTGAGTTTGTGTTAAAGGACCGTTGAACTACGCACGCTAATGCGTAGTTCATACAAACGTAATACCAAAATTATTTAAAAAAAAAAATCTATGGATCTGTTTCCGAATTTTCAATACCTTGAATAGCAAGGTATTAAAAATTCGGAAACAGATCCATAGATTTTTTTTTCTCTTTATACTAGCATTAAAAGTTAAAAAATCGACCAGATGTTGGATAACGGCATTTTAGTTATGCCACGGCAGTATAGCAATCTTTGTGACCCTACCATGTCCCAAGACTTCCGCGAGACCTTCACCTAGCTATACGAGTACTATAGCAATCTTTGTGACCCTACCATGTCCCAAGACTTCCGCGAGACCTTCACCTAGCTATACGAGTACTATAGCAATCTTTGTGACCCTACCATGTCCCAAGACTCCCGCGAGACCTTCACCTAGCTATACGAGAACCTACTATAGCAATCTTTCATCGCCAACCACATTGTGTTTAGTCAATGAAGAAACCTCTGAGCGCCTAGCTGACACACACAAAACAACCTTGTTAGACTTTATCCCCTTTGTACGTTGCTTAAAGGGACTACATGACCTAAAAAAGCGCGGTCACTGTCGGACTGCATAGAAAAGAAAGAGAAGCGCGATGATACAACGCTGGTAATTTATTGCAAAATATGAAGCACTTATTTAATTACACAAAATTTATTGTTTGGAAAAAAAAATTAAAACACTAGTGCTTTAGTATGTTGCTTGTAGAATAATCTGACAAAAAAATCAGAATCATTGTATGTACCTATTAGTATGGTTTTTAATGTAAAAATAATGTTTTTACAGGTTATCTTCATGATTTTTTTCTATCGTAGAAAATTTGTTGTATTATGTCAACACCCTATCTACATAACATATATATCCTGAAGAATATCATATATTTTTCTGATTTTGTTTACTGTAGTCGATCTTATACTTTTATTGTTTCTAAAACTTGCGTTTTTTGCTTTTAATCCCCTTAAAGTTAAAAACTTTTAAACGGCAAAAATTTATGGTTAAACATTACTTAACTTTATGCAACGTTTATAATTTTATAAATAAACCCCTTCCAGCTGTAACAAATAGTAACAATTCATTAGCAAACATGAATCTTAGCGTTCAAGAAAAAAATGCAGCGAATTAGGTACTCCTTTTTAGAATTCCGTAACAAAATCGTGAAACGGAACCCTTATGGTGAGACTCAATCTGTCTGTCTGTCTGTTACAGCTGGATATCTCAAGAACTACTAATGCTATCAACTTGAATTTGGAATAGTTTTAGATGACGTTTGCCCAACTATTTTGCAAATAAGAAAGAAATAAAAATATACTCATATGTATATTTTCTGCAACGGGGACTGAAAGGGGTTTTGAAAAATTCGAAGTGGGGCTACTAGGGCATGTGGGGGGTCATATGAAAGAGCGTAGTTTGTACATTCTCAAACATTTGTTCGTTTTTTTCGGCCGCATAGTTTTCGAACAATGCGGCCAAAAAAACAGAAAACATGTAACATTGTCATTTTTCATCAAAAGTTATGTAAAAAAAAAACTGTTCCCCCCCTTATCTCCGAAGTTTGCGAAGAGAAAAATCTGAAATTATTCTATTTGATAGAAGTTTAGGTAAAGAGTACAGGAAAAATGAAACGAAGTCTCTAAATAGCACTTTTTATCAGAAATCATCAGATCCACATCTTGAAATCAGGATCCAATGAGAAAACATCCATCTAGATCCTATTAGAGATTGCGATACGGTTGCAGGAAGAAAATACTTATTTACAGTGCAACAGAAAAATATATTTTTTTTTAATATAAGTTACTACGGTTGCTAGGACACATCAAGCAGTAGACAAGATGCAGTTTATTTTAAACTTATAGGTTTGCAACCTCTAACACTGCCCCTTAAACTTATCTTGTAAACATACATCGGTAGCCAAACCTAACTCGTTTACAAAATACTTATGTTTCTCTACCGACAAAGGTTTAGTTAAGTTAATAATAATAATAAACTACCAAGCCACGTTCAAGATCTAAGCCTTAATAAATTTAAATCATTAATTAAACGTAAGTTGTGCAAGAAAGCATTTTATACTGTTAAAGATTATATTGAGGACAAAAAGGCTTGGGATTGAGCTGCTTCCAATTTCTGTAAGTTATTTAAGTTTACCTCATGTCCAGTGTAAATTTCTTCTGGAGTTGCACCTCTAACTGCCTTTGCAGGTGAGCGATTTTTAATGTACACCGCAGTGTTCGCAGCCTCAGCCCAAAACCGTTGATCCAAACCTGCTTCCAGAAGCATACAGCGCACCGCCTCCATAATCGTGCGGTTCGCGCGTTCGGCAACTGCATTTTGCTGTGGACAGTGAGGAACAGTAGTATGATGCCGGATTCCACACTTACTCAAATACTGCTTAAATCTCGTATTGATGTACTCGCCACCATTGTCGCTTCTCAGGATTTTAATCTTTTTATTAGTCTCGTTCTCTACAAGAGCTTTAAAAAAATCAAAAAGCACTCAAAAACTTTGTCTTTCGATTCTATTGAATAACAAAATGTCTTCCCAGAAAAATCGTCAATAAATGTTAGCAAATATCTCGCACCGCCTATAGATTTCACTGGCATAGGGCCGCACACGTCCGTGTGAACCAGCCCTAACACCTCACTTGCACGTGAAAAAATTTCTTAGGGAAAGGTAAATTAGTAACCTTAGCTTCAATACAAGCGATACATTGTTCGTATGTGCAATGTGGATACATCATAGTCGATACCAGCCGCCATACCACTCTTGAGTAGGTTCATGCTGCGACTATTCAGATGTCCAAGCCGACGATGCCATAAACCCTGAGATTGAACATCTACCTGGGTACTCAAGGAGACGCTTACTGGCATACTGTGTTTGCGCGAAACGGAATTTATAGACGCATCCCCGGTTTCTAATTTATAAAGACCGCATGCATCCCGTTTTGCTACAGCTACTACCTTTCCGTTTTCGTAAATTTAACAAAAAATCGATATTAATTTTACTTTAAAACATTTTTGTGTCAAAATACTGACAGATAACAGATTACATGACAAGTTCGGTATAAAACTACATTACTGACAGTTATCCATTGGTTTTGTAAAAAAAGTTTCACATTACCACGACCCGATGTAAAAAGCTTTTCACCGTTCGCAACGCTTATTTGTTTTGGCGTATCACACACAAAATCATGCAAAATGTCTCTATTATTGGTCATGTGGCAAGTTGCACCACTGTCGACGTACCACACATCTCGATCCAGCTTTACCGTCAGAGCCGACAACATAGTCGTCCTATCAGGAGTTTTCTGAACCTTCTCCTTCTCTTGACAACTGGAACTAGATGTCTTATCCTTATGCGGAGCTTTCTGTCTGCAATCTCTAGCATAATGACCTAATTTTTGCATCGAAAGCACTTGGGACGCTTCGAGATCGAAGTCGAAGTCGTTAGGGCATTCTGTTCCGTACCTTCTGCATCACCTCGTCTCTGTGCCTCCTGGAGTAGTTTAGTTTTCACCAGTTCACTGGAGAGAGAAAGGCTAACGTCATAATGAGTGGGTCAAACTGCTTGGGGAGCCCACTGAGCATTATTATAGCAACGAACTCGTCTTCCAGAGAAGCATTTATGTCTTGCAGTTGTTGGGCTGTATCTAGAATTTTTGTAACATACGCCTCCATACTCTCAAACTGCTCTAATTTTAAGCTTAAAAGCGTTCTGAGGAGACCTAATCTTCTACACAGACCTTTGTCCTCGAACGAATTCTGTATACCTATTCTTCCAGGCGTCAAACGCAGTATTGCAGTTCCTGACAACGGAGTAAACAGATGGCTGAACACTGAGGCAGATTCGTGCTAGCGCTTTTTTCTGTTTCTTCTTGTCTTCGCATTCTGGTTTATTTTTCTTATCGACCTCGTTGACAGATTCAAACAAGTCTACATGAATAAGCAACATCTTCATTTGAAATTTCCAGGTGGTGTAATTATTTACTCCTGAGAGTTTTTCAATTGCGATGGATTGGTTACTAATTTTCGCGATTTCGTAATTATTACTTGATATTTTGATAATGTAATTAATTATATCATACGCGTTCTGCTTCCTCACGCTCTGCTACCATATTAGAGAACGGGATACGGTTGCAGAAAGAAAATACTTATTTGCAGTGCAACAGAAAAATATAATTTGTTGAATATAAGTTACTACGGTTGCTAGGACTAGGACACATCAAGCAGTAGACAAGATGCAGTTTATTTTAAACTTATAGGTTTGCAACCTGTAACAGATCCATCATGGATCTGGCCAATGGATCTTCTGAGATTAAACGATCAAAAGTTTCATTAGGTCCACTATCGGCCAAGAGATGGCGCTGACATAAAACTGCAATATTCTACACCGCAGTGCTCAGTGTTAAAATTCTCTGACGAATGAAAAAATTAAAAACATGATGGTACGGAACCCTCGTTGCGCGAGTCCGACTCGCTCTTGACCTGACTTGTTTTTTTTTTATTGAACTTTAAACTTTATTAACGTTTGGTACAGTTAGCAAGACAAGATATAACAATATTGTTTTAAGAACTTTAATTTATTTTCTGCAAGTCGTCCTAAATGGGCCATAGGCATGTAGGGCGAGTTGATGAATTTTTTTTTTTTGTTATTTACCATTTAAAAATTAATTACATTTGTTTCAGCAGAATAGCATTTTTAAACTACTAAGGTTCGTACTTAATGCTACATCGTAGTAAAAAATACAAAATCAAGGTAACCAATAAATACAACATAATACCCTATTTCGAAATTCGGTAACTTCATCTCAGGTGATATGCTAGTTACTACGTAAGCTGGATTTCACATTGAGCATTCAATGTGTTGTAGGTAGGCTGTTAATAAACCGGAACTAGGTAAGCAGATATATTCGCTCCCCATAGATGTTATTTGCACGAACCGTGCATGGCTGGTTTCGTGCGACGACGGCCCGCGTGAATACAGAATGTTGAATTTTATGCTCTAAATAACCGTTGAAATATTGTTCTTTTAGCAATGTATATGTCGCAGGTTTTTCATAAAATTAGGTTTTTGATGAAAAACCTAGGTTTTTGATGAAAAACCGGAAGATGACAAAATTATTACTTTATGTTATCATAAGCCTGAGAAAATCCAGTTTTTTTTTATCAAAAACCTAGACTGTATTAGTTTTATTATAAAAAAGGTCAGGTCGACGGAGACCCGCTGCGCGGGGCTCCTATTTCTGTCTGCAGGGTTTAAAGGAACCTAACCAAACCGAACCTCGGGGTGCCCCTGACGTCGACCGATTTCCTTCTACATTTTTAGCCAAGGGCCTGCAGTTACACTTAAGTTTAGTCGGAAAAAGATAGAAGAAACTAACATTAACACCTCGTCGAAGATAAACCTAGGTTTAACCGGCTAATCTTAAGTTTATGCTCACACCTACCTTTAGCCGTAACATATATAACATTTATACCCCTACCCTCTACCCATGTTGGCAAAAAATAAATGATTTGATTTGACCAGCGCTTATATTTTATCATAAACCCAAACTAGTTCAGGTTTTTGATCAAAAATCTGGATTGGTAGAGGTTTATGATGAAATTGAGTTTGAAGTGTGTCATCTTCCGGTTTTTCATCAAAAACCTAGGTTTTTCATCAAAAACCTAATTTTATGAAAAACCTGCGACATATATTTAAATTGTGCATACAGTACAAGTAATGTTTTACGGTGATAAAAATATAGTCGATGCTCATTGTTTTGATATTGGTATTTTATTTTTTTAGATACAATATTCTTTAGTATTTTTAATTGGAGTTTATATAATGTAAGTATGTATTTTGCTGAGATAAGATTTGAATGTTCGACCATAACTACTAATTACTCGGGTACTTAAAAAAAATAAAGAGAGAGGATAAAAAAAGAAAAAAAAAAGAAAGAATAAAGAGTATTCTATTCTACTTACCATCTCTTCTTATCTGTACCTACTTACAACAGGGTACTTACCCATTCTTTTTTTAACGTAAACGAACGAAGTTAAGAAGGCGCCTACCGACTGAGCATCGGTGTTTCTCTGTGACTTCCGGAAAATGCCGCACACTGCAATCCTTATCTCATACTCTTGTAGTAACACACATCCAAATGCGTGCCTACGTCGAATAGATAGGTTTTTGTGCACAGACTTATAATAAGTCTGTGTTTCTGTGGCTGCTGTTCGCGTCACACACACTCATCGAGTCATCGTTATATCACAATCACGGTAATAATATTACCGTGTCGCAATGTTGTTTGTTTACGTCAAACAAATGGATAGGTTACATTACTAAGATACATCATGTTTAATTTAATAAGTAACCGTTTAAAACCAAATACGTCTAAAGTACATATAGTTAAAAACTAATGACAGCTCCGTTGTCAGTTGTGAAGCTGAGAGTAATGTTGCCGGAAAAGCAAGTCACGTGACTAAGAGCTGTTTTATTGCACCTGCTAGTTTACATAGAGAGCCGCCGCAGACCGCGGTGTGCGCAACATCTATGTTCTACTTATAATTCTTATTGGCCACACACAGTACACATGAGTTGTTCTATTATTTATCTATGATGTGTGTGTGTGCGCTCCAGCTCGGCAATGTCAAGGTTGCGCGGGCGCACTGGCGAGTCACGCTGCGTCCGCTTAGTCGCGGTAATAAACGGAGACCACTTCCACTGCACGCGGTGTCCTGCAACCAGTATTGCCAACCTAACCGAAGCATAAAGCAGCAGATCAGACATAACCCTAGATTCATAATCATAAATCTCACCGATGACTATATTATTTAAATGACGGGTTTATCGGTACTTGTAAATAAAACAAAATAAATTAAGTAGTGGTACTGTTTAATATGTTTAATTAGGTTATAAAAAAGAAATTAATTAATAAAAATTAAAGTTCATCGGCACATTCCACACATATGAGGCCGCGATGGTCCATACACATAAAATTTTTGCATGACTTGCATTGGAACCTTGTCATATGACGTTTTTTATAGTCACAATGACCACAAATTTTTTTTTTGGGTCCCAATTGGACCATGTGCATCAATGGTAGGCGTTTCACCTAAAACTTCGGCAATTTTCTTTTTTAGGCATCTCTTCAAAGTTTGCATTTCGTGCCTTTTCCGTAACCACGGTTCGGTCATCTTTCCTGAAATTATTCTTTACAAAACATCGTCTGCTTGTTGGTTTTCGCCCTTGTTTTACACTATTGTGTACGTAAATGACATATGAGTTTATTATTGCCAAAACCTTTTGAATCTTTGAATAGGTACTAGAACTCCAGGTTCTAGTATTTCAAAGATTCAAAAGGTTTTGCAGACCATTTGTGACTATTTTTCCCCTCTAAGATTATGAGTTGATGGAATAATTATACGTGACGGTGTAGAATGGAAAAATGTAGTACTGTTTCTTCATTTTCTGAATCAGAAGATGAAATGATACCGCTTCGGCGCGGCGTTTGTCGTATTCCAATTGGTTGATCGTCGTCGTCACTGTCGGAATCTGTTTGGATCGTCTTGTGAAATTCCACGTGATTTTCGACATCACTTAAATCCTCATCTCTGCTGATTGGTAAAATCATCATCAGAATCGGATAAACGATTCAGATAGTCCACAATTTGACGATCCTCCATTCTAAAATAAAATTAGATGAATTAAAGTATTGTACCCGTAATTATACATTTTGAAAAATTATATAATATTAAGCTTAACATAATAACATAATTATGTAAAATTTTATCACATACTTTGAATTTATAAAAAACAGATATCGTCAAAAACTGATTTTCAAAAATAACGATCCACTTCATCAATAGTTACACTATTCATAAATATTCGTCTCTCAGACGAGCAAAGGCAAAGGTGTATAACTTGCAAATTAGATGTCACTGCGAGTCAAGGTCACTCGTCGTTACACTAACAGTCAAACATTCTAGGAAGGTACTTAAGAGCTCAGCTTTCTATCTCTTTCACTCGAAGCAGTAGAAACATTACTATATTATAATTCAAAATAAAACCTCAATATTATTTATTTATTATGTTAAAAATACGAATAATTGACAAATTCTTAGAAATATTCTTACAAATAATTAATTTTAATTTCTCTATCTTTGATATTTTCTGTCTCGTTTTTTTTTATTAAAATCATACATACTTTTATTGAATTTCTTCATAGGCCTTTCAGTTGCATTAAATGTATAGCATTCCTTTATTTCTGTTTTACTATGTAATGTAATGTACCTTTGATTGTCGTCGTGGACATTTTATTTCTTAGTTTAGTTTTCAAAATGTTTACTGCTGTTTTGTTTGACATAGATAAAAATTAATTCGGATACATACATGCATATCATGAAGCTAGGTATTTTAACTGGAGGTTTTATCGTTTTAGACGAAATCTCCATTAAATATAATCATAAAAACAGTAGAAATTGGTACTTAAACAGAAAACGGGATGTCATGGAGCAAATTTTTATCCCTAAAAACTATGAGGTCCAAAACTATGTATTTATGAAGGTAGTTTTTTAACCAATAGTTGCTACTATACTAGTAGCAACTATTGGTTTAAAAAACTCGATTTATTTGCGCAGTTTGTTCTCACTGGATAGGTGACCAGCCATCCAGAAGCCATGGCCCAGAATGGCCCATCACATAGTTTATTTAAAAAAATCTGGTTAGCAGTTATCAAACGATTAGTAGCAACTAGAAGCAACTAGGGAGCAACTTTCTATAACTATTTCGATGTAAACATGGGTAGTGACCGTCCATTATCTATTCTGATGGACACTACTTAGCTAGTTTATCATACATAACATAAACAAGGCAGAACATTACGATTCAGTAATTCAATACTCGCATTGATCAATTGTTTGATCTGAACTCCAAGTGGACATGGCCTTCTATGTGTTTGATGATAATACTTAATTAAAACCTATAGTAGTTACACTAACTCAAGCCTTATTCATTAATAAATGGTACGAAATCATTGAGTCGGTGACGTCACTTAGTTGTTGCAGACACAAACGAAAAGTAGGTAAGCTTTTTGTGCCTGAGCGATGATCGCAGTAATCATTATTGAATTCGGCGGGCGGTGACTCAAGGCTCGTACACACAGGCGCGACGCGACACGCGACACAAAGGCACCGCAAGTCGCGCGTCGAGCGGTGCCTTTGTGTCGCGCGCGATTCGCGTCGCGCGTCGCGCTTGTTTGCAGAAGCCGTCAATGGACTCTTTACTCGTAGCGAAAATACGGAGTGGTCATTGATGAATTATTGTTCGCGTCGTCGTATTCATCTGATATGTTTTAGTCAGAAAAGGAGGATTGCAAATCGCTTGGGTTGACACAAGGCTGTTCTTGCACCATTTGCGAATATGTATATCTAATTGATGAATCATCGTCATAAATTCGAATTCGCCGAAAGTGCTCTACAGCTAGGCATACATTCCCCTAACATCCCCACAACGAACGGTCGTGTACTTCGTGCAAGCCGTGGATTTCCACGACCTTCACCAGTCATAATACATCGGAGGGGGCCATTGGATGAACATAGTTCATCATCTGCCTAGCCGCCGGGTCGGTTCCAGACTAACCGGATGCAGCTGAGTACCAGTATTGTATATGGAGCGACTGCCTACTTATCTGGCCCCCACAACCCTGTTGCTGGTTAAGACGATACCCCTTTCATAAGGCTGTTTGGCAGACTTTCGGGCTTCTGGCGACCCGTAACGACTGTCATAGATCCACGAATGACAGCCAGGACCAATGGCTTAACGTGCTTTCCGAGACACGGAGGGGTCTTTGTATGTAAAGATGGTCACCCATCCACGGACCAACCGCGGCAAGCGTAGGTTAACCTGATCGATCGACCCATGCGGTTGTTGTTACTTGGTGAACTTAGTTATATAATAAACTAGGTTCTGCCCGCGACTTCGTCCGCGTGTTTCACCCTCCCCCCATTCACCCTCTTAGGGGTGGAATTTCGAATAGCCTTTTCCTAGTGGATAGGTACCTACTCTTCACAAAGAACACACTCCAAATTTCATGTCTCTAGGAGCAGCTGTTTAGGCTGTGCGTTGATATAAAATTCAAACTCACTGCTGACTGATCAGCAGTGAGTTTGAATTTTATATAATAGATTGTACCTACTTAGATATGCATTAGCTAAGTGCCTTATTGGTCTAGTGGTCGCAAGCGCTACTGCTGAGGATAAGGTCCTGGGTGCGATTCCCTGGTCGGGCAGAGTGTTATTAGTCTTATTGGTCTAGTGGTCGCAAGCGCTACTGCTGAGGATAAGGTCCTGGGTGCGATTCCCTGGTCGGGCAGAGTGTTATTAGTCTTATTGGTGTAGTGGTCGCAAGCGCTACTGCTGAGGATAAGGTCCTGGGTGCGATTCCCTGGTCGGGCAGAGTGTTATTAGTCTTATTGGTGTAGTGGTCGCAAGCGCTACTGCTGAGGATAAGGTCCTGGGTGCGATTCCCTGATCGGGCAGAGTTTTATTAGTCTTATTGGTGTAGTGGTCGCAAGCGCTACTGCTGAGGATAAGGTCCTGGGTGCGATTCCCTGGTCGGGTAGAGTGTTATTAGTCTTATTGGTGTAGTGGTCGCAAGCGCTACTGCTGAGGATAAGTCCTGGGTGCGATTCCCTGGTCGGGCAGTGTTATTAGTCTTATTGGTGTAGTGGTCGCAAGCGCTACTGCTGAGGATAAGTCCTGGGTGCGATTCCCTGGTCGGGCAGAGTGTTATTAGTCTTATTGGTGTAGTGGTCGCAAGCGCTACTGCTGAGGATAAGTCCTGGGTGCGATTCCCTGGTCGGGCAGATTGTTATTAGTCTTATTGGTGTAGTGGTCGCAAGCGCTACTGCTGAGGATAAGGTCCTGGGTGCGATTCCCTGGTCGGGCAGAGTGTTATTAGTCTTATTGGTGTAGTGGTCGCAAGCGCTACTGCTGAGGATAAGTCCTGGGTGCGATTCCCTGGTCGGGCAGAGTGTTATTAGATTTTTCCATCAGCATCATTTGTTACAGCCCGGAGTCCAGTCCAGATTGCCTAACCCTTCGGCGAGAACAGGTGTGGTGTGATGTTCTGTATGTATGTTGACGGCGGACGCATCACCGTGTTAGAACTTGGAAACCAAGAATAGTGTTTATTCATTATCATCTTATCAGCTGAAATATTTCCACTGCTGGATATAGGGCTTCTCCAAGCACCGCCACTTGACTGTTCCTGTGCCTCTCGCATTCGTGCGACCTATATGTAGTGTGTGATGTCACAATAGTTGACTGTTTGCAGGGCGAGCGCGAGCGCGGCACCGGCGTACGAGCTGACAGCGGGCGGCGGTGGCGGCGGAGCGTGCGCCGAGTCGCCTGGCACGCTAGCGCACGCGCAGCACCCGCCGCCCATGCAGCAGTCCTCGCACCAGCACCACCATGACCCGCGCAAGAGAAAAACTTCACAATAGTAAGTCTTGTGGGTACCTACTACGAGAGAGAGACTACAAGAATGGAGAAGTTGGATAAGGCCTTAGGCGACTGGCAAGAAATACCGTATTTTCTCTTATAAAATTCAGCACCCCCTCCGCCTTCATTATGTAGTTTGCGGAAACGAAACAACAGAGATGCTGACTAATTTATTTATGCCCTGTGATTCTCTCCTCTTTTTTTAGGGCTCGTACCCAAAGGGTGCCAACACAACCCTATTATTACTTAAACAACAAATAATAAAATAGTGTTAAAAATTAAAGGGGGTTCATACAAGAAACGTGTTAAGGCTCCTGCAAACAGGCGAGACACGACACGCGACACAAAGGCACCATAAGTCGCGCAACGAGCGGTGCCTTTGTGTCGTGCGCGATTATTTCGCGTGTCGCGCCTGTTTGTAGGAGCCTAGCTAAGCGTCCACAAGAGGCGGGTCGGGCCGGGCCGGTGCGGCGAGCATTTTTGGGTACTGCGTCCACTGGAGGCGACGGAGCGGGCCGCACTGACGGCATTTTGCCATCAGTTTAAGCAAGGCGTCCACAAGAGGCAGGTGTAGAAATGGACAGTTCAGGAAGAATTATTTTTACTGAGTATATTGCTTGACGAGGAAGAAAATAAAATAGTATGTCGAAACCTTAAAATTTGGGTCCATGATGTGTGTAAAAAAAGGAGATTATATGGAGAATTCCATCACTTATTTCATGGTCTCAATAATGATCCGGTGAAATTCTTTGAGTATTTTCGCATGTCTTACGAAAATTTCGAAGAATTACATAATGTTTTATATGAAGATCTACAAAGTACTCATTACAGAAAACAGAAATGCGGTGGCGTCACGTGCGTCCACTAAAAGGCGGGGCAGGGCGGGCCGCATCACAGGGACGGAAAAATACGCTTGGCGAGCAAGCCGTCGACGGATTCCGTCGCGCTCCGTCCCGCCGCGCCTCTAGTCGACGCACCGTCATATTATATTTCAATGGCAGGCGGATTTTATCGTTGCGATGCGGCCCGGCCCGGCCCGCCTGGTGGACGCTAAGCTAAGGTATGGCTCGAAGTCTCGAACTGCGCTCCATCCATTACAATACAAAGCCGAGCCCGTCGCTGAGTCGACCCGTGAACACGAGGCATTAGTGTAGGATCCTCAGTGAGGATCCTACACTAATGCCTCGTGAATGTGTGAGGATTCCTCACACATTCTGCACGTAGTTTATTAAAAACGCTCACTATTTCTGCCCCGCATTTCATCGGCACTCTCGCATTTCCGATCATCATGCTGCCGTATTCACGAGCACAGTACACGTATGCCTCAGGCATTGTTTAACACAACAAAAAATAATAACTAAAAACAATAAAACAACACTACAAACGTAACAATAATAACTCAACACAAATTTAAAACTAACAAAACAGTATTAAATACGATTCAATAGCTCATCGATCGACGTTCGCTCACGAACCGAGTTGGAAAGGAATTAAGTACCAACTGGATTACTAAAGAAGTACTAAGAAGACCAAACATGCCGTCTGCCTGCGTGCGGGGCCGGCCGACAAACGTTGCCGCGCGGACGCCGCTGCCGCGGCGACGCGCGACGAGCGGTGTCTTTTGATCATGTGCAAAGATCAACAAATTATAGAGGAGAAAATTTTAAAATCATAATTATGAATCAGAAACTGTTAGGAAATTGTACTTATGCTTTATTAATTATTATACAAACTGTTTTCAATTTATAACTTTTCAATAAGATTTAACGGGTTTCTTAGATTAAACTAATTTAATTATCTACTTTAAATTCATTGGGTTTACGTAAGGATACAGTTATAGCAATAAACGAGCGCGCGTCGTGTGACTCTAATTACATTTTATAAAGTTCAAATTCAATTGATTCACGCACGCTAGTTGCTTCAAACTGTACACGCGATGAAAATTTTGTAAATAATAGTCAATCACGGCTGAAGTCGCGATCTTTTATTTTATTTCATTCATTTTATTCTTTCAAACTTTTATTAAATGCACGACACAGTGCATCAATTTAAAACTGTTGACGCCTCTGTAATGTGTCTTCTTATTCGTTTGGCGGTGCTTTACAAAGGATGCCTAAGGTCACCGCCGCGCCGCGCATAGCCGTGGACGCCTCTCTCTCAAACTAGGTGACCCGGCCCGGGTTCAAACCTCGGTCTATACCAGTGAGTTTTGTGATCATTTACCTGGATCAGAATGACTGTACTAACTTGAGCACGTCGTGCAGTGTGCAGACATATACAACACGGTCACAATTATCGCTGTACCTCGCTGGAATGCGATGCCCATCTCGCCTCCCCCTTCACCTCCCCATGTACCTACGCCGCGTCGTCACGTCGCGCGTCGCGTGGTGTTGGGGTCGTCGGCCGCGCAGCGATGTCGATTTACGAATACATTGCTTGTTAGAGTTGTAAAGAAAAAAATGCGTTTAATCGCAAATAATGGTTTCATTTAACTTTTCTCACAGTGTACGAAAAATGCTAAAAAATAGGTAAAATTGTTCATTCTTTTTTCCAACTTCGAGAATCACTAGCCCTATCACCTGTCTTCGTTTTCGGAAGCGTTTCCCTTACACCATGTATACTTGTACATATTATTATGTTTTGAAGAATGATTGCTTATATATAATACTAGCTACTGCCCGCGATTTCGTCCGCGTGAAATTCGTACTTTCCACTAAAAATTTCAAAAATGTATGTTTATGCTCTTTATCATTTATTTAGATAAATAAGTATTCAGGCCAATTTATAAGTTTATAGATCAAAGGGATCAGAGTTTTCAAATAAACTGTATCCTCGCTTTTGACCTCCACAGGGTTGGAATTTTGAAAAATCGTTTGGGATGTGTTCATAACTTGACTTAAAGACTCATACCCATTTTCGAGTTAATGGAAGCAAGCAGTAAAATCCACCCCTTAAACTTTATTACCTACCCTTTTCGACCTTTATGGGAGTCGATTTTTTAAAAACCCTAAAACATACTTTTTTATTTTTTGTTTTAGTAATACCGAGTTTCGGGTTAATCCAATTGAAATAATGATAAGATCAGCAGTGGGATTGTAGAGTATATTCATTCGCGGTTAATATTTTACAAGCAAGTTACAAAGTATAACAGAACATAAACAACCCGTAACCAAGCTTATTTAAAATCAGAGACATATCAATTGTTACATATGGTTATTTCTCGCAGGCCAGTATATATACATAAATATACAACCTCCAATAAATCCGACAGCGGGATTCATATTTTTCTATCAACTTTGTCACCCCTAAATCCTCTGTGAGAGGTTTTTTTTTAAACTAAAAGTGTCAATATTTATTATTTACTGACCCAAATATTGCCAAGTTTCAAGTTTACTAACCAAATGAATAAGATTTTTCATATAAACTGTATCCCCGCTTTTCACCCCCACAGGGGTGGAATTTCTTAAAATCGTTTGGGATGTATTCATTACTTGACTCAAAGATTGTTTATACCGATTTTCGAGTTAATCAAGCCACGCAGTAAAGTCTTCCCCTGTAATATTAACTTTCGCCCCGTTAGGGGTAGATTTTCAAAATACCTGATAGATTTCAAAAACCCTGATACACGTTATTCTTTATTTTTGGTCTCAAATACTGAGTTTCGAGTTAAAATTCTTCGAGTTGGAATTCCAGGGGGTAAAAAAAAGTTTAGAAATACAAAAATTGCCAAACTTCATAATAAATTTACTTGGATAAGTATTCGTGCCAAGTTTCAAATAAGATTTTTCATACAAACAAAATAGGGGGGATTTTGTTTGTATGAAAAATCTTATTCCTTGAGTTTCACCCCCGTAAAGGTTTAATTTCCAAAAACCCCTTCTTAGTGGATACCAACTCTACACAAGGAACACGCCCTCCAAAATGTATGTCTCTATGACCAGCGGTTTAGGCTGTGCGTTGATATATCAGTTAGTCAGGACTTTGAATTTTATATAGAGATATCATTAATATTATCTTGGAAATTGAAATAAGCTAATAACTAATTGTCATACTTTACATCGGAAAGTTCCCGATGGGGCGGGCTCCATGAGCTCCATCTAAATATTATATTTACGATCGACGGTGTGGAGTGTTGCTTTTATTGTAAAAGACGGAATGTCATTTCGACCTAATCATGCAATTAAAATGTGTTAATTAGTCTATGTTTTGATTTCGTGCCTTTCCTTTACCAGTATAACAGTAACTGTCTAGTGGTAGGTAGGTATAGTCAGTGTACAATCTTTGTAAACATAAGTTGTGTGACCTTAAGAACGAATTATATTGTGAAAAATAAGATCTCTTTTTATTCTTCATTATTCAGTGATTCAATAGTTCTAGTAGGTTATTTAAATATTGTGCTATAAACTCATCTAATAAGGTTGATAAATCACAAGTCAATAAAAATAAGTCTCCAGACATATCGGCAACTTTTGCTTGATAATATCTACACAAAAAGTTAGTAAGTATTCGTAGCGGGAAGTAGGCAGGCGCGCACCTTGCGAGCTTCTGTGTCGCAACCATCGCCCCTGGAGTGGGCGCGCGAACAGGCGCAGTCTGCGACCAACTGTGGCGACATACACTGGTGTTCTTTGCAGTTTGTATACCTTATGTTATTATCGTCAACCATGGATGAAGTCTTGTGGGTCGACGAAAAATTTTTTTTGCTTGGTTACCCCTATGGGAAGCATCTTTCTTTGTTTGATAACTTGAACGAACAAGAAACGGACCCTAAAACAGATAAACAACCGCAGATGTCAGTAGGTTTAGATTTGGATGATATTGATTGTGTTCTTGGCTTTGGGCATGAGCCGAAGAGGGCTCGCGGGCGCCGAGAGGCGCCGGCGCCGGGTACTAGCAGGTGAGGTCCTGTGCTTCGTGCACAGCTGCTCGTCTCTGGTGACTTATTAACCCGAGTGTTTTTTATTGTTCCGCAGCTCGGAGAGTTATGATATGTCGAGCTGCGAGGCCCCGCTGGGCGTTTCGCCGGCTCCCCTACACGCGGCAACCAGCGCCACTCGCAAGAGAAAGCCATCTTCTTAGTGAGTACCTACAGTATAAAGATTTTTATTGATTTCGTTAGTGATTTACTTCTTACTTATTAAATACATATTTTAATATTTATATAAAAACAGAACAAAAAGAATAAAAAATAGTAGTCTGTCGGTATCGGGAGCAGGGTCCAAGCTACCGGTGGTTAGGGCTCCAGAGACAGGAACCTCCTCACAATGCGAGCCGTATCGAGGAGTACTGCCTTCTGAATCAGACCCTTGATCCAACCGCCTAACGAGTACCTCGATAGATATTGACAGAGGCTATCGGCCATCAGGGCATTGACTGATACGACAATCGGCACAATGACAGCTGAGCTCACATTCCACATGTCAACTTCAACTCTTGATTAATGGCTTCTGTGGAACAAACACCACAATTTTGCCAATTACACGTACTAAAATCCACTAAATGAAAAAATTAAATCTCTCTGACACGTGAGACAGCTCGCTACTGCGGCTGATGTGTCTCCAAAAAATATGATGATGTGATGATGTCTTCCGAAAAACCATTAAAAAATTATTGTATACCTACCTATCGTCTATTTCCATTACACATGTCAACCTCGTGTACTTACAAGTTTGGCAGGAAAGTCCTTTTTTTTTTTGAAACCTTAGAGCATTAAACCAACCGGAGACGCAACGAGCACTAATATCTATGCGAATAAGTCTGTCACTTTCATCGCGGGGGACGAGGCAACGCACACAAATAGTGATAACAAACAAATGCATTTTCGATCGCGTCGTTACGCACGCACAAATTATGTGATGGGCAGCGGAGGAGTCCAAAGAAAACCCAAAATTTCCCACGTGAGATTAATTTAATAAAATGATTACATTTTATTCTTAATATTAGGTACTTAATACTAAAAGGTTGTCCTAACGACCGATGTATGTGTCGAAAGGCCTCGCGCCGAATCTGATGGTTGGTTTTGTTGGGTGCACCAAGATGAGTTGCGCAATCCATTCACAGTAACCGTGATGACGTATCTGGGAGGCACTCACAGATATAACACCTCCCCCATTAGATGAGCAACTATTTGCTAATTTCTACGGCAAAAGTTGCGGCTTTCTTGTTCTGCTGCGACAACTCGATGGCTTCTTTATTCGATTCAATTCTGAGTTTTGCTCGATGACGACGAATAAAGTAGATGCTAATAAGTGCACCTGCACTTAACAATGTAAGTACAATCGCGTACAATGGTATTGTTGTGTGGTAGAGACTTGAGGAATCCGCATTATCGATTTCAACAGACGTTTCCATTGTAATTTGTTTCTGTATCTTGTGCAATGTACTCAGATCAATTGAAGTCAGGTGGTAATTTGGTTGAATCTTCTGAGAATCATTAGTCATCCGTGGGAGCGCTGTGATTTCAATTGAAATTCCGTTGACTTTGTCATCGATGTTGGCCAATGTGAATTCCGGGGTTTTCATTCTGCAAGACTTCGGAATTGTAGCCAGAAAACTTCCTTCCAGAATTTGATGTTTTTCAGGGCCGCAGTAAAGTTGAACCTTGGTGGGCTTCGGGAACGAAACTACGTAGTGCTTGCTATCCAGCTCCAGCAGGGCTTCCTTGGCCAGAGAGATAGGCGTGATTTGGCACGTTTCATCTATCTCCTGGGAATGTATGAGTTTTTCTATGCAATCCTGACCGGAGCGGATCTGGTGACTTGTTTTTTGCTCGCAGATATGCCAGTTATTTACCTTCGGGCATTCAGCCTCCATGTACACATGTTCCTTTAAATTGATCGCTACATATGGATAAGAAGGCAGGATGACGTCAAGGTTTTTATTAGGAACTGGACAAAGTTTAAATAGTTCAAAAGTACTGGGAAGAGTGATAGGGAATTGAAGGACAACCACGATTTTCTTATCGACATAATATGAACCTAAACTAATTATATCATAGTAATATCTAGTGTCTAAGTCTATGACCTGATCGGGGCTGTATAAATGCTGTAAATTGCTTATCATAGTTCTTAATTCCCTAACAGATAGAATAGAATGGTGCAAGGATACCGATACCGTGCGACTAAAGGCTAATATTTCTAGCCTACTTATTTCACCAGATAACTCTTGTACGTTATCGTTAAGTATAACGAAGAGTTGCGCAAGGTGAGCATATCTTAAGGTACGATCGCTCTCTGACATAGTCATATTGATGACATACGAAAAGGCTTTATCTAATTTGAGCTGATTTATTGTCAAATTATTCAGTACGTGAGTTTGCTGTAAGGAAAATTCCTTATATAATGAAATATGCTGATTAATTTTGTTTGAAATGAGTTTATCATTTCGTTTTAGAATTTTCATAGCGTTTTCGAACCTTAAAGCATCATCATGATCCAAATTTCCTGAAATTGATTTTATCAAAGTGCCCAATGGTTTTATCAAGCCGCGTTTGACTTTACTAGGTTGCAACGTTTCTAATTATAAAAGGATTTTACTTAATTTAATATGTAAGTACTTAATTTGTACACTGAATATGAGCAAACTATTATTACTTAATTTGTCCACAGTGTCACGTAATTGTCCTTGAAGGTCATATATCTGTCGTTTGATCTGAATTAAGTTTATGTCCTGTAAGAACGTATGATGATGGGATACGATTTTCGTGTCACCTAGATTATAAGGTAAAAGTCCCGGTCCGTCATTTAAACTGTCAAGTTGGATCTCTTGAGCTCGGCCCAGGCTCATTATCCTCAGTAGTAGATACCTGTAACAATCGAGGGTCTTGATTCTTTTTAGGTCGTTTCAGTCTACTTTTAGCTACCAGTCCTCGTTTCCTTGAAATGTAAATATGAATAGGTAAGTTAGAAATAAGCTTGTCTTGAGTAAATCGGGGGCAAGTTTTTGCCGGGATGCAGTAGGACTCCGTATGTATATCTCCTAGTTTTCTGAGTACTCAATTTCAGGTTCCCTATCGCTGTTACGTTGCGTCATTAATGTTTCGCGTTCGGTAAGCGATGATTCATGGATAAGGCTATATGCCGTATCCATTCGAGTACGGTGATCTTGAATGTACTGTTGTAGTAATCTTTCCGACAGATTTAAATCTATGGGGTCCCGTGGGTCGAAATGTCCAGTGATAAGGTCAAACGGCCTACATTTAGTCAGACTATGAATGGAACTACTATATGCCAAAAGGGCGTAAGGGACTAGAGTGATAGCACATTCATTTTTGTGTTTCAGTTTTAATATGCGTAATCGTGATAACACCTGCTCGGCTCGACGAGTATTGTTCTTGTAAGTATCCGATGTCACTGCAGGTACAGTTTGTTCGCTAAATACGTGTGCGACGATTGGTTCCGACAAAGATAAAATTACATCATTATTTGTAGGGTTAGATATTTCTAAAAGAGCTCGATTATTTTTGCTGTAGTTACACATTCACTTATGTTACAACTCTGCATACTTTGCTGATCTATGTGTATATTATCTCCTTGGCCAATATTAATAGGCAAATTTACTATTTTAGAAGATTGTGCCGGGATAATATTCTCATACAAATTTACACTTTGGGAGGTATACCTACATATGAATAGGGTTGCTAGAAAATTCAGTTTTAAGTTCACGAGAACTTAAGTCAATTTTCGCTAGGAGTCGTTCAAGAAGATCGCACCCTATTAGTCCGTCAAAGTAATCGTGGAATCTGTATATGTTCAATTTGATTGGATTATTGACTTTAAATTCTTCGAAACAGGGTATAGTGATTGAATAATAATTCATGGTGGATGCATGCACGTTAGCAACTATAAATGGTTCATAGTCAAGTTCATAGTCATGATAGTATTTTGCCACAGTTTCAGGACTTATGAACGATTGGTTAGCTCCCGTATCAATTAAAAATTTTAACGGTGGAAAGTCGGGCCTAACATATAATTAAAAAAAAAAGGCAATTGTCTTTTCCCTTGTAGGTATATTAATTTCTATTCGGGGGCATTTTTCGGGGCTTCCTTTGGAAAATTTGACGACTTTTGATTTTCAGATGGAACTGTGGGTGTGGGTTCACCTACGGAGACATCATGTGTCAGTGTCAAGTGAGTAGCTGGGTCACTAGCTGGGACGCAGTCTGGGACATAGTCACAGTAGCAAAAGTCCTCTGGGATATAATAGTCAAAGTCGGGTTCTTGTACAAAAAATCCGTTACGTTTGCTTCTCATGTTCTAAAGTACCTAATTGTTAGGGGGTGGATTACCGTAATGAAACCAATCATGCATATTGGTCGGTGGCAGGATACGTGCGACGGGGTGACTAACACCGCTCATTGGTCGAGGCTGGTTGTTCGGTGTCTGCTGAGACGTTGGGGGTCTAGGGTTGACTCTAAAACCGGTGGACATATTGGATCGCGGTAAAGCTTTGAACATTTGTTGGGTTCTAGATGGTCCCTGGTAAAATGGTCTAGGCTGCCGTGAAATAATTTAAACGGTTTGGATCAAAATTTCGAGAAGGCATCAAATTTCTATTTATCTGAGGATACTGAGCTTGCACATTTGGGAATATTGGAAGCAATCTTTTACTTGAAGGTATGATCTTTTGTTGGAGGTACACAACGTTCATCTCCTCTTGGGCATATTCTAATGCTTTCTCTAGGGAAGGAGGCCTCATGCATCGAAACCTAGATCCTAGAGGTTCCGCTAACCCTCGTAGATACGTCTGCAAAGCTAGTTTTTTATATAAAGTTCTTTTCGCTTCGACGGTGGTAGCGACAACATCATGTATTTCTACATATGTCATGATGATGCTTAAAAGGTTTAACATGCGCTCATAGAATACTTGCGGCGTATCTGATCCTTGAGATAGTAACGATAGATCATTATATAAGGCAGACTCATCTCTGTGGTCCGAAAAATTATGAATTAACTTATTCCTAATACCGTTCCAATCCCGGGGAACACCATTTGTTTACTAGTGTTCTAGCGGCGTTCCCGGTGATTTTATTTAATATACTATTTAATAATGCTAAATTAGTTAGTTCATGACCAGGCGCTGGATCCTGGATGAATATAGCTTGTAACAAGCTGGTCACATAGTGATAAAAATCTAATTAGAGTATTACTATCACCATAAAATTCTGGTACTAGTCTTAATGTTTTAACAATTTTATCGATCATTTCATCATGATTTTCCATTATTGTTCCTAAGCTACCTAACTCTAAATATCGGGTAGCGTCCCTCAGCACGTTGCGAGAGGACAACCGATTGGTCAGGGGTTCGATACCCCTAGTAGATCGCGATGATCGTGGGTGGAAAATTTTGGAGGCGGGAAATAGCGACCGACTGTAAGGAATTTGTGCAACTCACATAAAGTACATATCGGTGACTCCCGTAGTATCGATGTCTGGATACAGTCCACAGGAACTCCAACGGCTGCTTCTGGTTCTTTTGGATTGCCGACGACGCACGTTGAAACGTGAACAGCACGCACAAATGTCCAGCTCGATTGTGGATTTTGATTTGCACGCACTGACTCGACAATCCTACCGGCTGCGCCAATTATGTGATGGGCAGCGGAGGAGTCCAAAGAAAACCCAAAATTTCCCACGTGAGATTAATTTAATAAAATGATTACATTTTATTCTTAATATTAGGTACTTAATACTAAAAGGTTGTCCTAACGACCGATGTATGTGTCGAAAGGCCTCGCGCCGAATCTGATGGTTGGTTTTGTTGGGTGCACCAAGATGAGTTGCGCAATCCATTCACAGTAACCGTGATGACGTATCTGGGAGGCACTCACAGATATAACACACACGAAAACAAAATCAAATACAAGCATAAACTATACGCACACATGTACAAACACACGCAGAGACGCCCTGTCAGTGTACGGTATGACGTCATTTTTATGTAAGCGATGATAGTGCTTGACATTTTGTTGTCGATGAGTTCAGCCAATAGTTATGATAAAAAAGCTAAGTGAGCTTTTTTATATCTGGGTTCAACAAGTTCAACAGAAAAAGACAGAAATATACTTCGACTTTTAATTATATTCATAGTTATTGACAGTTAATTTGACAGAGTTTAATAATAAAAAAACACAGCTGTTTGAGTTGGTGTAACAATAAACTAAATTGAATGAACTTCACAAATGTGAAGCAAACTTTATATATTAAATTTAATAACTTGTCTTCAAAACACGAAAACACGTAACATTATTTTGAACTGTCAAGTTACTGAATACAATTAAAAGTCGAAGTTGTACCTACGTAAAAATTCGGAAGCGTGCTGGTAAATAGGGGTTTAACCCTAAATACATTTCTTGTATCTATAAAAGTTCGGGTAGTGCCCCATCTCAATATTCCACTGTATACAGTTGAGAGACGTGAAACTTGGACACAGTCACGCCCAAAACCTAGTACCTAAATAAAAAAAAAATCACCTTTGCTAATTTCAAAGTTGGCGAGGCGCATTGTTATAATATCCTCTTATTATTAGATTGTACTATAAAACATGAAGCTTCGAAATGCTGTGAGCAAATTGTACTAGTACGTTTAGGAGTCCACGAAACATGATTTGCACAAGCCCGAATCCAGACATCCCGAGTCATTGCATCTTTTGGAAATCTGAAAAATTAATAGTCAGAATAACATACTCATAAAGTCGATATCGATATTTGTTTCTGTGCTGTCACTGCCCTTATTTTACTACAGTGTGGCCTATTTTTAAATTAAAATTGCGTATTTTCGGGATAACTTGACCGGCAAATATTTTATAGTAATGAAGAATTACAATAAATTATTGCGAATTTACAATAAATTACCAGATGTTATAAAAATGTTGAATGTTACACAATTTAAAAAAAAACTAAAACTGTTATTAATTGAAAAATGTTATTATACGACTGATGATTTTCTAAATGATAAATTAATGTAGACTTATTTATTTGACTGGAGAAACTAATTTTAATTGAATATTGTGACTAATTCTAATTTATGATTATTTATTTATGCATTGACTGTAGAAATGATTCCATATTGTTGATTGTTTTTATTTAGCATGCAGCCATATTTGTACGCCTCTTGGCATAACATAGCGACCTATGAATTTTAATTTAAGAACTGTATTTACTACCTATGTTAGACAAATAAAAAAATGATTATGATTATGATTACGATATGAAAAAATTGTAAGAGATTTGTGGAACATAAGTTTGATATCATTTATCAATTATTTGATAATAAATAGCAATTTTAAAGGGTTTTGTAAAAAAATATTATAAAGTAAAAAATTAAGTTGTAAAATAAGAAAGAAAGAAGAAGAATAACAAATGCGAAATAAAAGTTTGAAATAATTGTCAAGCTTTATCAATTACAACTTTCAAAATTACACTAAATTAGATCTCGTACGATTTAGTGGCAACACTTATTGACCGACAATATTTCTTGGTTTTTTGCTAATTTACTGCATTATATGTTAATATTAAAACAAAGTAATACTTACAGATGGAAAGTAACGTTATCCTTTAGTTTACTAGACGTTTCCGATCTCTTTTTACACGAAAAAACACTGCAATTCGGCATTTTTCACTGACGTTCGTTCCGCGCTACTGTGATTCGCTGAATGACTTGGAACGCGCGGCAACTAGTTTTATATAACTGCCGGTCGATTCTGTAAAAATCTCACCGTGAAAACTTAGGTGAAGTGAGTTTGTTTTTGCTAGGAATTGACACTATTGACAGCTCACTCCACGCTCACTTCACCTAAGTTTTCACGGTGAGATGGTTACAGAATCGCACTGCAGATATGACCGGCGGTCTCGTACCTTTGGCAGCGGGAAACGCCTGTCAAAGGCGTCTCCAGTTGGTTTAATGCTCTAAGTTTGAAACGGAACTAAAATATTCTATTATTATCATTGGCAACACTCGCACTGCCTCGTCGAGTAAGGTACATATTATTCTGTCATTTCTTGTAATCCGTGACTGTTTCTCGTGTTTATTTTTATTTATTTGCGTTATTGTGGTGATACTGGTGACCCATTGTGTTCATAATGACCAGATCTGATATTCGCAGCTCCGCAAGAGCCATAATTTATAAAGTGTACGTGAGATGTTTGGCGGAACTCGGGGCCGGAAATTTTTTATCCGATCTCAACGATGAGTATAAAAGAACCGCAAAAATGACAGGTAAAATTATATTTTACACATCTAATCAGATGTAATGTGTATATTTCAAGGTGCAATATCTAGTATAAACCTTTCATACAATTATTGAAATGTACATTCACGAATTTGAGGTTATGTTTACAAAACATTCGGAATGCAGCGCGTTCGTATAATTTTGATACTTTTTGTTAATATTGCATAAATCACTGAACAAAAACAACTATAGTATTTTTAGGTAAATCCATCAGTACTAAATGGCGAATTGCAATAGAAGGACAAAGAAACAAAGGTGTTTTCTCCACACCAGGTACTCGTAAACACAGAGCAGGGCGACCTAAAAAGAATTGGACAATTTTGAGTTGTGTGCAATCAGACAAAAAGTTCGATTCTTGTACACTGTAAAAAAGGTTGTAAGTAGAACTTTAAACTTCTCTTTTATATTAATCTTTTTTTAGTTTTATCAAGTACACTGAAAGACATTTACTGCCGATTTTATTTTTAGACACCAACTGTACGAAACCTTTGTCTGTGGTTAGAGAAGAACTTGGGTTTGACGGAAGTCTTGAACACTTACGAAAGGTTCGAATAGCCCTGGGCTTTAGATACAAAAAGTGCCAATCAGACAGGCAAGCTTTGATGGAAAAACCGAATATTGCTGCAAATCATGAAGTCTACTTGTCAAGATTATTAAATAAAAAAATAGGAATTTACTGGATGATCTGAGAAAGGACATTATTAATCTAGACGAAAGCTATATTCATACTTCCTATAAATTAAAAAAATGCTGGCAGTTTCTTTACGTCAGTGGAATAAAAAAAAGTGTGTCCAAAGACAAAAGGTAAGTTGTTGCTGAAGCATGCTTTATTTAACGCGTTGTGTGTCTTGCACGTGTTGCACTTTTTTTTTTTCTCAGGTACCTACATTAACATACCTACATGCAGGGAATGAAAATGGTTTTGTACCAAATGCGTTGCTAATATTTTGTGCGAAAAATAAAAATGAAGACTACCACTCGGAGATGAATAAGTCAAATGTTACTAAATGGGTTAAGGAGAAACTAATACCGAATTTGTCTAAACCTTCGATTATAGTAATGGATAACGCCCCCAATCATTCAGTGATTCGCAATAAGGCACCTACCTCTGCATCAAAAGTTGGCAAAATAAAGCTGTGGTTGTTTGAGAACAATGTGCCGTTTGAAGAATCAGCAAGGAAGCCGAACCTGCTCATGCTTGTTAATCGACACAAACCCAAGGCGGACCTTATCACTGCGATCTAAACCCCATTGAATTGATCTGGGGTCTAGTAAAATATAAAATTGCCTCACATAATGTAGGATCAATTGACATCAAGGTAATTTGATAATTATATCATTTTTAATTCATTATAAATTATTAGTTAGCTAAATTCCAAATTTAACGTTTGGTATCTCGATGATGGATCCTTAGGAGGCGATGCAGAAACTGTATTACATGACCTTCAATTTTTTTTTAATGAACTTCATTCCATTGGTCTTGATCTCAATCATTCCAAATGTGAACTATATTTAGCGGACAGTACTGACAAACATATGACACTTCCCAAATTTAACGCAATAGCTCCAGAAATAAAAAATATTGAAAAAAGCTCTCTTCGCCTCCTTGGGTCTCCAATCTTTGACAATTCCTTTCCCGTTTTTATTGAGGAAAAAATCCAAAATTTCAGTGACGTTTCGGAAAGATTGTTCCAAATTAATATGCATTCGGCCATAACCTTAATCAGCTACTGCTGTTTCGGCCCTAAATTAACTTATTTCCTTCGCGCTTCCCATTTATGGAAGCACACTCACCTTTTAGACAAAATGGACCAAATTATCAGTCATACATTAACTTCCATTTTAAATGTGGCCATGGACGACCGAGCTTGGGCACAAGCTACTCTTCTCATTCGTATGGGGGGCCTCGGCGTCCGCAAAATTTCTAGTATTAGTTTACCGGCTTTCATAATATCTTCGGTCCACGGCACTGATAAATTAATCAGGAAAATCCTAGCATCCACACTGATTAATTCTGATGTGCCGTGTTTCACCGAGGCTATGGATGCCTGAAGACTCGCTTGCCCGAATACAGATCCACCCGACAATCCATCTTCCCAGAGACGGTGGGATGAGCCGCTCTGCAGAGTAGTACAGAACAATTTACTTGACTCGTTTGCTACTACTGCGGAACGTGCGCGCCTGCTGGCTGTGGGTAGGTGGGAGTCGGGTCTATGGCTTCATGCACTACCTTCGTCGAACATAGGTACTTTGTTCGACGACACTACTTTTCGCCTCGTTGCTTCCCTATGACTCACTACTTGCTGTTATCCCCATCGCTGTCACTGTGGCGAAGATGTCAACAGCCTCGGACACCACGGCCTGTCTTGCAACCGAAGTGCGGGTTGCTTAGCGCGGCACGCGAACATTCATGACATCATCCGGCGAGCTCTTGTCACCGTCGGCGTTCCAGCTGTATTAGAACCCAATGGCTTGGCACGCGACGTTGGCAAGAGACCGGACGGTATGACTTTATTTCCATGGATGGTGGGTAGGCCTTTAGTGTGGGACGCAACGTGTGTCGATACTCTTGCGCCATTCCATCTTCCTGGCTCGGCATGCTGTGCTGGCGCTGCTGCTGCGGCTGTGGAAAACATCAAACGGCGAAAATATAATAACCTTATCGGAAATTATATTATCGAGCTGTTTGGGGTTGAAACTCTCGGGATGTGGGGTCCGAGTGCTCATGGTCTTTTTAAAGAAATTTCTAAACGGCTGGTTGACACTTTCCACCCACCACCACCACCACCACCACCCACCACCACCACCACCACCCAAGGGCTGGCTTTTACTTTGGTGTGTCGACTGGTACTCGTAATGTACCCAGTCTCTTGGGTACATTACCAGTCGACAGCGATGCGGATGAATTATTCGACGTTATTTTTTAGTTTCTGTATAGTTTTAGTTAGAATTTAATTTTGTTATTTTTATAGCTAATTAATAAATGTATTTAAAAGATATATCATAAACAGAATAAGAAGGATATATAATTTATTATAATAAGTAATTGCAATTGTTTAGTTGTTTTTATTTTATTGTTCTAGGCAGTGGCTGAACAAGCGTTTCAGAGCATTTCAGTTGACGACTGAAAAATTCATGTCAACATGTCATGATAATAGAAAAAGGTTATTTTCGGAAGGGCCCAAACTCTGTATAGTGATATTGAAAAAAATATTATAAACCTACAAGATGAAAGCAGCAGTAGTGACACATCTGGAGATAGCCAACAGAGTATTGGTGAAAGCTCACACCAAGACATGGATGAAGACTTTTCGGGGCGTGGAATACTTAGAGGAAAACATTTTTGATTCTGATTAAAAATTTTGATTCGGATTATTTTTTTAGTTTTTGTTTAGAACACCAACTATGGAACATTTTGCCTGTGGTTAAAGGAGAACTTGGATTTGTGGGACACAGTCACACAGTAGTAAAGCTTCCAACTTCTCACTGTGATCTAAACCCTATTGAAATGATCAGGGGTCTTGTAAAACATAAATCAGAATAGCAATGATGACATTCAATTTGAGAGTTAAATTAGTAAGTACTAAATGATTTAAAGACACTTCTAAAAAATATTAATAGCGATAGGTATATACCTATATATACCGTACGCAAAATACGCGCATTGACGTGGAGTTGCGGACGCCAGCCCGTATTACCTATTGGCTATTACCTATTATTACCTATACCTATATAAAATAAAGAAATGAAACATCAATCAAACTAATCAAACCTAACATGCGTCTAGCATGATACCGCGTTAAGGTGCCACTAGTCGATATTTTTACTATACAAATTTCGGGAGAGTTGTATTACTCCACTGTTTGACATTGTGCATCCAAAGTTAAACATGATATCGTTTTGTCTTATTATTTTTATCTGTACAGAAATATAATAGTAAAATAAAAGCCATTATAAAGTTACTAGCAGCGCCCCGCGGTTTCACCCGCATAACTTTCGATCCCGTGGGAATATCGGGATAAAAACTCCTTCTCCGTAATAAAAATGTCCTTCCCCGGGATGCAATCTATCTCTCTGCCAAATTTAATCGAAATCCGTTCAGTGGTTTAGGCGTGAAAAGGTAACATACAGACATAATTTAGTATGGATGAGCCGACAAAGATTCGTTTTTCTTGCTATTTTTAACGTACTCGTATCTTTTGGTGTAAATCCATACAAAAAATCCGAAAGTGTGTCTACGTCTGTCTGCCTGTTACCTCTTTACGCTTAAACTGCTGAACCGATTTAGATAAAATTTATTATAGAGATAGTTTTAGTCCCGGGAAAGGACATAGGAGAATTTTATCCTGGTATTCCTACGGGATTGACACTTATGCGGGTGAAACCGCGGGGCGCAGCTAGCAAGTAATAAAATAACCGTAAAATCTTTAAAACAAAGTCGGTACCGACAAAGCTCAGTTATCGAAGAGTTCAATGAACTTTATTTGTAATTGATTTATGCAGTGGTTTTTTTCATAAAACTCGATTTTCCAAACCACTTTTCGAATTTTTTACGTCTTTGTTTGATTGATGTTTCTTTTCTTTTATTTGTGTAGGTATATATAGCATTTAATATTCTTTTAGAAGTGTCTTTATATGATTTAGTACTTACTTAAAAAAAAACATAATCATTCAGCTTCTTCCCGTGACTTTGTCCGCGTGAAAGTTCTTGCTCCCCGACCCACCCGGCGGCGGCGCTCGCGCAATAACTTCGTTTTCGCTTTGCGTTCTTTCTTACTTTTTCTCACCTTATAAGAGTCATTAGCGTGATGTTAACTAGCCTACAGCCTTCCTCAAGAACCTCATATGCAAAAATATTATTTCAAGTCTGACTTAGTAGTTCCAAATATTAGCGTGTGCATGCAAACAACAGACCCTTTTTTCTTTTTCATGATGGGAAATCATCGAATGACCCCTCCCGCTCTGGGTGGAGCGGAAGGGAGTGTCAGACTCTTACTGACTAAAACCCACCCGTGTTCCTTCCTTAGCCCTTTATGTTCCGGGCCAGCGGTGATCGTTTCGGACAATCCCGCTGACCCGGCAAAACGACAGACCCTTCAGCTTTATTATTAGTACGAGTGTAGATAACGCGCTTTACAAACTGTTTTATAGAAATTAGGGAAGTGAAGCTAGTCAGGAACTAATTTAGTAGAAGTAACAGCGTACAACACTACATCCTCATGCGACATGTTGATAAACAGAAGTTCTACTTACAACCCACGAAGTGCAAAGTGAGGAGTGGCCTCATATTACAGTTAAGAAGAAACCGAGATACACCCTGAAGTTGAACCTACGTTGTTATGAACTTACGGATCAAGTCCGAAACACGAATTTTCTGACTTCCTTTGAATGTATTGAACATGGGTATAATACAATAAATTTATAATTAGGTACCTAAGTTTCCTTATTTTTTAGTGCAATTAGAGGAAAAAATACTCAAAAAGTGGAGAGAAGTTTATGGTGGTCGGATTCGTTTTAAATACGTTCTTTGAAGTTTAAAAAAAAAAAACTGGCACTCCGGTAGTGCCGACAGAAGTGAAAACTTGAACAATTACGAGTGTATTTTGTGAATCGTCTTATGCGCCTGCCACACACTCGACGAGTGGCATGGGAAGTAACGAGGAAAGGACGAGGCAGAGACATAGTGTGGCAACATTACTCGTCATGCCACACGTCATGCTCCTCGTCCTACCCACTGCTCCCTATTTTGTCGGTTTTTGCGCGCGAGTCAAAGGACCGGCATTACGAGTGCGAGTGGCCGGCCACATAATCGCGCGGTCGCAGTCTGCATGGAGCGCTCGCGCAAGACGCACGCGTATGCAAAATTGGAAATTATGTCGTCGCCAAGCGTGGAATGGTCAAATGAAAAGGTGTTAATAATCCACCATCTCCGTTGGCGAGGACGACGACGACGATGTATATTTCTTTTTACTACATTAATATAATTAGCTATACTAAAAATGCATAGCGCGCACGCTGCCACCGTTTCAACGTCCATTGTCTCACCAAGGCAAATGACAAGTGAGGAGCGTCGCGATTAATTGCGCGAGTAGAGCAGTGTGTGGGCAGAGAGGGCAACATCGCGGCAAATCACGGCAGCGCGAGGAGCATAGCGATGAGCAGCGCAAGGAGCATAGTCTGGCAGGCGCATTATAAACAAAACACGCGTGTTAAGGTGTGTTCCTTATTTTATAGGGTTTTTTGCAAATCAGGTATGATGACCGCTCGCATGGAGCTCGTCGTCAGTTATATATCCGTGGTTCAGCGCCATCTCGTCGTTGTTGGATGAACTACGTAGTTAGTACGCGAGGCCCTCGTAGTTCTTCCCGATGTGCATAGATGGCGCTGTCCTCAACAACGCGCGTCTTACGTTTTACGTCTTACGTCTTACGAATTTTCGATCAGGGTCACGTCACCTGACGCGAGTTTAGAAGTTTTTACCCATTCCAAAAAAAGTACACAGCGCCGCTAAAGAAGTTTTCACTTCAAAAATCAACGCGGACCACTTTTTTAAAGTATTTTTTTTTCGCAAATTCTTTTCTGAGTAGTAACAGTGGCGCAGTACTCCAGTTACTTTGCATTTGAACGGCTTCCTCAACCTTGATTTCTCGCATACCTATTCTTTGAAGGAGACCAGTCACGTTTCATACCCAAAGTGCCAGCAAAATAAAAATTCCCTGAGAACCCTGGTTGGGGAAGTCCTCCTTATCATTTTTCACTATAGCGCCGAATCTTTACGACCATTTCTTCTGCTATTTTAGAAGTTGAACAATCTAGTAATATAAAATTTAAAAAACTGTTTTTTTAATTATTCTTTCTCCTTCCCGTCTGTCCCAGTTACCTTGTCAAGGACGTCGGTCCATCTAGCTGATGAGCGTCCCCATAGGCGTCCTACACTATTCTTGTCGACTGCGGTCTCCACTCCAGGATTCAGCCTAGCTGTTGCATTCAAAAGTGCAATACATCTTACCTTCAAGGTCAACATGTATGGAACAGCTGATTTAAAAAAAATAATCGATGAAAAATTTCAATTTTGTTGCATCTGGAATTATGTGTAGGTATTGAATTCATGGGAACAGTTCCCTCGTCGATGTCTCTATACCCTGTATGAAATATTTGAATCGGAATTAACCAAGCCTGAGCACAGGCCTGAGCCAATTAATTAAAACAGCGACAACAGGATTACGGAGTGGTCGGTGAGAGTACGCGACTTTGAATACGCCATATCTAGACACGCGGCAGCGTGTCAAGCCAAGTTCAAGCAAAGGAACTGGCTAGCCAGCGCCAAGTGTAATATTACACGAACCACTTGGTGCCACTTTTGACCCTTTTATAACTTAAAACCTCTTTAACGTAAACACATAAAACTACGTGTGTTTAAAAATATCCATTAGGATATATAGAAGCCCAAATTTCATGAAGCTTGCTCAAACGGTTATAAAGATTTGAAGGTCAAAAAGTCGTAAATTTTAGGACTCACTGACTGACTGACATATACCTAGTACCTAAATCTAACCTACTTCCAGATGACCTAGAAGGATGATATTTGGAATCCAGCTCGGTAATTGTGTGTAAGCGTAGGAAAAAATCAAAAAATAAAAAAAAATCGAAAAATAAGCGGTGCCCCCATACAAAAAACTTGTAATATGCGCTAAACAACCGGCCAACGAGGTGTAGTCGGCGGCGCGCAGCACCACATAAATTATACACAGAACAGAAGTAAATACATACGAGTATACATAAAAGCGCTCCCGAGCAACACATAAACATAGGCACCGCTTACGAATACCGATTTAGTTATTTAATGTTTTATTACATTTATGTTCATCCTGATTCTTTCTTAACGATGAATTAAATGATTGTCATACTATAACCACAAACGTTCTTCGTGCCTAAATCAGGAACAGTATAAAAGTGAAGTATATGGGATTCAATGAATAAATAAATACTTTATACAACCCGTTCGCTATAAGTTTGCCGCTGTCAACTGTCACGCGTTTAGCGATGTCTCACTCACTCAGTTCTAGTTCCAGTGAGAAAACGCTATACTGACGTCATTTGACAGCAGCAAACTTATGTTGTAGCGACGCAGTCGGTCCCGTTGCTCCAGCCAATCAGCGTCACGCTCTGACGAATGGTACAAAATTATAAGCGGTAGCGATTTGGTTAAAATTTAGCGGTTGGTTTATACCTGCATGGTAGTGATTTTATAGTCCACGGTTCATTAAAATAACAAAGATCAAGTTAAATCTAACCTACTTTAAGATCTCACATTTTTAAATAACAGCAATTGTTATAGATATCCAATAAAGCAAAGAAATAGAGCTTAATACTTGTTCATGTTATTTTGTTCCTATAAATACATATTTCGATTTTGCATAGAACTTGGCACTCATTTAGATCTCCATTTTTTTGCGGCGAAGCCCACAGCCAAGCATAATTTTTGTATTGAACTTGGCTCTCCTTTTTTACATTTATGTTTTTGGTGGGTATACTTATACTAGTAGCACCCCGCGGTTTCACCCGCATAAGTTTCGAACCTGTGGGAATATCGGGTTAAAAACTATCCTATGTCCTTTCCCGAGACTCAAACTATCTGTATACCAAATTTAATCTAAATCAGTTCAGCGGTTTCAGCGTGAATAAGTAACAGACAGACAGATACACTTTCGTATCTATACTTATAATAAATCTGTAGAAGTGAAAATTCTGTACATTGAAAATATCAAAAAAAATAAATGGCACTAATGGCAATGGCTTACTAATGGGGGTGTTACTATACCGACACCGAACCCAAAAATGTGATTAAAAAAATTTTTGTCTGTCTGTCTGTTTGTTCAGGCATCACGCAAAAACTACCGGTTAGATTACGATGAAACTACACTTACTTGGTATAATTCTTTAATATCCTGGGCACCACACTGGGTACTTTTTACCCCGGAAAAGTATATACAACAAAAAACAAACTTAATTTTGCGGTTCGATCCCTAGACCCGATTACTGTACCAACCGCAAATAATAAGTTTGTCGTAGGTTACGTCACCCGCAGTGGAGTTCACTAAGGGGCGCTGCACACGGCTAAGATACTATAATATTTTATCTTAAGGGCCTTACTCTCGTTTAGTACCGTAACTCGGTCACTTTATGAAGCTTATAACTCATTAACGGTTTGGTTAGAAGGTCTGTAAAAAATATATGTTTGCTATAGATTCATGTACAGCATTTTTGAAACAGGGTTTTTTCATAAGGCTAATACTTTTGCCTTAAAAAAATATTTACCAAAACGCTATTTTCGCTAACATTTGCTTATAACTTCTAAACGGCTTTGATGTTTGGAAATATTTTTACACTGAAAAATTGGTGGTTAGAGGTACTACATATTTGAAATAGCGTTTTTAAATCAATCAACAGTTGCAAAGACAATGCCCCATTTTGAGATATAGGTTCAGAGGTGCTCTGCGCGGGCGCGGGCGGCAGTCGTGCGTTAGCACTGAGACGGGGTGGCTGTGTCGCTCGCTGCTCCGCCCGGCTATCGATCGACTACGCGCGTTTGGCTGTGTTAGTGCAAATATTTATGAACGAATTGTATCAGTATGCGTTTATAGATTAGCTCGCTGCAGAGGGCCCATTTCTATTGTCCGCATGGACGCTTTATTAGTGGTGCCATTTCTAAATACTGTTTTTTTTTTTATATTGTTTATTTTGTAAATATGTATAAGATAATTTGTAAATAAATAAAAATGCTAAAGCAAAGCAAGTCAAGAAAAATACGTTTTCTCTACGACGACGCACCGTTTTATAGATATTAGCGAAAAACTCAAAAGTGGGAATTTTTATACCCCCCACTCCGGCTCACCTCCTAGACGCGGGGACTTTTAGTATGTTTACTCCCTAAGCACTGAGCAACTTTCTGAAGAAATCGCTCAGGGCCCAGCTCAAGCACTCTACACCTCTTTTTGGTTTATTCGTTGAATGGACTAATAAGTATCTATCTATCTATACTTAATCTTATAAATAAAAATCTTTAAAACTTTATCTAATAAATAAAATTGGAGTGTCTGTTTGTAATATTAAAACAACCGCTTCAGGGCATTTTATTTTGACTGTTTAGAAAATAACTACATACTTACTCACAATAAAAAAAAAATGTTTTCAAATACCTTAATTTATAAAAAATGAGCATTCTTAGTTGTCAATCTACGAGTAGGTATTTGCATTACTGAGTTTATTGATTACTACCTTCTCATATTCTTGTGCGGATTTATTTCTGTGACTGGGACTTTCACTAGCAGATAGGTGAATAAGGAGTAACTTAGGCTACTTTTATTTTAGAAAAAAAAAAGAAAATAGGTTCCCACGAAAAAAAATTAAAACCTATGAAATGAAATATTGAATAATATCCGATTCAAATAGGGAGGTTGTATACTACGTTTATTTAGGTACTTAACCAAATGTAAATAAATCATATAATAAAGAAACGGAGTACTTATAGTTTTTTTTATTTTTTATAAGTGGATCCTATACGTGAAGATTCCTTAATTTCCAATGAAATTGATTGGATAAATAATAAAATAATATAGTGTTTTTGTTTTAGCCCAAGGAAATCGTTCACCAAATATATAAAAATGCTAATACGAAAAACTAAAAATAAATAATAATTAAACTAAAATGCAAAAACGATCAAAAAGAACTAAATGGAGAAATATTAGAAGAATTTCAATAAAATTAGCATAGGTATTTCTTTACGTGGCGGTGAATAGACGACTTTTATGAATTTGAGGGGGTGAAGCAGATGAAGTGGGATACGAATAGTCCCCGCCATCGGCGGGGTGCACCGCGCGGATTTCGTCGATGAGCGACTTCCATTATATTTAGAAGCGTAATTTCGCAACTCGAATAAGATACACGATTGCCTCCGCGCTCTACTGTCCGGATTCTCACTGCGTAATCACCAGGTTCGAATTTCAGTAGACGGCATAATCTTTAGTTTTGTTATTTTTTAATTATAATGTACTTATCTTTTGTTTTGTTATTTTTTAATTATAATGCGCATATTTTTATTTTCTTATTTTTAAAATAATTCAATAAGTAATTGTTATTTTAATAAAAACAATCATTTTTATTCCTATAGTTATTTTTCTTCAGAATCTAGAGTAATATAATAAAAATAAAATAAAAACGTCCACCAAGCTTGATTCGGAAAAAAATATATACGGTACCTACAGTGTTTTACAAAAGAGTGTAAGCAATAATAATATAGTCTGAAAATTTTCAAACAAGAAAATCGGCAAAAAGTAAAATAATAATTAAAAAAACATATCAAATAAGAAAATAAAAAAAAAACAAATATGGAAAAGTTTGGATTTGAAGACGGGCGTTAGTGACTAAACTATAGTGACGTGACGCACGAGACCACTAGACCAATCGAGCTGTTGTGATGTACGTCGAAATTACGCGTCATAATCTGTACAAACAAAATATGGTGTGTACAAAAAAGTAGGTACTTACTTTACAATTTGTTTCGTCGAATAAGATCTCTTTATTGCCTTCCGTTTATTTTCTTGTTGACCATTTTTTATATACTGATAGTACAAACATTTACACCAACAACATAACTTAGAAAAAACTAATCAAAAAATAAAATATAATAAACAGCTTTCATCAACAAACAGATACCAAAGTACGTACCTACACTAGGTACCGACTCGAAATAATTGCAAGACTTCAAAGTATTTTATACGGCTACTCGCTCAAAAACTACATAGGTACCCAACGCGTCAGTTTTCGCAAATGCGATCATTCTCCTTATCAATTAGAGTCTACGGAACAATTTCGTATGAAAGTATTTTTACTGAAAATATTAATTGTAAACGCGATTGTGCTCCTTATTCATAGAAGGTAACGGGTCAATTTCCTATGCAAGTATTTTTACTTCCAACTAAGATTGAAAATAATAATTGTAAAACAAAAGAATCTTCGTTTATTTGTGGAATATTTAACATAATTATTGGTTAGCAACTCGGCATTCTTATTTCACGTGTAAACGTGTAATACTTAAAAAATATTTTTCATGTTTGATGTGAGACTCGAACCCGAACGTTCGCCATGCGAGGTACAGTGTTAGCCACTTTGGCCACCGTAACGCTTACGAACCTTATTGAAATTTGTAATAACAATCATGTGGCCAATTTGTAGTGTTGTCAAACGTTCTTATAGAAGAAGGTCATTACATTAGTACTAATATTGCTATGCCATAGTTTTGTGAGATTGCTAGTCGACTTCTGACTGTTTTTGTAATATACCAAAATATTTTTTTTTACAATTTTTGTCTGTCTGTCCGTCTGTCTGTCTGTTTGTTCCCGCTAATCTCTGAAACGGCTGGACCGATTAAGACGGGACTTTCTCTAGCAGATAGGTGAATAAGGAGTAACTTAGGCTACTTTTATTTTAGAAAAAAAAAGAAAATAGGTTCCTACGAAAAAAAATTAAAACCAATGAAATGAAATATTGAATAATATCCGATTCAAATAGGGAGGTTGTATTATACTCCGTTTAATTAGGTACTTCCAAATGTAAACAAATCATAATAAAGAAACGGAGTATAGTTATGTTTATAAGTGGATCCTATACGTGAAGATTCCTTAATCTCCATAGAAATTGATTGAATAAATAATATAATAATATAGTGTTTTTGTTTTAGCCCAAGAAAATTGTACACCAAATATTGTATATAAAAAGGCTAATACGAAAAACTAAATATAAATAATAATTAAACTAAAAATGCAAAAACGATCAAAAAGAACTAAATGGAGAAATATTAGAAGAATTTCATTAAACATGCATAGGTATTTCTTTACGCGGAATACAGAATTAATAAGTTATCGTAAACTCTGCGAACTCAACAATAACTTTTTTCTTAAATTCCACGCGGACGAAGTCGCGGGTAACAGCTAGTACAAAATATATCAGTCTTGCATCCGCCATTCCCTTCTGGAATCGTAGGCAAAAATGGCGACCTACGTGCGGCATGTCTGCGCTTCTGCATATTCTTTGAATTTCGTTTTAGTGTACCGCGCCACCGCACGCGTTTTACGTAGGACGCTTAGCTCCGCCCACATGCACAAGGTCAGTGAGCCATCTATACACCTTAAGATACAATATCGTTCGCCATACAATTCAATGGACTATCACACACGACGAAGATAATAAATAATATTTCATATTTTCGTATCTTAAGATGAATTTGACTTGACGACACGGTTGGCGCAGTGGCTGAGCGATCGAATGCTGCGCTGCGTGTCGCGGGTTCGATTCCTGCACGGAACAAATATTTGTATTGCCTACAGGTAGTTGTTCCGGGTCTGGCTGTTTGTGTATGAGAATTTAAATATTTGTAAACGCACCCACGATACAGGAGTAATTCCTAGTGTGGGGCAACGTTTAAAAAAAAAAAATTGTAAATACTAATAATAAAGCAGAAGAGTTTGTTTGTCTGAACGCGCTAATCGGTCGGATTTTTCTCGGAGTCGATTTTAAAAAATATTTTTACATTTGCTAGCCTAATTCTTGAGGAAGGCTATGTAACATCACGCTATAACCCTTAGGAGCCGAGCAAAAAGAATAAAAGTCAGAAAGATCGCTAAGCGAAAACGAAGTGACAGCGCGGGCAGGCGATGCGATGCGATGCGACGGCGTGGGTCGGAAACAAGAAATTTCACGCGGACGAAGTCGCGGGCAGAAGCTAGTTTATAATATTAGTACGGATTATATAGGTAAGGTACCGTAGGCACGCAGGGCCTTTGTAACATTGATGAGTTAAGGCTCGCAGGATTCCCGAAACGACGACGCGACGGTCCGACGCGATTCTGGTAGTATAATTTCCGTGAAGTTTTCATAGAAATTGTTCTAATAGAGTCGCGTCACGCTGTCGCTTTGCGCCTGCCTTTAACACTTTAATACGTTGAGGATTTCGACTCGTCTTACTATTGATGCATTCATTTGTTGTGTGTTGTGTCTAACAATCTAAATATGTTTGGCAGTTTGAGGAGGAGTCATCCTCTGCATCACTAGATTCACTCGTTTTCGAACAATACAATTCACTGTGAGCCTGTTATTTAGGTATATAATATGTGCTTTAATAATGATGATGATTCTCCAGTACTCTTCAAGTACCTATTTAGTAAAGTTTTAGAACTTTAGACGGCGTGGATTGTTTTGTTGTTGATGGTTTACGTTTCGTAATAGGTAAGAAGGTACTTACAATGTTACATACGGAACTGGGACCTGAACCAACCACGCGCGCTGCCAGCGTGCATTACTTTATTTACTGGTTTACGTACCTGACATTTTATATTATAGGTTAAACGGTCAATCTCGAAACTATTTGTTTCAATTAAAGTATTATGAATTGTCAAAGTAGTCGGTCATTTATTTCTATGTACAAATTGTATAATAGTAGTGGTACATCAGGCATCTCTGCCAGGCAACCATTGGATATCTTCTATCTATCGAGTACGTAAATAAGTTGGTCAAATTAAATTACCTAGCGAAACTCTGCAGACTTGGTGAGTATCGATATCTAGACACGATAAAATTAAAATGAAAACGATTTGATGTTTGTTTAGGGGTCAACGACCGTTGATAGTCTTGTTACTTGCAGTACGAGTTGATAGTCTTGTTACTTGCAGTACGAGTTGATAGTCTTGTTACTTGCAGTACGAGTTGATAGTCTTGTTACTTGCAGTACGAGTTGATAATCTTGTTACTTGCAATACGAGTTGATAGTCTTGTTACTTGCAGTACGAGTTGATAATCTTGTTACTTGCAATACGAGTTGATAGTCTTGTTACTTGCAGTACGAGTTGATAGTCTTGTTACTTGCAGTACGAGTTGATAGTCTTGTTACTTGCAGTACGAGTTGATAGTCTTGTTACTTGCAGTACGAGTTGATAATCTTGTTACTTGCAATACGAGTTGATAGTCTTGTTACTTGCAGTACGAGTTGATAATCTTGTTACTTGCAATACGAGTTGATAGTCTTGTTACTTGCAGTACGAGTTGATAGTCTTGTTACTTGCAGTACGAGTTGATAGTCTTGTTACTTGCAGTACGAGTTGATAGTCTTGTTACTTGCAGTACGAGTTGATAATCTTGTTACTTGCAATACGAGTTGATAGTCTTGTTACTTGCAGTACGAGTTGAGCAAATATGTTTTAGCGTGTTAAGACATCGATACCAATCACGTTTGTGAACTTTACACACAAAAAAAAACAGTTTTTTTTTAATTATAATATATTTCTAGGGAATACACTGGAATACACTCACTGCGGTCGATGACCCCACAAAAAAAACATGAAATGATTATTTTTTTATTTTATCATGTTTAGATATCGATAGGTCCCCATCACGTCTGCGGAGTTTCGCTAGCTCATTTAATTTAACCCTGTGTAACTCGTAACGAATGGGTACCAAAAGAAGAAACAATCATTTTAGAATTTAACCCTGTGTAACTCGTAACGAATGGGTACCAAAAGAAGAAACAATCATTTTAGAATTTAACCCTGTGTAACTCGTAACGAATGGGTACCAAAAGAAGAAACAATCATTTTAGAATTTTCTGTTTGCTACCCTATCGGAATTCAGATTGCAATAAAAAAAATCGGTTGTCTGTAAAGTCGGTTTACTGACGATAGTTGAACGTGACAACGTCATAAGAAAATACTGATGGAATAGTTGCATTGCATTTGTTAATATTCGCTTGCACTTCAAGCCGCCATGGAACGCTACAGAGCAAGGCCGCGAGGTAACGCTACATGAGTCATGTTTTTTCGTGAGTGCAGCCAGCTTCATCGATTTATTAGACGTTGTCACGTCAATAATGTAAGTAGTTATTTTTATTCCCGGTCGGTAATACTTGATTATTAACTTCAGTGTCGCCTACACTAGGTGAGTGATAGTATCAGTATCACTGTGGTGTGGTGCAGTTGTGATAAAATGTGATTACCTACACGTCGCGCGTCGTGGGGTCTCATACTTAAATATAATTTTTTCTCGATATCAACAATTTAAACAAGGCTTGCAGAAACTCTGTGAAGTAGGTAAATTGATTAGAGTCGCCATCTGAAGTGGCCGAGACGGTCCAAAAACTTTTTAAACGTTACTTTTTTAATACAAAAGAACGACTCGTAAATTATTAATTACCTAACAAGCAATATCTGTATACCTCATTGATGTGTACTCGGGAACCCATACAAGCTTAGCGAATTTACCCTTCGGGCTGGGCTACAATGCGGCCAATTAGGCGGGAACGCGGGGTTACCTAGCAACAGAGCCAGGCATGCAAAAAAAACACACCTGTGACGTCTGTGATCAAAGAGTTAAATTGACGTTTACCTTTCCAATCGTTAGAAGGCCTCTCATGACTACTATTGCTCTAGGAGAATGGTCTCCTCGTGACATGAGCCGTCACCAGAGCTTGTCGCACTTGACGGACATTTCAATTTTCACGACTATATTTTCCGGTGCACGTTTAATGAAGTCTCGATTATCAATCGACGTCACAATAGATAAAAATTACTTTGAAAATCTATTCTTCACAGTGTTTTATTTAATGGACGGCTTTGGTAACGTTGAAAAGTTTCCGATGGTCGTTTAGGTTACTAGGACATACGGTAGCATCAGTAATTAAGATATAATCAAAGTTATGTCCCCGAGGGGGGTCGGCACGCAAGTTAGTTCATGTGCGTAAGATTTGAGACACGTGTGCGAGTGGCGACTCATCACTTTTTACCATTGTCATTGATCAATAAACTTATGTTTTTAGTAGTTTATCTTAAACTACTTTGATCTCAGAGTGAGGTACCTATAAACTTGCACTCGGTAACAGGGATACTTTTACTGGAACTTATCTAATAAGTGTAGAGTAGATATAATTGAAATATAATGTGAATAATCCTGCTCTCGAGTGCTCCTTTAAAAAGCCTGCGACTTATCTATTGGATGTAGGTACCTACTTGATATTATAAAAAGATACATTTTTGGGTTCGTATTTGGGACCGTAAAACTAAAAATCTATATTCTAACTTATTTTATTATATGATAAAATAATTGATACTAGTATAAAGCTGTTATATCCATGTTTGTAATGCAATTAGATAGTATGAATAATGAATTAATGACACACATTGACAAATGTTACATAAAAATAAATAAATGATTTGATGCAACAACGGTTAATTCAAAGATTTGATACAACAACGGTTAGTTTAAGCATAATTCGGATAAGTACATGATTTGAGTTAGATTAGTTTAGTGAAAATTCCTAAGATTAGTTAATTGCAAGTTTAGTTAAAAATAGCCTTTACTTGCCAATGACTTGTCGTACCTCATAAAGGATAATCATGATATAGTGTTGTTTGCAGATGACACTTCACTTTTGTTTAAACTTAAACGTCAGCAGTTGGTTACTGACGATGTAAATAGCGCGATTGCGAAAGTAGTCCACTGGTTCAATGTTAATAATTTGCTTCTAAACGAGAAAAAAACCAAATCCATTAAGTTTACGCTACCCCACGTTAGGCAGGTGAAAACTAATGTGTTGATAAAGGGCGAGGAATTGAATCCTGAAGACAGAACAGTATTCTTGGACATAACTTTAGATGCTAAGCTTCAGTGGGGTCCACATATAGATAAATTGTCAAAAAAGCTAAGTTCCGCAGCATAACGCTGTGAGGAAAATTCGTAATTTAACTGATATAGAGACTGCCCGTTTAGTGTACTTTAGTTATTTTCATAGTGTAATGTCGTACGGTATTCTATTGTGGGGAAATGCCGCCGATATTCAGACTATCTTTGTTTTGCAGAAGCGTGCTGTTCCATCAATTTATAAATTTAGTCCGAGACACTCTCTCAGAGACAAATTTAAAGAGATTAATGTAATGAATGACTGTGCCTTCTCAGTATATTTTTGAAAATCTTTTATATGCCCATAAAAATATAAAGTTAAAAAATACAGTGTTATCCATAATGTACCTACAACCAGGCTCAAGAAAATAGGTGGCTCGTTCAGATGCCAATGTATACGCTTTTATAATAAACTACCAAGCCACGTTCAAGATCTAAGCTTTAATAAAGGACATGTCCAGAAATGGTTTTTTATTATTTAATCATTCCAACCAGAGTAAGTTAAATATATTTGGATAGACATCCCTAAAACTAGTCGTTCTAGTTATATCATACATTTTTAAAGACCTCCAATTTTGAGAAAAATCGTTTTTTGTTTTCGTGAGAATTTACATCTAAAACGAACAAACCTTCTAATTATCTAGAATAATAAAATGAACACACCTAAAAAAAAAGTAAACTTGTCAAAATTGACACAGGAGAACTGTCATTACTGGCAGTGAGCGTCAACGTCAATCAATTTTTGATGTAGGAGCATGACGTCGGACGAATGACGCATGGAGCCGGTAGGGATGGCGATCTGACCTCAATTAATCGTTTTATCGGGCGAAAACAATCGATTTTTTAAATCAATTTTTAGCATAGAAAATCAACATTTGTGTTTTCTATTGAGACTATAAGATATATTATTTTGTAACCCGGTTTATGTTAGATGGTAATGGTACAAATAAAACACCATATGACCGAGTCAAGCAGTGCCGGGAACGTAAAAGAATGAATGTGGCCAAGCAGATCAACGCCGTTAAGTAAACGTATTCACGTACAACACGCGGCCGTGTCCGTGACACAGCCACACCCCATTTTTAATAAATAAATAATAAATGAATAGATAGACCTGCACATAAAATAAGAATAAGTAAATAAATGGAAATATAAATACATAGATAATAGGATATAAAATACCTAATTCTAATGGATAAATTCAATACTTAATAATAATACATAATTATAAATAACAGATATATTTTAATAAGTAAAATAACAAAAATAAATTATAACATAACACTTAATAATTACAGGTAGGTACTACATTAATAAAAATGATAATTTTTTTAAGCGAGTAAAGAATTAAGCAATATTAAATAGAGTTAAATAAATTACAAATCAATAGATAAACCTGATAAAAAAAACCTGCTTAAAAAATATTAATAGAATAAGTGAATGAATGGAAATATAAATACATAGGTAATAAATAATAAGATAAAATAATTCTAACTTAGTAGCAAGGAAAATTAATAAAGCGCTCTTCCTCTCTCTACTTACTTATTTAAAAATTAGCTGTGCCGACAGGGTCCATAATTGTCTCTATTATTTTTTTTATTTACCACCTGTAATTGTACATTATTGATTGCAATAAACGATTTGAGATGTTCGTGGTCTCAAAACTAAACTTTCGACGTGAAGAACGAACTGGTTACACCCGTAGTATAATCTGGTCGCTGTAAGAGAGACCTTTCTCGATGGTTCTATTGAAGAAGGTGAACTTGCACTTGAGGATTGGAATGTGATGCGACGCGACAGGGGCACACCGGGAAGCGACGTCATACTTGCTGCACGCGCACCCATTGTGCTGCGCCGCCGCCTCTGCGATCTTGATTCGGACGGTGGTGAGGACTTATGGGCTGATCTTACACGGTGCGGCCGACCTATGTGTTGTGTATATTAAACCTAGTGTAAGTATGCCTTCTTAAGATTTTACCTCGAGGCATAATTAATATTTCACTTGCACTCGTTTAAAACTACACAACTATAAACAAAGTAGAAAATAAATACAGGTTGCACTCGTCTGTACTTGCGGAGTCAAGCGGTACCTGCGCGGGGTGAAGAGAGCGGCAGGCGACTAACGCTCATGCGCGGTGCCGTGCCGTGCCTCCCGCGGCTCCCGCGCTCTTACCGCCGCCCCGATGATTCCCGGTCCCTTCCCGCCTCAGACCTCATACCGCTAAAGAGACCTATAAATCGTCTGCTGCGCATATCAAACCACGTGGTTTCTCAAGTCTCTTCTTACGTGGCACGCATTGTACTTATCTACTCCGTTCCTAAAATGAATGCAGTTATACATATATTTACAAGTGAAACAAAAATATAGGTACATAATTTGTAAAAAAAAAATACATTCACATCCAAATCAGAATCACCTTCAACTTCTCTGGTAGAACTAATTGATTCACTACGTATAGGTAATGAATTTTTTATTTGATTTAAATAATAAATAATATCAAATAATTCCTAAAAAAAATTATGATTAGTTGAATATTATTGACCCACTTTAGCCCACATGGATAGTAATGATAAGTGATAATTATAATAAAAAACATGACTACCAATTTGTTTTTCTAATTTTATGTAGTCTGCCACCCGCGGTCTGCGATAGGCTGATTTAATTGATTGATTGATGTCACCCGCGATAGAAGTCGAGTAAAAAGTATTCGACTTTCGATCTGCCATAGAGAGATTTGATCCTTATGATTGACCCTATCGATTGATGCCATAAAAGTACAGGGTAAGTAAGTTTTTCGGATTTTAGCCGGTTCGATTCCCGAGAGCGGCAAGCAAATTTTCGAAAATCTTTGAATGCAGATTTGTTTTTTTTTTAATGAAGGGATTTTCCTTTGAGTAAAATTTGCTATCTCCAGTGTTTAGAGTACTTGCCCTCTAGGTGAGGTTAAAAAATCCAGCCTGTATATACATAATTATGTATATACTATTGAACTACTACTTCTACTACTTTTTACTATTGTATGACATTATTATTTTTAATTCCTTATTTTGTTGACTGATCTGTATTTACGATAATTTTATTTTCAATGACATTGTACAGACGCCAGCATATCAAGTTACTACAATCTGTCAGATTTCTTTAATAGATTTTCAACTTTATCACTAAAGCATAAGGTTCAAAGTTGATTGCGAAAATTTGACAGTTTCGGGTAGGTTGATGTGCTGGCGTCCGTACTTTATTGAATAGTGAAATTAACAGTTAACATTCTTGTTTTATATTTGCACACCTTAATGGTTATTAACAGTGTACCATTTGACCTTTTTTAACATCCACTGAACCTGTTTTATGCAAATAAATGATTTGATTTGATTTTTATATTTGAAAATAATTACGCCGGTAATCAATAAATTGACAAATCATTAGCAAGTACCTAACCTATCCTATAATCATAATTAATACCTACTTTAGGAGCATTTTCAGTTTTGTGTCACAATATGTCACAAATATCGCAACGCATCAGAATAATAGACTTTACTTAGGCACCGAAAAGTAAAATTTATAATATTGGCTGAATCATTTCGTGGACGTGGACCTTCTGTGATCATTCACTACTAGTACTTACGACTTTCGTTTGAATGAGGTAGGTATTTAAAAACAGTACCTATGTACACAGAGTAAATGGACAGAGCATAAGTTTCATAAAACCCCGCTATGATAGGTACACTTTTTGTTTTTACAGTAATATTTTACGATTTTATTTCGTAGTGCTGAGTTCTTGCAACGCGACATACGTCCACCTAGCAACACGATGCGCCCCGCACTAAATTTATGGACGAGTGCGGGGGTGATGTAGACGCCGTCCTTTATCAGAGGCCTTTTTAATTTATTATCATAAAAATAATACATATTTAAAAAAAGTAACAAAACCAAATTATTCTCCTTTGTATTGCAAATATGTAGATATATTTCTTTACACTCTTTTGATAAAAAATGAAGGAGTAAAACGGTTTCATCTCAATGATTTGGAGGTGATTTGGTGATTTTTTTTTTAATTATGTGATACCGGTAGAAAAATTATGGCTAAACCAAATTACGTATTATATCATGAAGATTACTAAGGATTTTTTTCAGATGTAATTTCTCTGTAAATGCCGACAAAAACTTGCTTCATCTGCATGCTTTTTTCAAGCATTTTTCGAAAGAGCAGCCTTAAATGGCGTTGCTTTAAAATACAGCCGGGTGGCTGTACCTGTCATACCGGATAGGAATCACTTTTCGACTAAGATAATCCTTTAAGAACTAGTAGTCTACGTCTCACGTGAACTATGGAACCATGGGTGCTACTATGCCACGATGGCCAGGGATTAGTTCAGAAATAAAATTAATAATATAATATTATTTTATCAGTAGGTAGTGTATAATAGTTGGTGGTTGTGCTTGCAGCGGCACGGGCAGCGCGTACGACGACGACGGCGGCGACGACTCGCGCTCCACCCGCACGCTTCCCGACAAGAAGTAAGTCGTCACTACGTACAATATACTTACTCCTATTCAAATTCAAATATTTTATTTTAGATAAAAATCCATATAATGTTAGTAGTAGTTATTACTTAGCCTAATGTTATTATTCATTTAAATTAACAATAATAAACAACTAATGAAAAATAGAAAAGTCGATCATCAACTAGTTAGGTACTTGCTTCTTTAAAAAATACCTACCTACTAGAAGAAACTAAGTACCTAATTTCAAAAAAATATCACACCTATCGGTAGGTATATGTGGTAATTGATGAATATGGCTACCTATGTGGTAAACGATATGAAATAAAATAAGTCATAATTAACATGAAGCTTGTGTGCGACCGACCTATCAATTTATTTATTTGACCATTTATGTACACACATATAATCAGACATGAAAAAAAAAAACAGAACAGAAAAATAGGTAGGTACAAAGGTGATGCTTACTGCAGAAGAAATCTCTTCCAGCATACCTGCGATAGGACAATAAATAGAGAGATGTAGACAGCGTGTGAAAGAGTAAAGGAGACAAAAATAAAAAACAAACAAACAAACTAGCATCGCATCCTCCGGGTCGTAAGCAGTTCTGGTCCCTGTCTAAAGCGGTTGAAACGAATTTCTGTCGTCCCACCTTACCTCCAATGATGAAACCTGATGGGTCGCTTGCTCACTCTAGTCTCAACTTCGGCGCCACCATCGAGTACAAAGCCCAAACTGCGGCCAAGAAGCTGGGCATCCTTAATAGGGTGGAGCGATACTTTACGCCTAGACAGCTTTTCATTTATTTTCATTTCATTTTTCATTTATTTTTATTCTTAAACAATTTACATTGCGTCGAACATTACTATATTAAATACTAAACAAAATCATCATGTGTAGAAACAACACCAAATTAAATGTTAAACAAAATTATCACATGCAGAAACAAAACATATAAAACGAAGAATACAATAAAAAAACCCTAATTAAACTTGATTTGAAATGTCCAGTTCCAGAGTCAATTCGTAATACCTAAAATATATCACCCAATAATAATATCTAATGTCAATGCAGGTATAATGTCAAAATAGTGTCAAAAATTCTAGAAGTACAAAATTTATCAAGGTCCTAGTGATGAGCAACATTTAATTTAAAACTTGTTCACTGCTATTATTATAAGTGACTGCCTTTATCATTTGTCATAAAATCTGACACAGAGTATAATCATTTTTCCAACAAGAAGGCTTTCAATTTAGTTTTAAAAGAGTGAGAGCTATAAATAATAATTTTAAATCAGTCGGTAACCTATTAAATAACTCCACTGCTTGGTATCTAGAACAATGCTTAGCTATGTTAAAATTTGGTGCCATTTTGTGTTTAAATTCCTTCCTTCTTGTGCTTTCCCTTACCTTACGTTCCTCTTGTGATTCATACTCATGAATATACTTAGCAAAGTGATTTAGAATTACTAATATATAAATGCTCGGTACTGTTAAAATTTCCAATTCTTTAAAGTACTCTCTACACGAGTCTCTTTGTGAGATCCTTACTATAGTCCTTATGGCACGTTTCTGTAAAATAAACGCTTTCTGACAGTTATAGCTGTAGCTGTTACCCCAAAGCATTATGCTGTATCTTAGTCTTTTAACCCTTTACTACTTAGACTTTTAACCCTTTACAAAGCACAAGTCCGATCCTGCATGGAGTATTGCAGCCACCTTTGGGATGGCTCAGCGAAATACCAACTTGCCGCGCTTGACTCGGTGGAACGCAGAGCTAAGAGGCTCATTGGCGACGTAAAACTGGTGGATGCCAAGCTTCACAGCTTGGCTCATCGCCGAAAGGTTGCCTGCTTGTCGTTCTTCTACAGATTGTACTTCGGTGAGTGTGCCCAAGAACTCCACGACCTCATTCCACCGGCCCCCTTCTACCTTCGAACATCCAGACGCACTGCAAGTTACCATCCCTGCCTAGTTGCTATTCCACCAATTCGCACTAAGCGTTTTCAAATGTCCTTTATAATGCGCACAGCAAAAGAGTGGAACTCTCTACCTGCGTTTGTGTTTCCGAGTGAATACAACCCGAATCTCTTCAAAGTAAGAGTGAACAGGCTTCTTCCGGGTAAGCTCACTCCATCGTAGACTTTATCTGTGTCATCTCTGACCTAGATTAGAGTCAAATCAGAAAAATCTAAAAACAATTCACAATTCACACACATACATACAAATAAACATACATACTTCTGAAATAAATAAACACTTTAAACAAGTATAATGATTTATTTAAAAATGTGTGACTAACTGGTGTTCATTAAGACGGCGCCTATGCAGCCCAACGCGAGCGATTTCGTACCTCTCGCCCGCGCCACCCCGCGCCCCCTCTACTATAATACGCAAAAGCGCGCGGCGCGGGCGGCGAGCGGCGACGCAGCAAGCGCGATCGACTGCGTGAGTCGAGTTCGAGTTTGAACGGCGGCGCGACCGTGAATTTGAACTTGATTCGTATGGCAATAAAAATGTATTCGTAAAAAATTATGTCATTCAAATAAAGTTCAAATTCACGGAAGTATTTCCACGGTACGACGCGGCGACGGATCGATGTGTAAAAGATAACACAGCTAAACAAACGAGCTCATTGTCGGTATACAATACATACATAATTATTATTTGAAGCTCTGTTCCGTAGACAGAGAAACTAAAACTTAGTTTCTCTGTCTACGCTCCTGTTCATAGACCTACAAACTGACATACCTACCACCAACATAGTAGGTAAATAGGTACTAGGGCTTCCATCCCGAGGCGCGAGTTTCGAAATTTAGAGGCTCGTGTTTTTTTTTTGTGGACTCGATACTATATAGACTGATCCGTTATTCTATCCTCGCGTAGGTACTCAATCTATATACTTACCTAAAAGGTTAGTATGAAATAAAATGTTATGTAAATATTCATCAATGTTTATTTATTAAACAATTTAATATGTATATTCAGAATATATAATACCATTACAATAACAATAAAAATCCCATAAAAAATAAAAGACAAAGAGGTTTCAAAAAATTTCGCGACGTGCAACGTTCGAAAGTATGTACTTATTACAAATATCGTATTACCGTAATAACAAAAAGTAATGTTCCCTAAACAAAAATAAACTCTCTCATAACATAACCATGCATGTACCTAGAACAAAATAATGTTTCCTTATAAATAAAAATATCGACCAAGCAAGTCGGGCCATGCATAATATAGGGTTCCGTAGCTGTAATTACAAACGACTGTAACATACTTTTTATGATGTAAAGATAAATAGAAGGCTATTAAAAGAGTATTGTTTGCTAAAGGCAAAGGCAAACCTTTGAACTAGGACGTCTATTGTCTATTTTGCAGTTTTATCTTTATTATTCGAAAAGTTATAATCACATTGTTCGCGAAATTATTTTAAAACAGTTTTTACTAAGTTATAGCAACGTGGAAGTTTCTAGGTTAGAAATGGCAGGGAGGGTGGGGGGCACTGCAGTGCCTTGCAACGCCCCCTGGCATTGCAAGGCAGGCAATTTGGCGGGCCATATTTCGCAAACGGTATAACTGAAAAAAAGTGATGTATTAATATTTATATTACCCTCGTTTAAATAGACCTATTCAATTATACCCATCAAGAGGGGGTGCATTGAAAAAAATAATTCTTCCCCATTTGTATCTTTAGGCTTGTAAAAAAAACCGCCCAAGTGCGTGTCGAACCACGCACAATGAAGGGTTCCGTAGTTGGGAATGAGTTTATCCCAAGAAGCCTAACCTTTTCTCCCCTATCAACTCCAAATTATTTATACCGCAACCAAAGGCTGTTGAGGGAATAGAAAAGGTTTTTAATTCTTTAAAAAAAATTTAAGTCTATCATTCTTCTTTCGTCTGATTCTTCATTGATTTCTATCTGACCTGTCCTCTTTGTCTGGAAACCTACAAGATTAATGCATTTTATTACATAAATATAAAGCAGACAATAATAGCAATGCATGAATGTTCTGAAATAGTAGTACATTTTTGAATAGCTCCGATACTTTCCCATGGCCAAAGCCCTTTCATATAATATGCCACTTGACAGAACTTGTACGGAACCCTAAAAACCGTCAAATAAAGAATATTCTCCTTTTTGAAGTCAGTAAAAATGCGAGAACTGCAATATTGCCTGTCGATCCATCGATCCGTCGATCCGTCGATCCATCGATCTGTCGATCCGTCGATCCATCGATCCATCCATCCATCCATCGATCCATCGATCCGTCGATCCATCCATCCATCCGTCGGTCCATGGATCCATCGATCCATCGACCTGTCGATCCATCGATCCGTCGAACCATCGATTCGTCGATCCACCGATCCGTCGATCCATCGATCCGTCGATCCATCGATCCATCCATCCATCCATCGATCCGTCGATCCATCCATCCGTCGATCCATGGATCCATCGATCGATCCATGGATCCATCGATCCATCGACCTGTCGATCCATCGATCCATCGATCCGTCGATCCGTCGATCCATCGATCTGTCGATCCGTCGATCCATCGATCCATCGATCCGTCAATCCATCGATACGTCGATCCATCAATACATCGATCCGTCGATCCATCGATCCATCGATCCATCCATCCATCGATCCATCGATCCATCGGTCCATCGATCCGTCGATCAGTCGATACATCGATGCTTCGATCCGTCGATACATCGATGCTTCGATCTTTCGATCCATCGATGCTTCGATCCTTCGATCCATCGATCCATCAATCCATCGATCCATCAATCCATCGATCCATCGATCCATCGATCCATCGATCCATCCATCCATCGATCCACAAAAACACATAAAATTTCAAATCACAACGATGCTAAAGAAGTTTTCACTTCAAAAACATCCCCACTTTACGAGTACCTAAAAAAACCGATAGCGTAAAAAATTTTGTTTTCAAGATTTTATTTTACCACTTTGTCGGCGTGATTAATAATGTACGGACGCCAGCACATCAACCTACCCGAAACTGTCAAATTTTCGCAATCAACTTTGAACCTTATGCTTTAGTGATAAAGTTGAAAATCTATTAAAGAAATCTGACAGATTGTAGTAACTTGATGTGCTGGCGTCTGTACATATTATATCCATGCCAAATTATAAGTTTTCTAATAGTACTAAGAGCCTCTGAGCTAAACTGCGGACGGACATGGCGAAACTATAAGGGTTCCTTTTTGACTACGAAACCCTAAAAAAGAGAAAGCCATCATGGCAAAAATTTTTTTCTTTAAATAAAATTCATCAGTTTGAATAAGTAATATTGATTAGTAAAAATATCAGTGATTGAACTAGGATGATATTATTTTGATACTTATTGTATTTTTACCCGCATTATATGTATAGGTAGATAGGTAGGTACACACGGCTACGTATGAAGCTATACATTTCCAGTATATAAGCTGACCTCTCATTGTACGGGAAAGATTCAATTATGTTACATTATGCGATTTAAAATTTACATACATAAATACAAAGCATCACGCCTGTATTGCCCGATGAGGTGGGCAGAGGTGCGGGAATCGAACCCAGGACCTCACAGCTCAGCAGTAGCGCTTGCGACCGCTAGACCAACGAGCCAGGTAAAAAAAATATTAACGGGGATTAAAAATTTACTTACTTTTTTCCCCAGGCAATAGACATTCGAAATACCTAAGTAGCTAAGGAAATAAAAGAATTGATACCGTTATATAAATCGGTAGTTAGGTACAGATGCCAGCACACCAAGCTACCCGAAACTGTCAAATTTTCCCATTCAACTTTGAACCTTATGCTTCAGTGATAAAGTTGAAAATCTATTAAAGAAATTTGACAGATTGTAGTAGCTTGACATGCTGGCGTCTGTACTTACTTTTTTCTTTCTTTCGTTCAGAATACGGAGTTGTTCCCTCAAACGTTTTGTTTTGTTTTTGTTTTTTTTAAAAAACGTTGTCCCACACTAGGAATTACTCCTGTATCGTGGGTGCGTTTACAAACATTTAAATTCACATACACAAACATCCAGACCCGGAACAACTACCTGTAGGCAATACAAATATTTGTCCGGTCGGGAATCGAACCCGCGACACGCAGCGCAGCAGTCGATCGCTCAGCCACTGCGCCAACCACGGAACAAACTGTTTTTTCTGTTCCGTGGCGCCAACCATGTGTCGTGTTTTCCGAGAGTTTTCTTTTTGCCCATCTTTATTTACACTAAATAATGATAATAATTTATTATGTTTACACCAAACGGGTTTAACTCCTTTTTACAGTAGGTAATACTTACCACTAAACAAAATAAAAATGTCGAAAATAGTCCTCTCTCTGTAATGTCGCCAAACATAGGTTCGTCCTCCAACAGGTGCCGTAGCAGACTGATTGAATAAATTGAAAAGGATAGCGCTATTACTACCGCGTGCAAAACAAGAGACAGAAAGAGAGTATGCTCGCTTAGAATAAAATGACGCAAGCGCCAAATCACTGGATTGCTAATTACGAGGAGAACGAGTAGAAAAATAAAAAAATAATTCTGCACGATTTGAGATAATATTATTACCTATCTATTAGTTTAAAAATCATCATTAAATTCCATAGGGTTTCAGAGATCTAACTCAAAATAAATGCAAAACGAGGTTTTTTCGTTATTTTTTTTTATCGAGATTTTTTTATCCAATCGTGTTTTCGCTTCTGCAAATTTAAAGATTATAAGTCCAAGTTTAATGTGTCCAAATAGCAAACTCTCAAGTCTTACAGATACCGATATCCAGATCGCCCAATATCACCAAAACATCATAATATAGACTCTTAAGTATTGATAACCATCATTATGAGAATTTATTTCTAAAGGTGTAGGTTTTGTACTTATGTGTTTATTACATTAATATTATTAAAATAAAAAAATCTCGATGTTTTGTTAAGCTAAACGTTTATTTTCTCTTGACTGTACTCTTACCTGTCAAAAAGAGTAACTTAGATAAAGTGGACAAGACAGAGAATAAAACAGAAGACGAACAAGCAGGGGATCGAGGGTTCAGGGGATCAGACCGGAATAAATCGTACCTACAAACCGTGCGAAACAGGGCCGGGTCGCTTGTTATTAATAAACATCTAATATTTGCGGTGTGCTGATTGCAGACAAAACCACAGCGAGATCGAGAAGCGTCGTCGCGACAAGATGAACACGTACATCTCGGAGCTGAGCGCCATGATCCCCATGTGCGGCGCCATGGCGCGCAAGCTGGACAAGCTGACGGTGCTGCGCATGGCCGTGCAGCACCTGCGCACCGTGCGAGGCGCGTTGTCGGGCTGCCCGCTGAGCGCGCGCCCGCGCCCCGCCTTCCTGTCGGAGCGCGAGCTCAACCAGCTGATCCTGCACGCAGCACACGACTCCTTCCTGCTGGTGGTGGGCTGCGACCGCGGCCGCCTGCTCTACATCTCCGCGTCTGTCAAGCAGATGCTGCACTACGATCAGGTTGGTCACTGCTGCTGCACTACGATCAGGTCGTTCACTGCTGCTGCGTCTACAAACTCGACGCGAATCACTTTAATGTTTCTCGTGCTATGTTTATCTATTTGCCTTTTTTCAGTAGATATTGTCTGTCCCGATAGGTTTATCTGTTACCGTCTGTCGCTACGTTTACTCAGATTGAGAAGTTTCTATTACAATGCTGAGCTGTATCTACATAATAATAATGCATTATGTTTCCGCAAACGTAGCAAGTAATCACTCGTAGCAGCGCTTGCGCCGTCGTGTGACGTACTCATACAGCGATCATCATACCTTGTATGACTATACTTATTGTACTGCTTGCGCTCTGTCACCGACTCATCGTAGTCGCGGCTAATGTTGTTGTGTCGAAGCGATCGGAACATCTGTATCTGTCCTTAGTTAAAAGTTCGCGAATATAAGTGTGGATATAACTGAACATGGACATCGTTATAAATATCCACAGTAAGGGAGACCAAAAATGATTTCCTTCTGAAATAAACCTGATCACCTTCTTTCTACCTTCTATGTATCTACGGGTGGACAGAAGCCCTGTCCTCGCCACTTGTCATGTAGGTAACATAGGTACTGTTGTCCACAGAGCGAGTTGCTAGGCCAGAGCCTGTTCGACATCCTGCACCCCAAGGACGTGGCCAAGGTGAAGGAGCAGCTGTCCTCGTCCGACCTCAGCCCGCGCGAGAGGCTCATCGATGCTAAGAGTGACTACTTCTATTTATTACATTGTTGTGTGCTATTCTTCCAATACGAGAGGCGTTGTGTCTACTGTGCCAGTTTGACGGACCCTACATTGATTTGTTATCTTATTTTTTCAACGGTCATTACCTATAAGTAACTGTACAACTGGCGATTTGCGAGTGTTTGCAGCGAGGCGATTGTTTAACACGCTCGATGCGTGTGTGCAGCGAGAATGCTACGTGTGCGGAACATGTTCACCGCGTTTGCGTAACGAGAGCGAGACAAGCGAGTGTACAATGTTGTGAGAACGCAGAGAACACGTCGTGTAGTGCAGCGGCCTCGCTTCGCACCGCAGAGAGAACGGCCTATAATTCCTTCGCTGGAAAGTCCGTGGAGTTCCTTGCCCGCTCTTCGATCTCCATATTATCTACTACCCTTTGGAATGGGCAACTAACTTCGTTTTTCTGGCTGATCGACTCCTTGACAATTCAAAAGTAAATGGTTTAATTGAAATAAATGCTTTGAGTTTACACGCTAACAAAAGCTGTGTTATAGCCATGCTGCCAGTGAAGGCGGACGTGCAGGCGGGCGCGTCGCGCCTGTGCCCGGGCGCACGCCGCTCGTTCTTCTGCCGCATCAAGTGCAAGGCGGCGCCCGAGGCCCCGCCCGAGCCGGCGCCCGTCAAGGAGGAGGCCGAGCCCGCCGTCAAGCTGCGCAAGAAGACCAACGAGAAGAAGTACTGCGTCGTGCAGTGCACCGGTGCGATGAGCTTGTTAGCTACTGCTTGCGCAACACAACCAATATTATACCAACTTGTGGCGGCATCTATAACGCCTCATGTGAACTAGGCATCAGAAAGCAGAGATGCAATTCTCGTAATTTTAAGACTGAACGCCAATTCTCATACTTAACTGAAGGAGGTCCACACGCATGAAGGTCGCACCGCCGCGCGCCGTCACATATTGGCAATTTGGTTTTATACGTTTAAGAACAGAATAACTAAGATTTAGTACAGAAGATCGACTCCTTTGATCTTAAAGAAAGCCGCTTTTATAATAGCCTACAAAATCACTTCCCCGCCAACGCACAAGCTAAATTGCACTTAATCGCCGCGCTTGAGAGTTATTATTACTTTTTTCATTTTCTCGTCCTCAACATACCTACGCCGCTCGACCTAGTAGGTACTAGCAGGCCAGGCGCACTCCGCATTATAGGGAATAGCTACAAGTACATGGCGGGCCCGTCTGGACGGGCTAATTCAGTGGAGATGCCACGCGCCGGCCGGGTTGCGCGTTAGTTCGGTACTCAGGCGCCGCGTTGCGTTGTCCGTTCGTCGCTTAATAAAATGAAGGCAAAAACTTATTGCATCGTATTCAGCTGCTTAAACAATAACAGGGATCCGAACCTCACGTTTTTCTCACTTCCAAAGGACATCGAAAGGTAAAGAAATGCACGTTTACATGTACCTAATTAGTAATTAGGTAGGTACTCGTAAGTACCTACGAAATGTTTACATTTGTTATTCTTCTTTATGTCACTCGTATTTACGTAGTTAGAATATGAATTATTTTTAAAGTATATTTAGGTACTTACGTAGTTCTTAGGTTTAGCTTTAATAATATACGTACTTATTAGGTAGGAAAGTACCTATGTATTTAAATTTGATTTTGTAAGTATTTTTGTTTTGGTGGGTAGGTACCTACCACAGACTAACATAGACAACAGGGACTCACTGGTTTAGTACCTACTTTAAAGTAGTAAATAGACCAAGAGCTGATGCCATATTTTTTGATACCATGTTTATTATTTACTTTTATAAGTAAAAACTGTTCATCGCCAATATACAGTATGTTAACTAACAGAGGGCGTTCCCGTTAACCTGCAATAGTATAGCATCCATACATGCTAAAAAAAATATTACCATTCGAAAATAAAATGTTTTTATATTTCTTTATATTAAAATATTCACTAAAAATCGTAAATTGATACTCTATTTATTTAATTAATTCTAATTTATTTAATTAAATAAATTCCGACATTGCTGTCCTTCAAGTACGCGTGTACAGAGTGTTTCTTTAACGTATCAATTTACGATTTTCAGTCAATATTTTAATATTAAAAAAAAAAAAAAACATTTTATTTTCGAATGGTAATATTTTTTTAGCATGTATGGATGCTATACTATTACGGGTTAACGGGAACGCCCTCTGTTAGTTAACATACTGTATACCTCCCGAAGGGTTAGACAAAGACAAAGATGTACCTATTTTGTCAGTTAAGTGTGCTTCATGTAATACGGAGTGAGCCTATAAAATTGATAAAATACAGTATAAAACTTACAAATAATATAGTTATTATAATAAATGGTATCTATGAATATTTTAGGTTACCTAAAGTCGTGGGCCCCGGCGGAGATGTCGGAGGCGGGCACGTCGGAGGTGGCGGACGACGGCGACGCCGGCAGCATGTCGTGCCTGGTGGCCGTGGGCCGCGCGCTGCCCGACCTGGCGCCGCCGCCCGCGCCCTGCACCCGCCAGCTGCAGTACGTGTCGCGACACGCGCCCGACGGCAAGTTCGTCTTTGTCGATCAAAGGTTAGTTGCACACAGTTATTTTTCATCATCGTCATAAACAGATACAGACTTCTGCTGGATATAGGCCCTCGAACGCAATCCTCGACTACTCTCATCATGTCGCCCCGCCTAACCCAAAAGCACCCTATATAAGTACAACCTTAACAAGATAGGGACGTCAATTAAATACGACCATACATTTCGTATATCTAAATAACCTCTCTAACGAAAATCCAATCCGAGCGCAGCATAGCGCGAGCGGCGGCATGCTGTGCTGACAGAAAACAAGAGACAATAATAATTCAATTGCGAGCGAAGGCGTAAGTGATGTAGTATAGTTTGGAACCAGGATGCGCGCGCACACGTTACAAACTATACATCAAAATTCGTGTGTACATTGTAGGTAATTGCTGATTTAAAAATAGCAATACAAAGTATACGCAAGCAGTTTCCTATGGCTGCGTTCTGGCCTTGTATAGAATGGAAAGGCGCTGCACTGACTGGACGGGTTCACTCAATCTGTGTAGATCTTTTCTCAAAAGACAGTTTCAGACACCAATCTACATGGTCTTCACATGATCTGAGGGCCTAAAAAGGCCACTTGCGGAATCATAAAAGGATAACATTATGAATCATAATATGGTGAAGACTGTCCGTGTTTTTGATGTATGTACCTACGTACACTACGATTCACGAAAGATGACCACAAATGGCGGCCGTCTGCGCACGTAAACTCATGAAGAAAAGAAAAATAATATTTAAATGATAGTTAAATAATTTGTGTAATGTTGTAAATGCTGGTTATGCAAATAAATCAAACGTAAGTAATTTAAAATGCATCTTGTATCCTTTTTTATGTCTTCTGCGCCGTGGTCATCTTTCGTGAATCGTACTGTACGCGCATGACGCCGCGAAGGCGTGAGTCAGCGCGGGGGCAGTATTAAACTAGTGTTTCAAGCATACGGTCGTCTTAAGTTATTACGCTCCCTACATATCTTTTTTTTTTTTCGCTGCACTACGTAGATGTAATCAAATCCAGTGATTTGGATTGGATTGATTGGTATTTTAGCACAGACAAAAAAAATGACTAAAAATCTTTCATCAATGGGATACGATTAACTTAACAGTTAACTACTGTCCATTATGATTCATAATGATATCTTATTATGATTCTGCCAAAGTGGCCTTTTTGGGCCCCCTGACCGATTTAGCTACTTTTTGTTTTAAAATGTTCGTAATAACTATTCAGAATTAAGTTTTATGGACACAAAAACAATAACTTTCTATTTTTCTATCGGATTTATGTATGACTATTGAAATTTGGACAGGACAGCGTCGGTCGGCTCAGCTAGTCTATAAATATGTAAAGATTATTGTTACCTACATTTTGTCATGTCCCACACGTGTGCGTGCAGGGTCACGCTGGCGCTGGGCTTCCTGCCGCAGGAGCTGCTGGGCACGTCGCTGTACGAGTACGTTCGAGGGCCCGAGTTGGGCGGAGTGGCGCGCGCGCACAAGGCTGCGTTACTGCGCCGCGAGCCGCTGCGCACGCCGCCCTACTCCTTCCGCCGCAAGGACGGCTCGCTCGCCAGGCTGCACACGCACTTCAAGCCCTTCAGGTTTGTAGCATCGCTTGTTTGATCCCAAACACATTTAAGTTATACTTGTTCCACAGGACATTCTCACTATTCTTTGTGTTCGCTGTTTTGACACACCTAAATTGCGAAACTCATGCAAAATCTCGATCCCGTCCATGTTGTCAATAAAACATACTCCATTGCGTCAACAGTTTGAAAAATCGTCTACTCGACACCATACGTAGCGCAATGAATATTAAGTACCTACCTATATTAATAAATTGTCAAAATTAAAAGTGTGTGCTCCAAACCATTATTTGTCTGAAATTTAAACGCTCACCAAAATAAATTTGTATTTTAAAAAGTGTTAAGTAATTCAAATTCAAATCATTTAACTCAAGTACAATAAACTCATAATAAGAATAGGAACACACACACACACATTAATTACAATCACAATATAATTAAAATTTGATACAGTAATAAAATAAAATTAATAACAAAATAAACTATAGAAATATGCGCTGACCAAAGTAATTTATGCTTTTTAGACAGCGGGGCAGGCCGAATTCGCAGGCAATGCTCGATCAATATGAGATTCCGTGCAATCAAAGTTTTCCTATAATTCATCTTCATCTGTCATTTTGAAATACTCCGCACACAACCAAACCAAATAGTAATGCATTTAAGCGTCAATTAAAAATGTTTCTTTCGCAAAAAGCATATTATAGTGTCTCCGAATTTTTAGTCGAAAAAGTTTTTGATTGAATAACTTTATCTTTTTCCTGACACCAACATGAAATTTATATGAATACCGCTGTAATTTTTGAAATAAATCGTGTAATTTTTGAAATAAATCGTGTAATTTTTGACATTATTCTTGTAATTTTGACGTCAATCTTGTAAATTTGACACACATCTTTTAATTTTGACATACATGTAGACATTGACATTATTCTTGTATTTGATTGACAATAAAGCTTTGCCTTATTTTGAATTTTGACATTATAACTAAATAATTTCTAAAATATGATATGCTAAATATCTTTATTAATTAAAACCTAGTTGACATTATATACAGACATAAAAACCAAAAATAACAAAATTAAATTCTAACTTAACTAAAACTATACAGAAACTAAAAAATTGCGTCGAAAAATTCATCCGCATCGCTGTCGACTGGTAATGTACCCAAAAGACTGGCGGCATTACCACGTTGTATGGCGATGCTTAGCCTCTGGCCAAAGTAAAAGCCAGCCCTCGGGTCACGGGAAATGTCAACCAGCCGTTTAGAAATTTCTTTAAAAAGACCATGAGCACTCGGACCCCACGGACCGAGAGTTTCAAGCCCAAACGGCTCCTATATTTTTGCCGCTTGAGGTTTTCCGCAGCCGCAGCAGTAAAATAAAACAACGTATTCGCTTTGACGAGTGGCACGGACTAAATTTTATTTTAAAAACAATAGAACAAATAACATGTCTGCCGACAATGTACGACAGAAGGCAGCACTAGTAACATATTGTGTAGATATAAGACCTTTAACAAGCAGCAGCACCAGCACAGCATGCCGAGCCAGGTAGATGGGATGGCGCAAGAGTATCGACACACGTTGCGTCCCACACTAAAGGCCTACCCACCTTCCATGGAAATAAAGACATACCGTCCGGTCTCTTGCCATCATTGCGTGCCAAGCCATTGAGTTCTAATACAGCTGGAACGCCGACGGTGACAAGAGCTCGTCGGATGATGTCATTAATGTTCGCGTGCCGCGCTAAGCGACCCGCACTTCGGCTGCAACTGCAAGACAGACCGTGATGTCTGAGGCTGTTGACATCTTCGCCACAGTGACAGCGATGGGGAGAACAGCAAGGAGTGCCTAGTCGTATGGAAGCAGCGAGGCGAAAAGTAGTGTCGTCGAACAAAGTACCTATGTTCGACGAAGGTAGTCCATGAAGCCATAGACCCGACTCCCACCTACCCACAGCCAGCAGGCGCGCACGTTCCGCAGAGGTAGCAGACGAGTTAAGTAAATTGTTCTGTACTACTCTGCAGAGCGGCTCATCCCACCGTCTCTGGGAAGATGGATTGTCGGGTGGATCTGTATTCGGGAAAAAAAATCTAATTTTTAATGTTTCTAAATTAAAAATTTTTAATTGCATTTTTTAATTTTTCTTATTGTTACTTATTTTTATTGAAATATTTGTACGCCAATACTCACGGATAAACATAATTGGACTCATACGATGTAATAATATCTTGCATGCTCTGGTACATTGTATACCTACATAGGTATACAATGTTCAAAGAAAAAAATATATATTATATAACCATCCGAATTGAGAACCTCCTCAGTCGGTTATCTTATATTAGAAGGTCGTTCGAGAAATGACGTCTCAAGATAATGGGCCTTCGCGCTGCCGATGATTCGAGCTTATAGTTATTCGAGATTTGGATGCATCGAGGTAGTGAACTGTCGCGCTCATAATTCATCGATTTCATTTAGGTAATATCGAGTTAACGTTTTCGAGCAAGTGTTATTCAATCTCACGTCATTCGATTTCAAGTAGGGAACCCCTTAAAGGGATATATTAATGATTGTAATCACTGCAGCGCATAAACTTTTGATAAAGACACAACCTGACAATGACCTGAAAATTGCAAAAACGTAAGAAAAATTTTAATTTCGCAGGCTACTACTGCGCATTCACCATAAGCGATTGTATTTTTATTAATATATTGGAATACCCATTGAAAAGTGTAAATGAAGATAGTGTTACGAGCTTGGGGTTCGTTACAATAAAAACTACCGATTTAATAACCAAAAAACTGACACTTTACTCACCAACACTAATTACAGCTCAAATACACAAATAAAGAAACACAATGTCACTTACTGATCACTTCTAGTCGCACTCGAATATCGCTTTCGATGTTATCGCATGTATAGCTTACTCAAAACTATATGTCTCGCGGCTCGCGCCCGCCTTATATAGTTCCACAGAGTTACTCGATAAACATCTAGTATGTTCGAGTACATAGCGGTCCCGACTGACTCGACGTCGATAGTTCTCGGAATTACTAGTACATGAAGGGTCAATGTCCTAGCTAGTACCAAGGTACTAGTTCTGCTACCCGATACAAGATGGCGCTAGTGGTAACTAATGGCGATACATGGCGATGTATCAAACATTATTTGTGGCGCGCAACACTGCCCCCTCCTAAGACATGCTCGTCCCGAGCATTATTGGCTCCATAATAACGCGCCAGTCGATCCACATGAACGATCTTAGGAGTACCTCTTGCACCTTTCTGTATCCGGTAGGTTACATCATTGATCTTTGTCACAATCCGGTACGGTCCGTCCCATTTAGCTTGAAGCTTAGGAGATTTCCCTTTGCTGCGGACTGGATTGTGCAACCATACGAGTGAACCTTCGTCGAACTCTTTATTGTTCATTTTGCGATCATAACGGGTTTTCATCTTTTCAGACATTTGCTGGCCCGATTGTCTGACGTGCTCATAAATGTCAGTTAGTCATTCGCATAATCGGTTACACTTCGTGGGGCATCAGGTGGTATTCCGGTGATCAGGTCAGCAGGCAGCCGTAGTTCTCTTCCAAAGTTCGCGAGAGCTGGTGTCACCGATGTAGTTTCGTGAACAGCGCTTCGATATGACAACAAAAACGGTTGTATGTGCTGTCCCAATCTCGTTGCCGATTTTCCACAACTTTCGCTAGGTACCTCTCCAGCGTCTGATTAAATCGTTCCACCATTCCATCCGATTGTGGGTGGTAAGAAGTCGTTCTTGTTTTATGAGTACCCATAACTCGACAAGTTTCCTGGAATATTTGGGACTCAAAATTCCTTCCTTGATCACTGTGAATCTCCAAAGGTACTTCAAAACGACAGAAGACTTCATGAACTAATTTATCTGCAACTGTCGAAGCTTCTTGATTTGGAATGGCGAAGACTTCCGGCCACTTCGTGAAATAGTCCATCACAACCATGAAATACTTGTTACCACTTTCACTTTCCGGAAACGGCCCCGCAACGTCAAGGGCTATCCTCTCCCATGGTGCACCAACATTGTACAATTTCAATGCACCCCTACTACGAGTCTGAGGTCCCTTTACAGCTGCACAACTTGTACATTTGCGACACCAATCCTCGACATCGTCCCGACAGTGGACCCAGTAAAACCGTTCTCGTATCTTCAGTAGAGTCCGTTTTACTCCCAAATGACCTCCTGAACAACCATTATGGTACAGCTGTAGAACATCCGGTACTTGAGCTTTAGGGACAACCATTTGCAAATGACAGCTGTCTCCCCGAGCATTTTCCCATTTACGGCACAGGACTCCATCCTGAACCACCAAGCTGTCCCATTGTGCCCAATAGCTTTTTGTGACCGAACTCATCGCTGAGACGTCACTCCACCTAGGCTTAGGAGCTCTGGCCTTCATCCACTCCAGAATTGGCTTGATGTCCGAATCTTCCTGCTGTGCACGTTGTAGGCTCTCCCTCCACTCGTTGCTGAGTTCTGTCTTGAGTATCCTTACAGGTACCACTTCCTTACTCTCCTGCCTAGTACAGTGCTTGCAGTCTTCAGGACAAGGTCTTCTTGACAATGCATCTGCGTTACCATGAGATTTTCCGCTGCGATGTTCGACCACGAAGTCATATTCCTGCAGTAGTTCAATCCATCTCGCAACTTGTCCTTCTGGATTTTTGAACTGCAATAGCCATTTCAGTGCAGCATGGTCAGTTCGTAAGTGGAATTTCCGCCCTAGAAGATATTTGCTAAAATACTGCAATGACTTTACCACCGCAAGCAGTTCCCGTCTCGTAACACAATAGTTCCTTTCCGGCTTTGACAACGACTTGCTGAAGTACGCTATCACAACCTCTTGATCACCATTCCGTTGGGACAACACACCGCCAAGTCCTATGTCACTTGCGTCTGTGTCAACTATAAATTCCTTGCCCGCATCAGGGTACCCCAAAATAGGTGTTTTGCACAGACGGTCCTTTAGCTCCTGGAATGCGATGTCGCAACTATTATCCCAGCAGACATGTCGCTTCTCTTCGGTAAGCTTATGCAGGGGTTTGGCTATATCTGCAAAGTTCTTGACAAATCGGCGATAATAGGAGCATAAACCCAAAAATGCTCTGACCTGCGTCTTGTCTTTTGGAACTGGCCAATCCTTGACAGCTGCAATTTTCTCTGGATCCGTGCGGATACCTTCTTCAGACACGACATATCCCAAAAAGCTAACTTGTCGTTTGAATAGTGAACACTTCTTCGGGCTTAACTTGAGGTTGGCACTCTGGATCTTCATGAGCACGCGTTCCAGGTTTTGAAGATGTTCTTCAAACGTGCGGCCTACGATGATGATGTCATCCAAGTAGACCAGGCAGGCATCGCCAATTAGCCCGGTAAGTACAAGTTCCATCAACCTTTCAAACGTTGCCGGAGCATTGCACAATCCAAACGGCATAACTTTAAATTGCCACAGACCCTTTCCTGTTGAGAATGCAGTTTTCTCTTTGTCCTTGGGATCAATTTCAACTTGCCAGTAGCCACTTTTCAGGTCCAGCGTGCTAAACCACTTTACGCCAGTAAGCATGTCCAGCGTGTCATCGATTCTCGGCAAAGGATAGCTGTCCTTCTTCGTAACGTCGTTCAGACGACGATAGTCTACACAAAACCGCATGCTGCCGTCCTTCTTTCTTACCAGCACTACAGGTGAACACCATGGACTAGATGAAGGTTCAATCACACCATCCTTCACCATTCCCTCAATCATGGTTTCCACTTCCTTCTCACGTGTTACCGGCAATCTCCTTGGCCGCTGACGGATAGGCAATTCTTCTCCTGTGTTTATTTTGTGTTGAACTAAGCCAGTCCTCCCGATGTCAGCATCGTTTGACGAGAAAACATTGGCGTACCTGAGTAACATCTTCTTCGCTTTGACCATTTCATTTTGGGACAGAGCGCTGCGGCAGTCTTCTAAAAGTGTGGTCACTCTCGTTTGTGCATCCTTGCTGAGGGTCCCAGTCGATAGATATTGGCATCGACGCAACCAATCCACTTCCTCGCAAGTACCAAGTAGTGTGCCTTTTTCTATAATGTGTTCCTGATCACAAAGGTTCAGCACACGTACCCCTGAGATGTCGGTGGCTCTGACCAGAGTTCGTGCCACTTTCCATGGAAGGTCATTGTCTACCCTTTCCACGAGTACACAAAGAGGAGTTCGTCCAGGATTCCGAGGAAGACTAACCGGCACAATCGTTTCCGATCTCGGCGGAAGAATAATCTTCTTAAGGCTGTACACATTTCCTGGTAACGCCCCTTCCACGAAAACTTCCTCTTGTCCACATCTCAATACACCTTGCTTAACGTCGATCTCGCAACAATTCTTCCTCATAAAGTCAAGGCCCAGGATGCAATCGTCCATTATATCAGCCACAATGACATTATGCAGGTAGATTCTGTTGCCTAGCTTCAACTCCATCTTCTTCTCTCCACGGACGGGTATGGGCTGACCGGTGGCTGTTACCAAATTAATGTGTTCTCGGTTGTGTGCGGAGTCCCCAAGGAACCGACTTATAAGTTGGGAACTGACGACCGTACGAGAGGCTCCAGTATCTATGGTCAGCTTACACGGCGTTCCGTTGACCTCGCCCTTGATGATTAGGCTATTCCCATCATGGGTTTGTGTGATCGAAATCCTTGGGGCTCCTTGAACATCAGCCAGCACCCGCCCCGCAGTCCTGGCTATTACTCGTTTCCCTGCTGCTGGTGTTGGGCGGTGCTGTTAGCCGCACTGCCCTCTGGAGATCGGCCGTCTTCTCTTTCTACGGTTCGCTTAGGGCAACTAGATCGAAGGTGGCCCCTTTCCCCACAGCCGTAGCACCTAGGGCTGTATCCTTTATTGCGGTCGCGAACTGTAGCCGCTGCAACCTCCCTGACGCGATGGGAACGATGATCCTGCCGCACCGCTTCAACCTCCAGTGCATGGGCCAAGGCGTCCTTCAGCGTCCCGTGGTGACCGAGCCTCACAGCAGCTCTAACTTCAAGGTCGCGGATGCCGTCGATGAATGCCTGCACCAGGTTCCCATCAATAAGTGCAGGTACGGACTGGTAGGCTTTGCGAACCAGCTTCTCCACTTCCAGGGCCCACTGCTGCAGGTTTTCATTGCTGCGTTGCACGCGATCCTTGAGCTGCGCACGGAACACGTGTTCCAAGTGAGCGTCGCCATACCGAGCCTCCAATGCCTCAAGGAGCTGCTCGTAAGTCACTTCCTTACCGAGAGCTTCCAGGACAGTTAAGGCCTGGTCACGCAGGCCCAGGGTGAGGGCAGTCATGGCCTGACTTTTATTCCACCCGTTCGCCTTCATGACAGCCTCAAACTGGATTTTGTAGGCCGACCAGGAAGAAGTTCCGTCGAACGGTGGCACTTTGAATCCACGTAGCGAAGGTGTTGTAGCTACGGGAGCTGCGATTCCATCACCAAGTTTAAGGTTGTCCAGCGTTTTCTGCACGTCAGCCATCACGTTGTCAACCCGATTATTCACTTGGTCGATTCGGGTTTCAGCTTCCGACAGACGGTTGTCATGTTGGGCAACCTTCTCCTTCACCTCCTTCATGTCTTTCCCCAAGGTTGCGTGAAGGTCCTTCATGAGGAGCATCTGCTCTTCCTGGCGGCGCAACTGCTCCTCCTTATCCCGCTGGAGCTGTTCCTCCAACCGACGAGCCTGTTCCTCCTGTCGGCGAGCCTGTTCCTCCTGTCGGCGGGCCTGTTCCTCCTGTCGACGAGCCTGTTCCTCCCTGTCACGCAGCAGCTGTTCTTCCAACCGACGGGCCTGTTCCTCCTTGTCCCGCTGGAGCTGTTCCTCCAACCGACGAGCCTGTTCCTCCTGTCGGCGAGCTTGTTCCTCCTGTCGGCGAGCCTGTTCCTCCTGCCGGCGGGCCTGCTCCTGCAGCATCATCATCAGAGCAGCAAAATCTGGTGCTGATGATGCTGGAGCAGCTATGGACGGGCCGGCCTCCGTGGTCGGTATCTGGCCTTCCGACCTCTGTGGTGTTGCTCCACCGAATCGCCTCTGGTCCGTCTCTTGCTGACGTTGACTCCGGGTACGGATACCCTCAATGTCGTCTTTGGGTAAAATCGGCATGGTTTTTAAATCTCGCTTCTGACACCAATTGTTACGAGCTTGGGGTTCGTTACAATAAAAACTACCGATTTAATAACCAAAAAACTGACACTTTACTCACCAACACTAATTACAGCTCAAATACACAAATAAAGAAACACAATGTCACTTACTGATCACTTCTAGTCGCACTCGAATATCGCTTTCGATGTTATCGCATGTATAGCTTACTCAAAACTATAGGTATGTCTCGCGGCTCGCGCCCGCCTTATATAGTTCCACAGAGTTACTCGATAAACATCTAGTATGTTCGAGTACATAGCGGTCCCGACTGACTCGACGTCGATAGTTCTCGGAATTACTAGTACATGAAGGGTCAATGTCCTAGCTAGTACCAAGGTACTAGTTCTGCTACCCGATACAAGATGGCGCTAGTGGTAACTAATGGCGATACATGGCGATGTATCAAACATTATTTGTGGCGCGCAACAATAGTGATGAAATTACTGTATTTGTAATACCTATTTATTGGAATACCAATTGGATGGATGAAGATAGTGATTAAGCGATTGTATTTTTAATGTAATTGTATTGGATATTCGTTGGAAAGTCGGAATGAAGATAGTGATTGTATTTTTAATATCTACATATTTATTGGAAAATTTAAATGATGTTTAACTATTCGTTTATTTTACTTAGGGCTGATTTTTCCAATGCCAGATAATTTTATCCGAGATATAATTTTGAATTTTTCCAGTTCTTCCATACAAAAACTTTCAGACGTCAATGTTATTCCACGAATAAAAATTATCTGTCTATTGAACAATCAGCCCTTAGTTATAATATGTCACATTATACAAACTAATACAAAAATCAAATCTGATAATTATAATACATATTAAGCCTTTTATTCGTAATGCCTGTTTCCACTCAAACTCGAAGCATTTATTTCAATTAAACCATTTACAGGCACTTTTGAATTGTCAAGAAGTCGGTCAGTCAGAAAATAAGCTAGTTGCCCATTCCAAAGCGTAGGTACCTATGGAAAAGAACGGGCAAGAAACTCTATGGACACTCTTTTAAATCATATTTTACAAAAATATTAGTTTCATCATTAATGTTGAATTTATAATTATGTGTGAGAACGATGTAAAAAGAGGTACGCGTTAAAAGCGTCCAGAGGCAAATAGTAACAAAACAATCCAAAAATAAATTAATTAAAAATAAGCCGAGGCAGCACGTGGCTACTATCCAGAAACAAGCCACGTGTAAAGAATGTACGTGTAGTAAGAAAGTGCTGGCAAGCTATATTAGTTACTCTGGCCTCTCGTGTGCACGGATTATCCTCATTTTTAGGCTATTATCTATCTAGTGAGAAATGTATCACCTAAGCAGCCTAAGCTAAGTGTGATAGTTTAAAGCTTGATTTACACGATGCCTGGAATGTCCAAGAGCAATAATAGCTAATACAATTATAACCACTCAAGAATCGCAAGTGTTTACACGCGTCTGATTTCTATAAAATTGCATAGCGTCGTTGCGCGTGCAAAAGTGGCTGTGTTATTATTTAGTTATTTTCGGTTCTCTATGCAGTTTCAATACACACATACCTACTGTAAAAAAAGGGTATGTGATAAGTGCAATATTTAAAGAGTTACGGAATGTAGCTATATTCATACATCGAAAGTTCCGTATAAACACGCTAAGTGTTATAATTCATATATACCTCAAATAAGTTCACTAAAGCACATGGCGACTTTTGCACGCGCAACGACGATAGGTACAATAATTAAATCAAATTATTTATTTGCTTAATACAGGTAGGTATAAACAGATGCAGATGTTGCAAAATTAAATAAAATACACTGTATCATTACCTAATGTGTGTAAATATTTATATTATTATTAATCTTATTAAAGCGTTAATGTTATAAAGCCTGATAGGCACGGTGCGATTTAATTGCCTGTGGCATACCATAAGCTGAAGCAATAAAGTGCAACGTCATAACAATGTTTAAACGATGCAAGTCATTTGTTGCTACAATTTTATTGTAGGGGTAGGTATGCTACGGGCAAGAAACATGCATCGTTAATGGAGCTTATTTGTATGCGACTTCTGTTTACACCAAGGCCTGCGTCGAAACAGAGTTGTATGTGCTTGCAACATGTTATGACACTTTAATTTCAAGTAGTTATTTCCCGTATTTGTGCTGCCTAATATTTCATTTAATTAGATGTATTCCAAGGATGTATTACACCTTGCTAAAAAAATTCAAAGCACTTCCTGGCATCTCATTGAGCTGAAACTTGGCATAGGTACCTATTTTATCTTCGGTGACATTGCAATAATATGGTATTTGATGATGCAGCCAGAAGTTGATACTTGGTGGAATTGGATACCTAGTTTTTATTGAGTATCTACTTTTTAGTTTAATAGTTCAGTCATGACGACAAAACTGGAATTGTCTTCGTAAATAATAATACTATTTTTATTTGGTGTGGGTTGTGCCTACGTGTTGTGTAGACGGTGCTTCTCATTTATTGCTTCTTTTTAAAAGCTTTTATTTAACTTGTTTATGATATGCCACAGCACAGGCAATAAACTTGCAGCGTGTAAATGGGGTTTTATATGATGGAGTTGTATTTTTGAGCTACCCTGGCTTAATTTAAGTACTAGCCTCGTGTGGTCGGCGAAGCTGAGTACGCAATCGGATCATTTTGCACAACAGACTAATTCACCGCAATGGCTTCAAATTTACTAGAATAAATACTTTTATGTCTTAAAAAGTATTTATTTTATATTTAGTATTTAAAGCAAGTAATATCCTGGCTTGCACATGCTCAGCTGTTGCTTACAACAGCTGAGAGCATGTGCAAGCCAGGATATTACTTGCTTGCTATCCTAGCCTGAACGACTAGTATCGAGTATCCGCACGGTTCTAATCATTTCTGTTTTTGAATAATACATAATATGCAACCGCTCAGACATATTGTACGCACTACTCCGGAACAAAATGCAAGTCGGTTCCGACCGTTTATGCGCTTGGGCGAACTGGTTATTCCGTTTTTTCACTCCAAAAATTCACCCTAAGGTGGATACGCGAACACGCATGTCCGAGAATCCACCCTAGGCCTAGTTGGATAAACGAAATTTATAGGCTTAGGGTGGATTCTCGGACATGCGTTTTCGCGTATCCAAAGGTGGATTTTTTGGGATGGATAAACGGAATATATAACCACCACCACCACACGCGCACATCGTGTGGTGTGGTAATCCGGCGCAGGTATGCTCAACTGATTTACACTGAGAACTACTATGGATGGCCGTATTTTGTATGAGCTGTTGTATAGTGGTGAATGTTTAAAAGTGTGTTTGAATGAGATAGTAATAGAGGAATTTGTAGGAACCCGTGGACGAAGGACGTGGAGTGTCTGGTGGCTAACAACACCGTCGTGTCGGACGCGCACGTGGACGCGCACGCCGACGCCGCGCACGCCCCCTACGACATGTACAAGCAGAGTGAGTACCCCTTGCACACGCGGCCAGTCATGTCACCGGCAGCTGAGGATTCAAACATAGTTCGGCACGAACAGCAACTCTGCTGTTACTTAATATATATTGGCATAGCGAAATTGATTCAGCTTGTATGCCTCGCTTACTTCATCTTTGTACCTAATGTATTTATTTGTTCTAGATGATTCGATTTTGTTTAGAGCTCTATGTAGGTGGCAACTAGATGCAATATAATATGACAGTGTTGCTGCGCTTTATCTGGCAACATCGCGTCATTACGTATGGCGCGAAGCGATAAAAATGTAGGGCAAAACAACCTTGGGGGTAGGGGAAATCAAATCAAAAAAATTCCAAAGGTCAGTTCCATAGCGCATGTGACACGTGTGGCGGTGCCGATATTCATGTACTCGTGTGGTGGTTTCAGAAGCTGCTGACGTGGAGATGCAGCGGCTCATTGAGTCGCAGGTGGAGTCGCACAAGATCGGCAGCGCCATCGCCGAGGAGGCGCTGCGCCGCTCCTCCGCAGAGTTCTCGCACGAGCTGCCCGTCGACCTGCTGCAGGACGCCGTCTTCAACCAAAACGTACGTCATCTACAACCTTGCTATCGTAAATAAAGAATCCAGTTTTTCATCAGTAAACTTTGTACGCTAATGCTGTTTTGTACCGTTTATACAAGGTGTTATTGAATTCATGCAAATCTCTTAAGGGCATTACATTACCCAATGACCTTGAGCATGCTGCCCCGTACTAACTTACGAGGAAAGGACGAGAGAGAGAGAGGGACGAGTGCGGGACTGACATAGTGCTTTTCGCGAAATTTTAGATTTTTATTCAAAATATTTATTATTAAAAGAAATAAGAAAAAAAATCAATACACATTGTTAAATACGTCATTACGTATTTTTTGATATAAAATTCATGCCGAGTTATTGAGCCGTTATAGAGAAATTTTTCAATTTAGGTTGAAAAAGGACCCATTTGTTACAATTTTTTGATAAAATTTGAGTAATTTTATTAAAATTTTAAACAATACAATGTATTTGTGATGACCTTTAGTTTAACATATATTTTTTATATTGAAAACGCACAAAAGGATTCATCTAAAAATTTCTTTAAACACACGGTATTTTCACGATTTGACCGAGGTAATCCCCTAAGGGGTCATTGTACTCATTATTATGAACAACTTTTAGTACCAGAACAAAAAAAAAAAAATCAGCTGTTCCTTACATTTTAACGAGTTATGCAACATAAATGTAGGGAATAGCAGATTTTTTCGCGAGTTTAGGTTTGTGCTTATAGTAAAAGTTGTTCTTAATGATGAGTACAATGAACCCTTTTTTTTTGAGAGGGAAATTGTCAAATAACTTCTGCCGGTCTAGGCGGGGCGTGTCAGGCTTTTACTGACTAAAACCCACTCGTGTTCCTTCAGTTGCTGTGCCAGAGGCCACGGTATTTGGTACAATGATTCCTTAAGAGGTATTGCGTTACTTCAATAACATTGTGCATATTGGTTTTTATACATAAACATTCACGAAGTCACGTAAAATTGAATCAGAAATAAGTATCATATAGAAAATGATTTAGATTTGTCTTGACACTGCAAAATCAAGTTGATGATAGTGATATTCCAATTCAATTATGAATCAGAAGTAGCTCTGATTTTTGCAATTTACTCTGGTTCGTATAAAAATAACAACATATTGGTAATGACAATAAATATGTAAGGTGTAAGCTCACACTGACTGCAAGCTCTGCACTACCCCTGATCATGTTCGCACACAGTGGCCACTAAAAGCCGACGCCCTGTACGAGCAGGCGTCGCTGGTGGACAACATGCTGGGCGGCGAGGGCTACGCGCAGGTGCGCCACAACGTGCCGCTGTCGGCCGCCGCGCCCGCCTCCCCGCCCGCCAGCCCGCCGCTGCCGCCGCTCACGCTGGACGGCAACGGCGAGGCCGCCATGGCCGTCATCATGAGCCTGCTGGAGGCCGATGCTGGCCTCGGCGGACCCGTTAACTTCTCCGGCCTGCCTTGGCCCCTACCCTAAATGGCGCCGTTGCTCAGCGAAGCCATCATCACGAACATTGGATGATTTTTAAGGAAACTTTGCAACGCGAACGCTTCTTCGCGCTTGCGAATAGAGGTTATTATTCAATTTGATCGTCTACGCTTGTCTCCCGCAAGCAGCGCCGATGAGATGCCACGATTAAAGAAAGCGGGTGGAAACAGCGCAAATCAAGCAAACCCGTGCTTATTTTTATACACCTTTATTATTTATTTCTACTTATTTTCTCTAGCTCTAGACACTGTGATTCGATTGTTACTAGCCCTGCTATAAGTGCTGATTACTCAATATAAATAATTTATATAATTATTTACATTACACTATTTGCGCTGTAGCATGGTGCGGGTGACAGTTGCCCGTATGACGTTGTCAGTACCACGTAGGGATGTGAGGTTATGCAATTCATTTTTATCGCTAACGATACTCGCAGCGTGAATCTAGTTCTCTTTAATATTGTTATGAAAATTAGTGTATTATTCAGTTGTGCAGTGTAACTACGTGTGTGCTACGTGTATAAACTTGTCAATATAAATGTTTTATGGCTACATAATTATCTTTGTACTTATATAAAATAATCAAAATCGGGTTTATGTTTTTTTTTTCGTGACAACATTTTTGCTCTATGGTGCATCGGCGCGGCGGCCATGTTGTTTACCCGTGCGATGCTGTGAGTGCGAGTACGAGTGCAAGCGCGTTATATTGTGACTTAATGTGACACGTATTACGATTTCATTGTTTGTTTTCATTTTTGTTAAATTGTTATTTGTTATAAGTTTGTTGTTATTACCATGCCTAAGCATACAAAAAAAACTATCGACTATCCATCGTAGCAGTACATCCCATCACTAAATACGTCTATGGCGTTACGTTATACGCATAACACTTTGCTTAATTTTTCATTCAATTTGATTTTATTTCTTGATTAGAACATTCTGGTTGGGTTTAATTTAATTTACTACAGTTATTAATTATTTAATATATTACGAATGTGGTACAACTGAAATATTAAGTCATAAATTGTAAATCGCGGCAACTTTCAAGAGTGAAACGAAATGTTACTGAAACTGTCACCCGCACCATGCTACAGCGCAAATAGTGTAAGGGGGAAGCGCTAAGGTAACCCGCGAAATTCAAATTTTCGTACGTTTTTTGCAATTTGCTGGTCAATATTAAATTGTACATCGATCAAAATATAATTCGCGGCCATAACAAATATGTATTTACAGAATTATAATCATTAAAGTCATCAACACAACTCTCTAAGACCACGTAACTCCAAAGAATGATGATTTCATGAAACAGTTATTCTTTGGAGTTAAATGGTCTTAAAGAATTGTGTTGATGACTTCAATGATTATAATTCTGTAAATACATATTTCTTACGGCCGCGATTCATATATTAACCAACGTACAACTTAATATTGACCAGCAAATTCCAAAACCTAAAAAAAATTGAATTTCGCAGGCTACCCTGGCGCTTTCGCCTTAAGGCGAAAGCGCCATCCTGTCGTTTTGGAAAAAAAAAGGAAAAAACTATTCTTGCTGGGGTAACGTTTTTCTAGCAGGAAAATTCTAAACGAATGATCGGAGAGAGAAAAATTGTGCATGGCCAGAGAGCTTATATGTGTGCCAAAATGTGCCCCCAAAAATAAAATTTGTGCCCCTTCAGGTTTTCGAGATTGTCTACGCCTGAACGCAGCCTTTCATATTGGCGAGGATGCGAACGCGCCCGATGTCGGCGGCGCTCGCGCCACACTTCACTTCACTAACTAACTTCACGACTTAGCGCGCACCGCCATTATTGTCGCGACACATATATAATATTGTAATTTTAAATATAATAAACTTTTAAACAATCATCGAGGTCGGTCTTTATTGTATCGCCCACAGAGATATTGCATTTCCTGTTGGAGTAACGTTTTGATGAATCGTATATCTCTACAACCATTGCATGTGCCCCTGTAGAATAAACATACACGAGTAGCTCTTAATGTGTGCCCCTTAGTGCCCCAATTAGATTTAAGAAAATATTTATAGTTTTCAAGTTATCGCGGTTTTATGAAAACTCGAAAAAACATCGCAGCGCCTAAATTAGACAAGGCACAAGTTCGCTGAAAACTGTATTCGGTCCTTCTTGACGCTAATAATAACCATACAAAGGAGATGTCCGCTTTTTGTATGGACGTTGGTTTTTTATTCCAAGAAAAATCTAACCAGCATCAAACTCGGTTCAAATAAATACGACAAAAATATGGAACTCAGAACTACTGAAATAATATTTTTAAACCCCTCCATTTAAGCGAAAAATCATAAAATAATAATTGATGTTATTTGTAGTTGGCAACCCTAATAAATACTCCGTCACTCTGTGACAATGTCATATTTGACAGATGATTTTTCAGCTGTCACTGGCGTTAGAGATGTGCCAACTCGGCATAAGACACGCCTTAGGTTACTCAGATTGAAATGTGTCTGTGTCATGTGACTCGAGTTGAACTCGAGTTACGGAACTCTGGTAAATGGATGAAATTGAACGAATCATTGTTTTTTCACCTCTGTTTCGCGACGATTTTTTTTTATAGATTCGCAAGGAAACGTATATTGAGACTATTTTAATTATTTAAAATACAATTTCAGTAGAATTTAAATATAAAATAAGGTTCAAATACATGCCAACCCAGAGACGTCAATCACGTACTCGCTTCTTCATTTACCGTGGCAATCTAATTCAACTCGATCGCGGCATCTCAATCTGAGCGCAACTCGAATAATCGAGTTAGCCATACATAGCTGGCGTCACCAGCTCAAAGTGTTATCGATTCTTGACGAAAAAGATCCTTAGATGATTAGATGTAAAGTATAGTCCATTTTATGAAAATCAAGAAAGATACCTTAATAAACGATTTCTCATCAGTAAAATCAGGGATTTTTTTAGTTCAGGGAATTCGTTAATAACAAACTACCATATAAAGAGTATTCGGTATAAAACAATAAACAAAATAAAAAGTTTAGAAAATAAATAATATATCTTATAGTCTCAATAGAAAACACAAATGTTGATTTTCTATTCTAAAAATTGATTTAAAAAATCGATTGTTTTCGCCCGATAAAACGATTAACATGAGGTCAGATCGTCATCCCTACCGGCTCCATGCGTCATTCGTCCGACGTCATGCTCCTACATCAAAAATTGATTGACGTTACGCTCACTGCCAGTAATGACAGTTCTCCTGTGTCAATTTTGACAACTTAACTTTTTTTTTAGGTGTGTTCATTTTATTATTCTAGATAATTAGAAAGGTTTGTTCGTTTTAGATGTAAATTCTCACGAAAACAAAAAACGATTTTTCTCAAAATTGGAGGTCTTTAAAAATGTATGATATAACTAGAACGACTAGTTTTAGGGATGTCTATCCAAATATATTTAACTTACTCTGGTTGGAATTATTAAATAATAAAAAACCATTTCTGGACATGTCCTTTCAAAACTGTTCATGCATGCGTTTTTGAATAATTTCGCTAAAAGTCAAAACGATGGTGTCATAACTTTGACGGCAAAATACAAGGAACCGGCTCAATCCCAGATGTGTAGGTGTAAAACAAAATCTTGTGCCTTTGGTCAAAAATATATGGTGAAAATATTCAGCTTGGAATGTTTCGCATTAAGTAAATATTAACAAAAAACCAAAATATGTAAGCAACGGCTGGTTATCCGACCAAATTCGAATGACTACTAAAAAGCGACGGATTCATACATATCGATGACCTTCTATACTTTACTCACTAACCGGTTCACACGTGTTGTGCCTGAGTACACTGACATAGAAAAGTAATAAGTAATAAAATAAAGTTGTTATTGGATTATATTCTACTAGCTGTTTCTATGACCTTACACATGATTAAGTACATTATAAATAGTAGCCAAGTGCTATTCAAAGGTAAGCTATCTTCTCGATTCTAAATTTCATTAAAATACATCCAGTAATTTATGTGTGAACGAAAGAAATACATCCATATATTTGCCAGGTCTTTGACCCAACATTTGATTGGTCCCAATGTTTAAAAAAAAATATAGTTCATGAAATGTGTGATGAATACCTACTACTAAAAAGAGGTACCTAGCTCTTTTTTGTATATAAATAAAAAACCCGTACCTATTTGTCTTTTTATATTACATATATATTTATTGATAAGCCGTAGGTTAGATAAATTAACAATAAGTTTTTCATCATTATAAGGAATGCTCTAACCAGCCCGCGAAATTCAAAATTTCTTGCGTTTTTTGCAATTTGCAGGCACTGGCCTGGTTGTATGTTGATTAAAATATTATTCGCGGCTGTAAGACGTATGTAGTTACAGAATTATAATCATATATTTAATATCAATCAATTTAATATTTTTTTTACACAATATTATACTTATACTTAATACTGATCTGTGATTTTTTGTGATGCGAATTTACTAATTATGTTAGACTTAGATGAAAAACTGATCTGTGATTTAAATAATAATGACTACACAACGTGCAAAATATAAGAATTAAAATTGAGGGAATAAAAATAATTATTTCCACATCAACAAGCTGTTTCATTTATTATAGTCACAAGGTGCATTTAACATATTTTTTAATTAGCCCCCAAAACTTTTGAACGCGACTGTAGGGACAACAACTTAGGTATAATACGTCCAATAAAGAAGGTCATCGATTTGTATGAATCAGTCGCTTTTTAGTAGTCATTGGAATTCAGTCGGATAACCAGCCGTTGTTTACATATTTTGGTTTTTTGTTTATATGTATTTACTTAATGCGAAACATTCCATGCTGAATATTTTCACCATATATTTTTGACTAAAGGCACAAGATTTTGGTTTACACCTACACATCTGGGATTGAGCCGGTTCCTTGTATTTTTCCATCAAAGTTATGACACCATCTTTTTTATCTTTTAGCAAGATTATTCAAAAACGCATGCATGAGGAGTTTTGAAACTTTGTATGGTTATTATTAGCGTCAAGAAGGATCGAATACAGTTTTCAGCAAACTTGTGCCTTGTCTAATTTAAGCGCTGCGATGTTTTTTCGGGTTTTCATAAAACCGCGATAACTTGAAAACTATAAATATTTTCTTAAATCTAATTCGGGCACTAAGGGGCACACATTAAGAGCTACTCGTGTATGTTTATTCTACAGGGGCACATGCAATGGTTGTAGAGATATACGATTCACCAAAACGTTACTCCAGCAGGAAATGCAATATCTCGAAAACCTGAAGGGGTACAAATTTTATTTTTGGGGGCACATTTTGGCACACATATAAACTCTCTGGCCATGCACATTTTTTCTCTCTCCGATCATTCGTTTAGAATTTTCCTGCTAGAAAAACGTTACCCCAGCAAGAATCGTTTTTTCAGTTTTTTTCCAAAACGACAGGGGCACACATTTTGTATGTGGGGGCGCACATTTACAGCAGATAAGGCACCAATTGTACGTTCTACTCCTATAACTCTAGGATACACTTTCTTGCTGGGGTAACGTACACCAAGTTGACGAATCACTGAGCCGTGACTGAGCTGTCGCATCACGTCACCACACCCCTCCCGCACCGCGCTGCTACCTCAGGCAACGTTTCAGGTAAACGGTGGCCTATAGTCTCGGTTCACAGCGAGAACATAATTTTTAACAACTATTTACGACATTTATTTCAATTAACTACCTTATGCCTGACGAATTTAGCACCTTACATAAGTCGCCCTTCATCACCAATACATGGGTACTTACTGAATGCAGTTGGTAGATCGCAAGCATCGTGAGCAGCTAATTCGCCAGTTCATATCTGCATCGAATCATGCTCATAACTTATTGAAGTAAGAAAATCTGAATTAAAATAACCGTCATAAATTTGTTGTTATACTATAAAATAGATTTTAATAACGTTATGATTTAAATTAGTTATTTATAAATTCTAGTTGTGCATTTTTTAGTAGGAGTAAGTAGTCAAAATTATAATTTTTTAAGTTTGTAGAAGGAATGTTGGTGTTTATGACGTCATGCTTCCCAGACACCCCATGATCTATTTTGCTGTTTACAAATTCATATAACAATTGTACGAAATAAGTACCGAATTAGTACATGCTTAAAAAAATAAGTACCTTAACAGGTACAGGCATCTGAATTATGGTTTGCTGTAGAGCATCTGCCCAGCAACCCATGACCTATTTAGTTGTTTATAAATTCATATAACATTGTACGCAATATGTACCGAATTAGTACAAACTTAAAAAAATAAGTACCTTGATAGGTTAACAGGTACAGGCAACTGAATTAATTATTGCTTGCTGTAGAGTAGAGCATCTCCCCGGCAACCCCAAGTAAAATTTTAATAAATTTTACGTAGACAGTTATTAGGCAAATAAGTGGCTGATAAAAATTGTACTCTTATTTTTACCACTGGATGTGCTAGCTATGGCCACTTAAAACCTTTATTTTAAATCTCAATTATAAGCGCCTGAAAAAATTAAATAGCAAAGAGAAAAAAATAAATTTCAAGTGTACAATCTCAACGAACAATGGTCTGGCACAATCACGATAACCTAACGATTTATCTGATCACATTATAATATTTGAAGCAGTAGTCGACAAAGTAACAATAGAGGAAGTGCCTACAACAAACGTTCTTAAAACAAATCGATACGACCTTGCGTCAGTTATCGAGTTTGTACCTCCAACAATTACAACAGGTCTACCCCATTACAACGGCCGTTTACAATTCCCGTTTTACAAAGGTCATTTTACAGCTCATTGTAAAACGGGATCAAACTGGTACTGTTATGATGACCTTAAGACGAAGGTACACAAAACAAATTTAAGCAAACCATTTCAATCAAACGTGTTAATTTATTTGAAAATTTAATTTGTTTGCCAATGCAAATGTTATTTTAATTGACCATTAGGATTGTTAATTTAAAGAGCTAATGAAATATACAGTTTCTATCAATTTGTTCCTTTTTTGTTTGTCGTTGTAATGTGTTGTAAAATATAATTGTCAATGTGCTCCATGTTGGTACCCATGTAATTCAAATCAGCATCGGCATCGAAATCGGTCCAATAGTTTTCGAGAAAACTACATACCCACAGTCAAACAAATATTGCTCAGGCGCTTATAATCGAGGTATAAAATAAAGGTTTTAAGTAGCCATAGCTAGCACATCCGGTGGTAAAAATAAGACGTCATGCTCCCCAGACACCCCAAGATCTATTTTGCTGTTTATAAATTCATATAACAATTCGACAAATCGCTTCCATATTATAATAGGGAAATCTTGAAATGAAAATTTAACACCGTGACTACCGCCACCCCACCATCGGCATTGTATATCTCGTGAACTACTAGAGTACTAATTTTAGCTTGCAGGGTACTAAGTTTCTATGTAGGTTTGAGGAAAGCGACAAGCTCCTCAAACCTGGAATGAACATTCAAAGTCGTGGTCCTGCTGAACGAGAGCACGAAAGTTATCATCGTTGATTTCTCGGTAAATACAAACGTTTTAGTTCTGTTTTTTTTACGAAATGAATCACATATATGGGTACTAATTATTGGTATACTTAGAATAGCTGTAGCGTGACCCCTTTTTCGGCGCTCATGGTGGTTCTGCTGAAGGGAGCGTGACTACCGCTGACCACCTTCAAAGTAGATTTTCTCGAAAACTACTAAGGTACCAATTTTGTTGTTCGAATACCAATTGGTGCCAATTGAGTACTAATTCTTTACCAAATATGGAAGCGATTGGCGTTGGTAGGGAGGCGGTAGTCAAGGACATCACAAATAAAGGTTATAAGTAGCCATAGCTAGCAAATCCGGTGGTAAAAATAGTACAATTTCTATCAACCACTTGTTTGCCTAATAAGTAAGTGTAGTAAAACTTATTCAAATTTTACTTGGGGTTGCTGGGGAGATTCTCTACAGCAAGCCCTAATTCAGTTGCCTGTACCTGTGAACCTGTCAAGGTACTTATTTTTTAAGTTTGTACTAATTCGGTACATATTGCGTACAATTGTTATATGCATTTATAAACATCAAAATAGATGGGGTGTCTAGGGAGCTCGAGCATGACGTGTTACATGAGTGCGTGGTGTTCATCATGACGTCATTCAACTTGGCAGTGACGATACTTATTAACGCTTCTATCTCCCCCCTTTAGCCGAAACGCAAGTGTATGCTCCATACAGATGTATATATTATAATGTTAATGTAAACACGCTGGAATTACATTGGGCCTTTGTACTTTATATAATTATTAAATCATGTCATGTTTCTAAAAAACAATAATATTAATTAGTATAAGTACAATATTTTGTATGTGTTTAGTGAATGTGTAGGCTGATGTAATTTCATGGTGTAGTTTATTATAAATTATGGATAGTTAGTAAATCGAGCTGAAGTGGGCGCAGGAGCCGGGCGGGCGCAGGAGCCGGGCGCCCGACCCTCGCACAAGTTGTCGTACATTACCTGGTCTACGTGTGTTGTTAAGAGATAACCTTCGCATGCACTCCATAAAACAATACAAACAGTCGCTGTGTACTGTATTAGAGACTACTCTGTCTGTATAACTCGCTAAGAGCACTGTGATGCAACTAACAATAGTGCGACATAATGTGTCGAGTTGATATTGTTGATGTTCAGTTTATTAAAATAAAGTATTTAGAAATCTTGTTTCATTCATGCAATGTAGTTCTTTTCATTTCTTCCCTACTCAAGGTCTGATAAAATAAGAATTATTAGATCGTAAGGCACCCAGCCCGATGTTGAGACTGAGCTGTCAAGTAGCTCTACTAATAATAGTAATAAAACACCATTTTAGAAAACTCAACTATTATTTTTTTCATTTTCGAACAGTTTCACACATTGTAATGAAGCAAGTTTGTTTAACAGATGCGTACTACTGGCTAAAGCCTACTCTACGAGAGCACCTTGCAAGGCTCTGTGAGTGAGTGCGCAATACCACTGTGTAATTATGGACGTATGACGTGTGGACTCTACGCGAAGACGGGACTACGACTACTCCATGACATCACCATACTTGTTGGTGGGCCCGGAGGGCGCGGGGGCCGCTGGGCGCATGCGCTGCACCGGCGGCGGGGGGCCCAGGTCCGTCCTGCAACAACCACAGTCGTCACTGCTGCACGCACTGCGCCCTCGCTTGCATGTTTGTGATGAACAGATAAAGCAAAATGTTTATTGCCCACAAGAAAAGGCCACTCGGATGTTGCCGGTGCCGGCGTTGCGTCGTCGCAAAGCACGCTCAACGGACAAGGAGACCAGAGAAACGTAGCGAAGAGTTGAGTTGCGGTGTGACACCGAGCGCCGGAGCGACATCGCAGCGCAGCGTTGTTTGTACTATAAAACAAACTGACACTTTCCACACCGAGACGCAGCGACGTCGTAGTACCCGACGTTACGTTACTATACTGCATTGCCCGCGTAGCACTCATTGCGTGGAAATCGCAGCGGTGCGACGACACCACGCACCGACAACGCCCGTGTGGCGTAACTCTTACAATACTCGACAAGCTGGTTGCGTCGCCACTTGTTTACGGACAAACGTAGTCACACAACTACCAAGTCTTGCGACGGATATTCGACGCGCCAGTGCCTAAAATGCCATTTAGTCTGCGAGCTAGTACGTGTAGCGGGACAGCCTTCATTACCTACTGCAATTAGGCCAAAATTACGTCATACAATTTGCATTGTAAATTAAACGCGCCAAATTTCCGTCGCTTAATTTGCGGCAAAATTAAATGTGTCGCTACGTTTCAATACATTACATTTACTTAATTCCTTTAGTTAAATTTTTGAAGCGACCGTCTCTATGTTACAATGAGTCATGCAAACGTAAAACGAAAAGATTTAAAAAAATATTCAAAATGAAAAATAAGGAGCAAGCATAACCAGCAGTCCTTACAGATTTGTACAAACAGAATTATACACCGATTCCAGTTGCAGTGCGTCTCTTATTTTTGTACCTTTGCCGTTACTCTACAGAAAAGTGTAAAATAGGACAATATTGATCAAATCTGTAAGCACGGAAAAGCAAAAAATGGACACTTTACATTGTGTTAGCGTAGCGCATGCCATTCTCTTTCAGTGTCACTACATATTGCTGCGTGTTCCGACGCAAGCAGTAGTTAGTCCGGAAACATTTACCTGCATGCAGAATAACTGCTTAAAACATCATGTATAAAGTAATAATACAAAAATATAACCTTTAATTATACAGTTCAATTCTAATAACGTGAAAAATATCGGTAATTGTGAGAGACACTGAAAATTCAAATAGACACGTAACAAGGGGGCAAGGAGAGCGTACCTACTTCGAGTGGACCAACAACACAGTACGTACAGTCAAGGGAAACATGTACGTAGCAAATATCAAATGGGATTTTTGCCAAAACTTAAGCACGTTTTTTTAAATACCTTTCTCACCATAATAATATTAGTTGGTGGCAGATAATATTTTCTTGATACATAGGTAATTTATGTTTGCCCTTGACTTGTACAAGCGTTCAGTAACAGCAAGCGCAAGAGTGACAATGTTTGTTCACCTGTATGGGTCCTGTTTCGAACCTTTATAGTCATCTCTGTTTTTACGACGCAAGTCGTCATAGGAAAGGTCTGGGTTCGCTCCACGGAGCTGAGCGTCTGGCGGCGTTGGTGGAGCTGTGGAAGTATAACATAACGTGATGCAATGTATAATGTAAGCTTAATGATGTTGCGCACTCTATGGTACTATTATGTTGATGTAGACAACGTCGCCAGCAAACGTAGTGAGTGGACGTGCCTACTTATTTGTTTTAATAAATACTTGATTCGATCGTTCAAGTTAGAACTTAATTACCATATAAAGACAGTTGATTTTTCAAAGTGCTCAAAAGTGTACGCAATTAGGTAATCCTCGACACATAAGTGCGAAGAGTGCGGTGGTGTTATTATAAAGGTGCACGCAGTGCATAAGCGAAGCGATAAGCGCAGTTATTGTATGTTGGCACATCTTTTTTCAACATTGTTATTAACAACAACATGAAGCCTTTCCGCTCGCCAACTAAAAATCCTACTACGACGAAAACAACATTTTCGGGAGAATCCAGTACTTCTCAGCCTGATTTGTCAAAAATGACCGAGCTATACTCAGAAAATGTGTCTTACCGGAAGAGAAAATCGCCTGACAGCAACTTTGAAAATCAGTTCACTGAATTTAAAAACGAAATAATAAAAGAGATTGTAGGAATACTACAGGATTCTTGTACAAAGCAGAAGCAAAATATAAAAACAATATGTTATCACATATTGTTTATTTACATATTGTTTATATTTCTTCCATTAACGAAACATTGCAAGACATGAAGATTACGGTTTCATTTTTAATTCTTTTACCTATTGTGGTATAGTAATTTTATTTTAGGTGCATCGTCTTCACATATTATGATTATATAAAATGTACGCAAAATATTGAAAGAATTTTAAAAGAGTAACGGTGGAGTTTCTTGCCCGTTCTTCTCCATACGAAAACTACCTTTTGGAATGGGCGACTAGAATCAATTCTATTTGTTGTAATTTTTGACGTTGAAAAGTGCCTTTTATGTGCCTATTTGAAATAAATGCTTTGACTTTGATAATTTATATAAAACTATAAAAGATCATACTTTTTCTGACATGCACAAAATATTGTGTGGCATAAATTGAAACATTCCTCACCTGAAGACAAAGAGGGGACGAGTTCTTACAGCAGAAGAATTATAAAGATGTGTATAAAGAAATCCAATTAACAAAGAATCAATACTATTACAAAGCCTTCAAATCCTTTTAAAATGTGGCAACTTATTAATAGTCTGGCTAGCAACAAAATAAGACATAACTCTACTTTTGTAAAATTAGAGACGCCAACAGGCCAAATTACTGACACAAAGGAAATCTGTGAGTGTTTTAACTTATTTTTCTCAAATATAGGTGCAGAGCTCGCTAGTAAAATTCCAAAGTCGTAATCGTCATAATAATCAAGCTTTACAAATACCCGCTAGCATAATAGACAGTACGGCTAATCTAACACAATTTGAACCCGCAACTATTGCAGAGGTACTTAAAATAATTGATAATTTAGATGCAAACAAGCGCCGGTATCGATGGAATAAGTACAAAAATGATAAAATGTATTAAAGATCAAATAGTGGAAAACTTAACTCTTTGTATTAATAGGTGTCTAACAGAAGGAAATTTTTCAGAATCTCTGAAAGTTGCAAAAGTCAGCCCCATATATAAGTCAGGAAACAAATCAGATCCAGGTAATTACCGACCGATATCTGTATTACCAATATTATCAAAGGTGTTAGAAAAAATATTACACAACCGACTTAGTGCATTTCTAAAATCAAAACAGTTCTTATATGAGAAACAATATGGTTTTCGGCCAAAGTCAAACACGGTTACAGCTGCAACCGATTTAGGGACAAAAATCAAATCCAATATTGATAGTAAGAAAATAACACTGGGAGTATTTGTAGATTTAAAAAAGCTTTTGATACTGTTAGTCACGATATACTTTTGTTAAAACTAAATCATCTAGGTATCACAGGATCCGCTTTTAAAATGTAAAACTCATACAATCCTCGGGCCATTATTATTTCTGATCTATATAAATAGCATCCATGAAATAGGTCTAAGGGGGGATATAGCACTGTACGCTGACGACACGAGTTTATTTTACTCAAGTACCTCAGTATGCTCAATCATAGAACAAGCTCAACACGATCTAGACCTCTTACATACTTGGCTTAAATCAAACTTACTGACAATAAATATATATAAAACCAATTAAGTATATAATATTTGCAGTAAAAACAAAAAAATAGGTCAGCAGCAGCACAGTAACTTACATAATGATGGTAAAATACTAAAGAGAGTTCATCAAGAGAAATATCTTGGAAGACCAAGATATTTCTCTTGATGATCATCGAGTATAAGAATACTCGATGATCAATTAACGAGGAAACCACATATAGAGTATCAAAAACAAGCTCACATCACTAACAGGTGCGCTGCGTGGTATAGTGCGATGTCTTCCTGGACATGTGCGTTGTACTATATATAATTCCATGGTTAAATCGCACTTAAACTACTTGATTGAGATCTGGGGAACTGCTGCCAAATCAAACCTAAGAATACTCCAAACTGCCCAAAATAGAATAATTAAAATACTATTCAGGTATAACTATTTAAGTCCTATTGAAAAAGTCTACAAAGAAACACAACTTATGAATCTCCATCAAATATATAAGTACAACAAATGCATACTCATAAGGAAAATTCTAACTAAAGACATACATTCTCAGATAATATTTACAAAAAGGGCACAAACTTATGAAACAAGCTAATGACATCGGCTTAACCCAGCCTAGGACTAAAAATGGAAAAAGGAATATTATGTATGAAGGGGCCAATGGGCATTGTTCATATTTTTTTTAATGTATGTATGTATGTAATTGAAAAACCATTTCGAGGGCGTTACTGATCATTATGGACTAATTAATTATGAAAAATTTACATCTTATATTGGTATTTTTGATAAAACACGATTGACCTTCTTTGCCCTTCAAATAACGTCGGCTTTGGCCGTACAGTTTTGTATCGTTACCTCAGAAAAAGAAAGTAAGAGGCAAGTATTGTCTACAATCTGTCAAATGTCAAATTATTAAAAATATAAATGTCAAAAATATAAACATTCTTGTTTATATCTCATTACATTACATAAATTATTTCAACACTCGACAAAATTTAATATATTGAAAGAGTTATGGAATACAGGAAGTGCTTTGATCCAACTTACAGCAATAATAGTAATAATGTCGCCGCGTGCGTTATCATTCTATTTCTAAGCCGCCGCGTTGACTGCAGTTCTAGTCACGACAGAGAGTAGTATATTCCTTGGAGGACACTTACTCATAAAAACCATTTGTAAATAAATACGCTAAGATAGGATTCGATTATTTAAGACGTTTATTCGGCCTATTGACACTGACAGATGCGAGATTGATGATGTTGTGTTGAAAGATTTAAATTTTTATTTATGTACTAGTGAGGCAACGGCACTTAATCTTTTATGCCACTGATGACGTCACCTACCTTTTTTTTCAGGATGGTAAATCATCAAATGACCCCTCCCGCTCTGGGTGGAGCGGAAGGGCAGACTCTTACTGACTAAAACCCACCCGTGTTCCTTCCTTAGCCCTTTATGTTCCGGGCCAGCGGTAACCCTTTCGGCCAATCCCGCTGAACGTCACCTACCTTAAAAACTTAAAATATATATATTTTTTTAATAACTATTGAGCCAATCATCAATATATTTAAATTGGTTTCTCAAAATGCTCTAAATTTTCAAAAAAATAAAATAAAATCTAATGGTTACAAATTTTGGACAATCCCCATTTCTATAACAAACTACCTAAAGACATAAAATAAATCAAATCGTCATACATTTACAAGAAAACTTTAAAAAAATATAAGATCTTTTCCTGCCTTTTGATTAATCAAAAATAAATAAACAATGATAGTCTGCATAAATGATAGTCTGCATAAATATATGAAATCATTACTTACAATAATAACCGACAACTAAGGCCTACGACACGATGCAGAACATAAGCGATTTATTAAATTATTTTGTTTTTTTATTTGTCGGTTAATACGCAACAACTGTTAAATTGCATCCTACCCTCATCGCTCAAAATCGTTGTTTCTTGTGTGTAACCTACCCTCTTCTGATTTATTTATTTTGTACTTATTATGTAAAACGATGTATGTTGTGTCGAAGTTTTATTGTAATGTTAGTTTTAACATACATTTTTGTTTTTATTTATGCTTACTGGCAGATAACATTGTGCTAAACCTATTTATGTTTTCTCTATAAGTGAATTGTAATTCTTTTGAGAAAATAAATACCTTTAACTGTATGTAGTTGTCATTGTTGTTCTACAATATATACCTATATATGTATATATTCAATATTAATGTATTAGTAAGTGTTTAACCCTTTTCTTGACGGAGTGCACTGTCAGATACAGTCAACTTTGAAAAATCATACCAAGAAAAATATTATTACTTGAAACGGAACGTTTCTACTGTTTAAGAAAGTAACTGTTTCTGAACGCATTTACGTCATTTCATGTCAGTTTGACATAACCGTTTTTCATTCACAATCAAAATGATGAACGAGTGACGATTAAGAGGACGGTCGAGGTTGGTGGTGAACACATGTGGAGTTGTTTTTAATATAGCTTTTTGGCTACCTTAGGGCTTTTTTTGGTAGTTTTTGTGTGTCTTTTACGTGTTTGTGCTTGTTTCGTATTTATTTTTGTGTTTGTTGTATCCTAAGTTGCATTAGGTAAGTTTTTTTTTAATATTTTCCCGCGGCGTATGCCGAGTGATAATGGAGGATGAAGATCGGCCTCCGGGCCGCCCTCCAGATCCCTCGCATACGAACCACCTGCAATCATTGGATTTCTTTGAACACTCACCGGTTTTAACCGCTCCATTGTCTCAATTTGAGACAATGGAAACGGAAGTTGCATCCCAAAAAAGAAAGCGTTCACAACCAAACAGCGACTCAAACGACTCCGCAGGCGTCATGGACGTGAATGCTTCTGCATCCAAACGCGATCGTGTCACAGCCCCATCGTTGATTTCACGATCCAAGTACTCCAATTTAGATAAGGAACCGTATTTAGTTTATGCGTCACTTATCGAGTCTTGTCCAACTTCGGGTACTACCCTCAATCCTATTATTTTTGGTAAATTGATGCAGAGCCTAAATATTAAAAACATAAAACTGGGAGGTATTAAGAGAATAGGTAGAAATAGGGTTTCCCTTGAATTTAAGGGTCCTGAGGATGCCAATGCCTTTATTGACAACTCATCCGTTAAAGACAGGGGGTACTCTACTCTGATCCCCACTTTCAATATCACCAGGATGGGTGTAGTGAAGGGTATCCCAAGTGATTGGACCGATTTAGAGGTCATGGACAACCTGAAGTCCCCACTTGGTAAGATATTGAAGGTGAGGAGACTTAACCGTAGGGTTGTTAGTGAAGGTAAGGCAGAATGGGTCCATACAACCAGTGTTGTTCTCACTTTTGATGGTCAGGTCCTTCCTGAACGAGTTTTTTGCTGCTTTAACTCCCTTCCAGTAGAGACTTATAACTTTCCCACTGTCCAGTGTTATGGGTGTTGTAAATATGGACATACCCGGACTCATTGCCGATCCAAGCCACGATGTTTCCGTTGTGGCGGGGATCACTTTGGGGATGGTTGTTCCATAGAGGAGCCTAAGTGCTTCTATTGTACGGGTGCTCACCCCGCAAATAGCCGACATTGCCCGGAATACATGCGACAGAGGAATATCAAGGCCTCTATGGCAAAGGATAATATTTCGTATTCTGAAGCAGCCAGAATCCACGCTCCCTCCTACCGTTCCTTTGCAGATGTCATGGCATCAGCTTCTCCTCTACAGACCATTCACCAGGCCCTTATACATGAGCCACGCCCTCCACGCCCCCCTCCTCCTAATTACATTTCCCATTCCCAACCTTCCACCTCTACCTCCTATAGAAAAACCACTGTGTCCCGCCCAAAAACTCATGCTCCCCTTCACCCTGGCTATGACCGTAAGGCCCACCAGGACATTATTAATAGTTACTCTTTCCCCCCTTCTCCTAATGGCTGTGCTATAAGTGAACACCCCCCAACTCAGAATGAGTACACACACACCATTCAGTCAATAATCCGTTTACTTTCCTCCTTACTTTCCACCTACCCTTTACCAGACCACGTTGCCGATAACCTAGTCAAATCCATTCAATCCCGTCACATTCCATCTTCTGCAGTGGAACACCAGGAGCTCCCTTCCCAAAAAACATGAAATTGCCCACATTATTAACCGTTACAATCCTGCTCTATTTGCATTATCTGAGACGTGGCTAAAGCCACATCTCAATTTTAACTTTTCTGGTTATAGCACGCTCCGGGATGACCGATCTGACGGTTATGGCGGAGCTGCTGTACTAGTGAATAATGTTCTTTCGTTTTCTCCTCTATCCCTGCCTCCTCACGGAGATGAAATTAATGCTGTAGGCGTAAATATCTGTGGCATTAATTTTATATCTGTTTATATTCCCTCTCCCAATTCCTCATGTTTTCAGTATATTCGTACTCTATGTTCTTCCTTTATACCAGTAATATTTCTTGGCGACTTTAATTGCCATCATCCTCTGTGGGGATCTGACCATTGTGATAATGCAGGGTCTGAACTGGTTGATCTGTTGGACGACTTGGGTTTATGTGCTGTCAACGATGGTTCCTTCACCCGCCTACCTAGACCTGGCCATAATAGAAGCTGTGTGGATCTCACCCTGTGTTCTGCCAGCTTGACCGGCCAGTTGGAGTGGAAACGACTGAACCTCACCTACGGTAGCGACCACTATCCAATTTGTACCACTCTGACTACAAGATCCCTTCCCCATGGAGATAATCCCCCACTCCTAAAGCATAGACTTTCCGGTGCGAATTGGGACTTGTACACTCAAACTGTTGAGGATATAATTCCCACTTTGCCCCAAGTTACCACAGATAACCTGTGCGCCTGTATCTCGCAATTTTCCGATGTCATTTCATCAGCCGCTGATGATAGCATTCCCCTTAAGAATTCAGCTTCTGGCAAAGTGTCATCTCCTCCCTGGTGGGATAGGGAATGCACAGACATTATCAAATCCCGGAATGAAGCTGAACAAAATTATATTCTTGACATGTCCGTTGAAAACCTGGTGCAGTATAACCGGATTGTTGCGAGATCCAGACGTATCTTGAGGAAAAAAAAATATGAAGGTTGGAAGAAATTCTGTTCCTCACTTTCCCCTTTAACCCCTTCTTCCCTTATTTGGCAAAATTTTAAACGGTTCAAACGTGGCTGCTCTGGTCAAAACTCTTCTTCTATACCCAGGGACTTAGCAGAACCTTTTCTTAATAAATTAGCCCCCCCTTTCGCCCCTCTTAGGGGTGAATGCCCTTCTTATCCTGTTGATGAGATAATCTCTGACGACCCTTTAGATGCTCCCTTTTTGTTGAGCGAACTGGAGGCAGTTCTCAAGCATGTCCATGACTCTGCTCCTGGTATTGACGGTCATCCTTACTCTTTTTTTAAGAAGCTGGGTGGCAATGGCCGCCGATACTTATTGTCTGTTATGAATACCTGCTTTAAATTTTCACACATCCCCGATAGTTGGAAAACACAATTGGTCATCCCCATATTGAAACCCGGTAAATCCCCGGACTGTGTAGACCACTTTCGGCCGATTGCGCTTTCACCAGTTATAGGTAAATTACTTGAGCATCTTATAAAAAACAGGCTGGAGTGGTTTGTCGAGAGCCGAGGGCTCCTATCTAGGTCTCAGTTTGGCTTCCGAAAGGGAGCCAGTACTATGGACAGCATTAGCATTTTAGTAACTGACACCCGAATTGCCTTTAGCAAAAATGATTCGGTTTTAGCGGTCTTCCTCGACATCTCAGCGGCTTACGATAATGTCCTCCTTTCCGTGCTCAGAAGTAAATTACGCCAGCTGAGTATCCCGGTAAGGATGCTGAACTGCATTTGTAACCTGCTGTCTGGTCGTAGGATCAAGCTTCACACTCCGGGCCAAGGTTCTGACTCCAGAACTGTTTGGCGTGGGCTTCCTCAGGGGTCGGTGCTTAGTCCCATAATTTACAGCTTGTACACCTCGGACCTTCATGACTCCCTCAACTCCGATTGCCGGATTCTGCAGTATGCGGATGACCTGTGTTTATATATTCCTACTTCTTCCATTGTACATGCTAGGGACTCCATGCAGATATCCCTCAATTCCCTCAATCAGTGGTTAATTTCACACGGCCTTAACTTGTCTGCTCCTAAAAGCTCCATTGGTATTTTCTCACGTAAACGTGTTATCCCAAATGTAGACCTTGAAATTGAAGGATTTCCTATCAAAGTTGAAGATAATGTGAAATTTCTTGGTGTCATCTTGGACTCTAAACTATCTGGTGTCCACCATCTCAGTTATATTGTCAACAAATGCGAGAAGAAACTTAATATGCTACGTGCTCTAGCGGGTGTTTGGTGGGGTGCTCACCCCTTCACCCTAAAACTCATATATAATGCCACAATAAGGAGTTTGTTAGATTATGGCTCCTTTCTGCTCGAACCCTGCAGTAAAGTTGCAATAGCTAAACTGGAGACCATCCAATCAAAATCCCTCCGCATTATACTAGGTTGTATGAGGTCCACCTCTAAAAACGCCCTGCAAATTGAGAGTGGTGACCCCCCTCTTCTTCTCCGTAGACAATATTTAGCTGACAAATTCATTTTCAAGTCATATTTCCTCAGTAACCACATGATCCTGCCTAAGCTGTCAACCCTTGATAATTTATGTAGGGAAAGTGAGTATTGGAGACATAAAGACCCCCCTTTAATCCTTAATTCATTTAGAAAAATCCATTCTGTAGAAGAAAATTCTAAAATCTTACAGCAAAATAAATTCCCATTGTATGCAAGTCCATATGAAATTTTAAATTTTGTTCCAAGTGTTGTCCCATATATTGGCTTGCATAAGGACACCATAAATGCTAATGACCATTTTCTCGCCATTGTTAATGACAGGTGGCCTGATCACCATAAATTCTATACAGATGCTTCAAAACTAACCACTGATGGTAAAACTGGTATAGCTGTATATAACTCCAACTCTCAGATATTTCTCCAATTTCAATGCCCTCCTGAGTCATCAGTGTTTACCGGAGAGTGCATTGGGATCCTCGAGGCATGTTTATTTATTTCCTCTCACACTACCATTACAAAAGCAGTCATCTTCACAGACTCCAGAAGCGCCCTGGAGGCTATAGTTAAAAATTCATTTAAAGATAACCTCCGTAGCCCAATTATTATAGAAATCAAATCAGTATTACTTTCTTGCTCTATAAGGAGCGTTGAGGTTGTGTTGGTATGGATTCCTAGCCATGTAGGTATTAGGGGTAATGAGCTTGCGGATGTGGCAGCCAAGGGTGCTATCAGTAGTAGTCTGGCTGACAAAAAACATTACTCCGTCCAAATTTATGACCTTATCCATAAGGCTAAAATAGACCTTTACCAGTCCTGGCAAACAAACTGGTCTGAATCCTCCAAAGTAAAGGGTGGTTTGTTTGCTTCAATCCAACCCTCTATTCCTCCTAAACCCTGGTTTTATAAATTTAAAAAAGCCTCTAAGACTGTCACATCCGTAATATGCAGGATACGTATTGGCCACTGTTGTACCCCGGTTTTCTTGAACAAAATTAGAGTCAGAGATAATTCGCTTTGCGAATGTGGTCTAGACGAAGGTACGCTAGACCATATCTTCCTCAATTGCAGTTTGAACAATGCTTTTACTTTCGACCATGTTATTGCAAAATTAAAAATTCAAAAACCTGTCAATGTCCGCCACCTTCTTTCATTCTTCCCTAACCCTCAAATTATCTGTGCTTTTATTAAATTTATTTCCACTAACAAAATAAAACTTTAACAAGTAGTTAATATTCCTAAAGTCTAAAGTTTATGTAGTATTATATTAAATGTTTAATAATCATATTTATATTATTTTACTAACAATTATTAACATCTCTATGTTTTGTGTTTGTTCCAGACCTCAAAAGTTCACCACAAAAAGTTTTTTTTTTTTTTTTAATAATAAATATATTTAAATTAAATACCCATGAGTAATCACTAAATATGCGTCTTTGGCAGAAATTGCCGTAGTTTTCGGCAAATTGCCATTAAAAAAAAAAAAAAAAAAAAAATGATGAACCGACTCAAAGCAATCCCGCCGAAAAAGGTAAGAAAATTGATATTTTGTGTTGTTTTTACTCAATAATATAATAATTATGCATATCCCGATAAAGTAGATTGTAGTATACGTGTCAATTGAGTGAATTTTGATGCAAAACTGTATATTTGGTTTAGTAAACTAGAGCCAAATTGCTATGTATCTCGCAGTGCACACGGCCATGTTTACTGGTTTTTTATGTTTTGGTGTAATGTGTCATGTAGTGCACACTGCCACGTTTATGGTGTTTTTATTTTTATTGTTTTGTGTTAATTACTTTGATGGTGGCTTATTGGTGAATGAGGTGATGGTGTTGAGCTAAAGCATAAAGGTTCCGGGTTCGATTCCCGGTCGAGACAAAATCGATTTTTATACATGGCTACAGGTCTGTACATACTTTTAGTCTTGGTAGGTATACTGTATGCTCTTGTCTTTGAAATCTGGTTGTTGGTTTCTGGTGTTTTTATGGAATGTTTATGGTTTTGATTTTCGCTTAGCATGGAGGGTTAATTAAGCTTGTTTATCTTAGGGCGGAGTACAGCAAACCTTCGCAAGAGGCAGAAAGCTTTGTGCGCTTATCCCAAAATCGCGCAGAAAATCTTCGAATGACGATTCATCGACGGAGTCTGAAAATGAAATCCGGCAGTTTCCAATTCAACATAGGGCAGACGAAGAATCATCACCAGTGCCTTCACTACCATCATCGATGGAAAATCTCAACCTGCTATCGGACGATGAAATAGTTGATGTCCAAGAAGCGGTCACTGCGTCACCATTACTGGCATCTCCACTCACTCCACTAGCTGCGCAAAATTTGACACAATCTGTAGCGGCTCCACAGCAGGCTCCGACTCCTACAGCTCCACAGTCTCCAGCTACTCCTTTAACATCAACACGCGCCAGAGCAATTAGACCAAGATTGGTTATAGCACGTCGTCCTCAGCTAGCGAGAGTAAAAGTGCAACCTCTCAATTTTAGATGGACTGGACAACGATTCCGTCATAGAGCTGAAATAGCCAATAATGATTTTGAAGAAGAGGCATGTCTCAAGGATCCATTTCAATATTTTTCCAGCTTTTTTACTGACGACATTTTAAACTACATAAAGGAACAAACCAACTTATATTCTACTCAACAAACTAATAGATCGTTGAATTTTACAGTCGAAGACATAAAAGACTTTGTTGCAATAAATCTGCTAATGGGAATAATTGATATGCCTTCGTATACAGACTATTGGTCCCGAGAATTTAGATACAGTCAAATAGCAGATATCATGCCCCTCAAAAAATTTCAACAACTACGTCGTTACATCCATTTCAATAACAATTTGCTTGATGATGGGGATCGCTACTACAAGATCAGACCTTTGGCAGATATGCTACGTGCCAACTTTTTGAAAGTACCTCATGAAAAAAAATTCAGCATAGATGAAATGATGGTGCCTTATAAAGGGAAAAAGGCTGGTAATAGAAAACAATATGTCAAAAATAAGCCTAAAAAGTGGGGTTACAAGATTTTTGTTAGAGCTGGTGTAACGGGCTTTGTTTACGATTTTCTTATTTATGGTGGTGAAGATACTTTTAGAGCAATAGATTTTTCACCAGTAGAGTCTTCTCTCGGAATGGGCGCTAAAGTTGTGATAGCATTATGTAAAACTATACCAGATCCAGCGTGTACTGTAGTGTACTTTGATAACTTTTTTACAAGCCTCGAATTGATTCACTACCTGCGAGAAGAGATGGGTATATTTTCACTTGGAACTATAAGGGCAAACAGATTACGCGGAGCTGAGAAGAAGCTCATCACCGATAAAGCACTGAAGAAGAAACCAAGGGGTTCTCATTCTCAAGTCGTGTGCAATAATAAGAAAGTGTGTGTCGTCAAGTGGTACGACAATAAATGTGTCACAACCGCAAGCAGCTATGTAGATGTCCATCCTATTTCTACGATCCAAAGGTACGACAAGGACAAAAAGATGAAGTCAGCAGTGCCATGTCCTGAAATTATAAAGCACTACAACGCCCATATGGGCGGCGTTGATTTAGCTGATATGCTAATAGCTCTCTATAGAACTGAGCTAAAGGGGCACCGCTGGTACTTACCATTGGTATCACAGCTGTTAGACATATGTATAACAAATAGTTGGATATTGTACCGGAGAAATATTGATAATGGAAAAATAATAAGTTTGAAGAAATTTAGGTACAACATTGCCAAAAACTTATTATTACGCCACAGAAACACCACGAAACCCACGGACAACGTAAAGGGTCCAACCCCATCAAAATTAATAAAGGCGCCGGTTGCTCCAAGGCCAACAACAGAAATTCGCAGTGACCAACTTGGCCATTTCGCGACTTTTGGGACAAAAGGCAGGTGCAAACTATGTATCAAAGGTCAAACCACTGTGTCATGTACTAAGTGTGGAGTCAGATTATGCTTAGTACCCTTAGAGCATTAAACCAACTGGAGACGCCTTTGACAGGCGTTCCCCGCTGCCAAAGGTACGAGACCGCCGGTCATATCAGTTATATAAAACTAGTTGCCGCGCGTTCCAAGTCATTCAGCGAATCACAGTAGCGCGGAACGAACGTCAGTGAAAAATGCCGAATTGCAGTGTTTTTTCGTGTAAAAAGAGATCGGAAACATCTAGTAAACTAAAGGATAACGTTACTTTCCATCTGTAAGTATTACTTTGTCTTAATATTAACATATAATGCAGTAAATTAGCAAAAAACCAAGAAATATTGTCGGTCAATAAGTGTTGCCACTAAATCGTACGAGATCTAATTTAGTGTAATTTTGAAAGTTGTAATTGATAAAGCTTGACAATTATTTCAAACTTTTATTTCGCATTTGTTATTCTTATTACTATTTTACAACTTAATTTTTTACTTTATAATATTTTTTTACAAAACCCTTTAAAAATTGCTATTTATTATCAAATAATTAATAAATGATATCAAACTTATGTTCCACAAATCTCTTACAATTTTCTCATATCGTTATTCTTCATTACTATAAAATATTTGCGGGTCAAGTTATCCCGAAAATACGCAATTTTAATTTAAAAATAGGCCACACTGTAGCAAAATAAGGGCAGTGACAGCACAGAAACAAATATCGATATCGACTTTATGAGTATGTTATTCTGACTATTAATTTTTCAGATTTCCAAAAGATGCAATGACTCGGGATGTCTGGATTCGGGCTTGTGCAAATCATGTTTCGTGGACTCCTAAACGTACTAGTACAATTTGCTCACAGCATTTAGAAGCTTCATGTTTTATAGTACAATCTAATAATAAGAGGAGATTAAAACAATGCGCCTCGCCAACTTTGAAATTAGCAAAGGTGATTTTTTTTTATTTAGGTACTAGGTTTTGGGCGTGACTGTGTCCAAGTTTCACGGCTCTCAACTGTATACAGTGGAATATTGAGATGGGGCACTACCCGAACTTTTATAGATACAAGAAATGTATTTAGGGTTAAACCCCTATTTACCAGCACGCTTCCGCATTTTTACGTAGGTACAACTTCGACTTTTAATTGTATTCAGTAACTTGACAGTTCAAAATAATGTTACGTGTTTTCGTGTTTTGAAGACAAGTTATTAAATTTAATATACAACGTGTAACGGATTAAGCGCAATACCTCAGACACCCCAATTAGAATATAAAATTATAAGTCTAAAACAACACCCGTAATTAAATAAATTTAAACCAAACCTGGTCGTTTTTTATAAAATAGTTATCCTTAATAAACGCAAAACGTATGTGCAGCAACATGCCTACACACACACTCATGCAATGTTAGCAGCCGACGCGACACGCACATTCGAGCGCTTGCCAGCTGTCCATAGCTGTCAGTAGGCATTAGATGTGCGTTAGTTCAATGAACGAATTTTACTTACATCAGGTGAGATAGTGGATAGTGGTCAAACGCGCCCCTATCAATAGTAAAAAAAAGTACCTACCTAAAATGTCACAGACTGATATTATGAATGAATAACTTTTGATACTTAATTGAGTTTACAGTGTAATGTAATGATTCATAATTTTCTAGCAAGTGAAATTATCAACATGAATCTAAGACTTTACGCTTAGTAACGGGGATGCATTTAAAATAGCGACTTTTTACCCGAACTTCGAAATTAACGAAGGGCGAAGCGCCCGGACTCCGTGCGACACACGCGGGTAAAAAATATTTATCTCAGATGCGTAACTTTCGCAATATTATTAGCTACCTCTTATAAGCGTGTTTACTGCTAATTACGTGAAACAAAAATCAGTGCTTACAAGATTTTAATCACAAACTGCAAACTTTGCTGCGCAAGTGCGCATGAAAAAATACCTACTTTGAAGATGGCCGGCCGGCATCGGCAGCCCGGAGGTAGCGCGCGCGCGCGATATCAAAGGGTCGCCGGTTTTGTGCATCTTGCTCTTTCACATTATTCTTACGGTACATTTTGCAAAAGAAAATTATCTACTACCTAAGTACCTATTTCGACATTTCTCAACAAATCAATTAGAGAGACATGCGGAATACAAATCGGTCGTGCATTTCAATAAGCCTTATTATTTGGACGGAAGGATTAAATTCTCTTACATCAACTGTTTTATTAAACGCGCGCGCGCTCGAATCCAAATGTAAAATGCTTTGATATTATTCATGTGCAGGTGTGTATCATGGACCTAAAAATTAGGTTTTGCATTTATGTTTGTTCAATTTTAGCGGCGCGCGCGCCAACGGTGACTACGGTGAGTGCCTAGTTCTAATGTAGGCATTAGGCACCTACCTATGGCCGTATGAACGATACTTAAATTACCGAACATTAGCTAGATGTGATATTGATAAGCGATATCACCCGGTAATTTTTTTTTTTCTATCAAACTTTCACAGGCTTTGAATTTAGTCTCTACGCATCGCGCCGCGCGCCGCTGCTTGCCGTTTTTATCTACCTACCTACTCGTATCTTTCGAGATTGCACCCCCGCGAATCTCGCGATCCCTCTGATAAGTTCGTTGTTAGGTAGGTCCAGTTTATTGTTTGTACTACAAAAATATGGTCAGTGGGTCGTCTTAGGCAAAGACGGCGTGTTTAAAAGATTATAATAACAATGTTTACAGTGATTAGAATACAATCGTATTGATAGGAAGAAGTAGGTACTTACAGAACTGGACTATTTACACTTAACACTTAGGTTATTAATTTGCACTATTTCTGCGATCCACTTTCATTAAAGTTTCAAAATGACCGCCGCCTTGATCTATGCACTTATTAGCACGCTTTCTTAAATTGTACTTTAATTTTGTAAGCACTTCAGTATCACTTTTCACCGTCACAAATGCTTGTTGAATTTTTGATTTTAGCTCCTCGACACTTGTACATTGACTGACGTACACGAGCGATTTTATGCGACCCCACAAAAAAAAGTCTAGCGGTGTTAAGTCTGGCGATCTGGGAGGCCACGGCACAGGTCCTCCGCGACCTATCCAGCGACTGCCATACTCCGCATCCAGATGCCGTCGAACGGTCCACGTGAAATGCGCGGGAGCACCGTCTTGCTGGTAATACATGTCACGTGAAAGACCGACAGGGACGTCATCCAGTAAGTCCGGCAATGTTTCCTGCAAGAACCGCAGGTAGGTATCTCCGGTCAACCGTGGAAGGAAAATTGGGCCGAGTATGAATGTTCCGAGTATACCAGCCCACACGTTGACGGAGAACCTATGCTGGAACGAATCCACACGGCAAGCATGTGGATTCTCATGCCGCCACAAATGCTGGTTGTGCTGGTTGTACATGCCAACACGCGTGAAGGTACTCTCGTCCGTCCAAAGAATGTTCTGTCGCCAGTTCTCCAACAACCACCTACTGAATTCCAGTCGTGGCAAGTTGTCGGCCGGCATTAGGTCTTGACACCGTCGAAGATGATATGGGTGTTCACCATCAGCACGCAACGTTCGCCACACGTACATGTGGCTGCAGTCAAACTGGGGTGCTGCTTCTCTCGAGCTGTCCTCTGGATGTTCATCGAAATGGTCGAGAATACGCTCTTGCAGACGAGTAGTCCGCACATTCGTCCCTCTGTCCAAAGCCGTATTAGGAAGGAACGTCCCAGAGTCCCTCAGTCGCTGAGTTGCAGCCAGCATCGTCCTGGCGCTCACACTGCAGCCAAAACGGTCATTGAACTCCCGACAAGCTAACGCGACATTATCAAGACAGCGAGCCAGGGTTCTCACCATCTCCGTGTATTGTATGTTGGTGTACCGGAAAGCCATCGCGCACGGAATCAAAAATGTCACGGAAGAAAACTGAAAAACAACTACACTAGGTCGCTACCGGCGGATGACTAGATTTTAATTCATTTTAATGTTAGGTACTCATGTTATTCGGCGGTAGCGGCGGCGCGTATGTCGGCATTTCGCAAAAAACGTCAAAGAGATTGCCGACAAATGCTTTATTTCTTTGCAATAAGGTTCAAATTTCTTCAAATTCAATAATTTTATTTTGTAATAATGCCATAATTTGTTTGTGTGTGTGTAGGGCTACTCTGATGACCGCACTAAGTTTGGTCGTGCATTCAAACAAGCCTTACGCATTGGAGATAAAGTTGAAATTCCTTTAAATTACCTATTTAATTTGACGCACACTACTTTTATTGTAAAATGCATTGATATTATTAACGTGTGTGCATAACGACCTGTGAGCGAAATACAAATAATGTCGTGCGTTTAAGTAGCCTTTATTGCTCTGAGTTAAGGTTTCAATTTCCTTGAATTAAGGATTGTATTAATTTGTCATGATACTGTGTTTCTAATTTAAGTCATTTAAAAGATTTTTCCGTCAAAATTTAACACCTATTTTTGATGACGGAAATCGATTCAGAAGCCGATTCTGAACAAACTACTTTCAGGAATTGCGTTTATTCTGTTACACGTTGTATAAAGTTTGCTTCACATTTGTGAAGTTCATTCAATTTAGTTTATTCTTACACCAACTCAAACAGATGTGTTTTTTTATTATTAAACTCTGTCAAATTAACTGTCAATAACTGTGAATATAATTAAAAGTCGAAGTATATTTCTGTCTTTTTCTGTTGAACTAACTGTGAATATAATTAAAAGTCAATAACTGTGAATATAATTAAAAGTCGAAGTATATTTCTGTCTTTTTCTGTTGAACTTGTTGAACCCAGATATAAAAAAGCTCACTTAGCTTTTTTATCATAACTATTGGCTGAACTCATCGACAACAAAATATCGATAATGTCAAGCACTATCATCGCTTACATAAAAATGACGTCATCCCGTACACTGACAGGGCGTCTCTGTGTGTGTTTGTACATGTGTGCGTATAGTTTATGCTTGTATTTAATTTTGTTTTCGTGTGCGTGCGTAACGACGCGATCGAAAATGCATTTGTTTGTTATCACTATTTGTGTGCGTTGCCTCGTCCCCCGCGATGAAAGTGACAGACTTATTCGCATAGATATTAGTGCTCGTTGCGTCTCCGGTTGGTTTAATGCTCTAAGTTAGTACCTGACAGAAATTGTTTTTATAGTTTTCACCATTAGTAATGTCTTGTTTAGTACAAATATGTGATCTCATTAATTAAAAATAATTATTTTATATACCATTTGTATTATTACCTCTTTTTGGCAGTGTGCCTCGTGAGATACATTCGCCTGAGATGGTCATTCCTTACGAACATGGCAATGTATCTGACGGGATACGGAAGGTATCTCTAGAAACAAAACTTTATGATTTTTTTTATTATTTTTCCCTGCATTCTATGTTCATATAAAAAGAGACAATTTGAAAAAAAAAACAGTAATTTAAGATTTTTTTTTTGCCAAGAAAAGGGTTAAGGGGATAAAGCAGAGTCTAATTGTTACGGGCGCTATAATAAGCGAGTTGACTAGAATCCTGATTGCAGTGATTGAAGCTCTCCCAAGACGAAGACATCTTTATCCCCGAGGACAATGGTCTACGCTTCACACCTGCATGGTAATAATAAGCAATACGATTATCGAATTATATTTTTGTAAAGGATTTCATGTGATTTTTTTATTGAGGCTCCAATTCACATAAACATATTGACAAGCAGGTTATAATTACATTCAGTAGTATATTATTTGCCGCGTAGACCCCAGGGCTGTTATGACTTACTTCAGTTTAGGTTTGCATAATATTACCAAGCAGGTGGTACGAAAACGTAATAAAATTAATAATGTAGTGCTTTGACAATAAGATGAGCCGGTGGTGAGCGGGTTACCTGCCGCGCCCGGGCGGTACGCCTCCTCGTTGAAGAGCGGCCGGTCCGTGTCCAGGTCCAGCGAGCTACCCGGGCCGGCGTCCGAGTAGATGTCACCCGGGTTCGCGCCCAGCATCGTCGTGCCCGACTTCGCCATCGGACTGCGACTGAAATCGCCAGCATTTCCATCAAGATAAAGTTCAAAATATTTCATTTCACATACCTACACGGGCAGTTACGTAACGTCAGAAGCTAGGTGCACGATTTCAGTTGGTCATTTCCCCGAGGAGAAGAGCCGGCAAAGAAACTACACCTACAGCACGTAACCAGCAATTTGATTATGGGCTGATTTTTCAATCATCTGATAAATTTATTCGAGGAATAATTTTGACAGTTATTTCATACAAAAGCTGTCAAACGTCAATTTTATTCCTCGAATAAAAGTTTCTGGCGATGGAACAATCGGCCCTAAGTTAAACAAATAAGTAATTCAACCATAACGTCCGTTCTCTCCGAAGGGTTAGGTTAATTAATTGTTAAGCAAATAATGATTGGTTCCCTACGTCAATTTATATTGTTATATCCATATCGTATTGTTATTATCAAAACAAAGTAACTTACTACCTACCGTAAAATGGTGTAAGTTAGGGAGTGCGAGTAGGGACGCGGCATCAGCTCTTGTGTCAAGTGGCGTCGCGCGTACCTTAACGAGGCCAATGACATATTTTTCGCTTTTATTATTACATCCACAAAGGTGCTTACCCCCCTCCAATTTTCCCCTCTTTGCGCTCCCGCAGCAGCTGTCCGATGTAGCTGCCGGGCAGCGCCATGAGCTTCTCGGCGCAGGCCTGCTGGTACGACAGCTTGCCGAGGAAGTAGCCCACCATCACCGCCAGCGTCACCTTAGGGAACGGCCCGAACCGAGGGTTCGGTTTCAGGTTGCCTGTCGAAGATATTTCACTTTAGCAATGTGTTGGAACACGTTTGTTGACAGATAACAAAGCATCATGTTTATAAATAGAGTGCTACAAGGATCTCTTGGTGCCTGAATGATGTCGACAAGGGGGCATTGTAAACATTTGTGACAATCTGTTAACAAAACAAGATGGCGGCGTTAGTTCCTATTTTGGCCACGAGCCAAAAAACCTTGTAGCGTTGTAGACAATATTCAGAGAGATATATTATAATGTAATTATTAAACGCGTGTCTTGTCGCGAGCATATTCGCAGAAGGCAAAAGGTTAAAGCTGGTGGGAGAAGCTATGCTAGCACAATGCTCACATGTCTGCAGTAAGCAGTTATATATTTATGCACACGTTTTTGTATCTCGGATAAAGAAGTAGCAGCAATAATGAGGATTGGAAACAATTGCATGGAGAATTAGTTAGTACCAACAATAACTTGTTTCATGCAACATCACATATGAATAAAGATACATATTAAACTCAACTGTCGCATGAGGATAGGCTTCATAAAACTCTTACCTACTTAATATAGGTGTTTGACTAGGTAAAGATAGATCTAAACCATGTCAACAAACATCTGTCAAACAATTTTGGTTGTTTGCGCAATCAGTGCCCCGCTTACTCAGTGATATCCGTACAAAGTCAGGCGGCTACAGTGCATTACAAGCAGTAGAGAGTAGACATATTTCTACAATAATACAACAATAGACGGTCACTGTCAATATGGCACCAACGAACGGATAGAAAAGACGCGCGCTAGGCACCCGCCGCAATAGATGACACATTAACAGATCCAATCTCAGTATGGACACAAATGGTGGCTTCATAATATGAATGATACTTCGCACCTACGCAAGCCCAGGACGAAGCCAGACAGGTCTTCCCAGACTAAGTCCTGGTATAAATTAATGTTTATAATTGTAATAGTTATATGTTAACCTAACATAAAATTGATCATAATCACAGAAGTTCTCCGCCAAGGCTCTGTTTACAGTGATTAAAATTCATTATAGTCGGTAAGATCACACCAGATTTGAGTTTGTTTCAATGTTTCGGCACTTCTTCTCAGTCAGCTGGATCTCAATAAGGAAATTGCACCATCTAGTTTTAAAATATTGACCAAAAAAATTATATGTAAATAAAAGACAGAAATAAACATCATTTCATTTCAGTTCATTATGAGGTAATAATGTAATTTTCTCAAGTTGGGATGTTGCATCTTATAGTGTTCACATAATAACTTAATACCACACCGTGATGGCTGAGGTGAGAGTGGTCTAATACAAGCTAAGCAATTATACAAAACAACTTGGACACATTACTATAATAACTGCCAAAATTGAAAGCTCAATTACATAATATATCTAATGATTGAATTACAATGTATTTTTTTATTTGATTATATTAAAATGTTATTTTTTGTGATTTGTAGCTCAGTAGGTACCTATATCAGTCGAAAAGTAATTTAAAAAAATGATGCAGCAGTACAGAATATGTTGCTCAGTGTTAGTAACTGTGTTTTTTTTTTTTTTTTTTCTTATGTTTTTTTCTGCAATCAGTCCCTGGACTATGAGCAGATTTGTTGTTGGGTTGATGGTGCAGAGTGGTTTCTCCAGCGAGATTTCCCTCATAATAATTTCCTGGCAGCATGTCCTAGTTGCCTAGTTGGCATTGGCAAGGTCCACCACAGCTAACCTTTTCAGCCGCCTTTTATGATCCGGCTTAATGAGCGCTTTCGCCAAAGGATTTGGATGATTCTGTAGGCGTGCTCTGTAGCGTTCTGCCCAGTTTTTTACTTCCTGATGCACTGTGTTTTGGTTAAGATATTCATGCACCTCGCAGTTTCTTGTAAACCATGGTGCATTTGTGATGTTTTTGAGGATGACATTTTGGAATCTTTGGAGCATGTTAATATTAGAGACACTAGCAGTTCCCCATAGTTGGATGCCATATGTCCAAATTGGCTTTAAGATGGTGTTATACACCAGTAGTTTATTGTCTATTGACAGGATAGAATTTCTACCAAGGAGCCAGTATAGGTTCCGGTATTTGATATTGAGTTGATTTCGCTTGGCTTGAATATGTGTTCTCCATGTAAGCTTGCGGTCAAGGAGTAACTGTGTAACAATTATTTGATAATAGTTGACCCGACAGACATTCTCCTGTCCAAATTTCAATAGTTCATTAAAAAATACCATAGAAAGAAAGGACATTATTGAAAGTTTCCTAAATTTCTTTCCATAAAAACTTACAAACATAATTATTATTTAAAAATAATACACACACATGTTGTCACTGTTTCTGTGCTCGCTTTCACATTGTCACACAAGTTGTTGAACCGAAAATTTGTTTAATTCATTCTTGTTTTCTTGTTTGATCAACAAATCTTGAAATCTGTCGAAAAATCACTAGATTTCTTAAAGAGCGGACGCAAATTCCACAAAACAAGTTACGAGATTTTTTCATTACTGGTGAATGAAGCTAATTTTACAACATTGACCGTCAACGGAAATAACACAGAACGAACAAAGAATGATGTAGTAAGTACATAAGTACTGACCTTTCTGAATAGCGACGTAAGTCCCGAGGCCGAACGTGGTGCCGAGCGGCAGCGAGCGCTGGAAGAAGCTCTCCTTGTTGCACTCGCCCAGCACGCGCAGCTCGTCCGGAGCAAACTTGTACTCCGACTGAACCAACAAACCTACGGTTACGTACAGCCGCCATCCGACCACATCTCCAAGCAAACACCTAACCTTACCGGCAGCACCCCCGGTTGCCCTGGCGCCCGCTCCGCCGCCGGCATCTGCGTCGCGCTCTCCCGATACCCAAACGAATTAGGGTCCGTCATACTCTCAGCAGACAAATGACATAAGTCAAAAAATCAGATAAAAACCAAGAAAAACAATACTCGACGATCTACACATTGCTTTACTGCTTTCGGTGGTGTGACATGACATGACTCGACCGACTCGCCTTCTGATTGACATTGACATCTATTTTTCTATTCTATTTTTTATTATGGCAAGTAAAGCCGATGTCGACTATTCTGCCAATGTCAACAGTGAATTGGAAAAGCAAGTGTGATTACTGATTACGTATCAAAAAAAAAATACGAGTATAAATATGATACAGTTGAACTTTACTTTACAACTAGCTTCAACTTTCTGACTAACTGACGGACTATTTTAATTTTGACAATTCAAAAGTGCCTGTACAAGGTTTAATTGAAATAAATGCTTTGAGTTTTGAGTTTTTTTGAGTTTTCTTTGTAGATCTTGTGGGGTTAGTACAGGACTGAAATAAGACATCTATTTTTATCTTCAACTTTTGCTATTTAACATTATTTTGATAGATGTTGCCAATAAAATAAATGAAAAACTGTAAGATTGAATGAGTGTCAGACCTTGAACTGTTGAACATGCTAATTAAGGTGTCACTAGTCGATAGTTTTTCCATACAATTTCGGGAGGGAGAGTATTACTCCACTGTTTGACTTTGTGGATCCAACGTTAAACCTGATATCTTATTAATTTTGACTGTACGGAAAAACAGTAAAATAAAAAGTCATTAAAAAGTTATGAGCCAACAAAGATTCGTTTTCTTGCTATTTTTAATCTATCTTATATAATTATAATATATAAATAAAACAAAGTCGGGTTAGTTACACCATTTTTAAGTAACTCACTAAGTGCTGGACCGATTTTTATGATCTTTGATTTGTTGGATTTGTCTCCGCCTCGAATAGCAGAATAAGACGAGAAACACGAAAAAAGCCTTTTCCCAACTATGTTGGGGTCGGATTCCAGTCTAATCGGATGCAGCTGAATACTTAAAATAGGAAATTCATCCAGCCCAGGAACTTCAGCATTCATATATTCAAAATCAGGGGGCCTAAAAGGGCACATTGGCAGAATCGTAAAAGGATAACGTTATGAATCAAAATATGGCGAACACAGTCCGTGTTTTTCTTTTTTTGGTGCACTACGTAGGTATAATCAAAGAGATAGGGATTGGATTTGGATTGGACTGATTAGTATTTTAGCACAGACAAAAATAACTGAAAAATCCTTCATCAATGGGATTTGATTCGATTAACTTAACATGTCCATTACGATACCTTTTATGATTCGCCAAAGTGGCCTTTTTAGGCCCCCAGCCCTTCTTCTATTCAGATTATTCGCAATGACATACTCGATTTACGATTTCTTGTGCCTATGATCAGTCAGTGGTACCCCAAACGCATTTAATAATGCTGCAGCTATTCTTATTTCTTCAAATAAGTGACTTGCAGCTACATTAAAATTCTGAGACCGAACTGTTTTTTAATCTGCTTTTAATGGTTTCGACCACCCATCGGCACATTGTTACTTTTCTTGAATCGTTGGCTTGTTGTGTATTAGGCAGGTATTCATTGTCATCTTTAGATGAGAGCAAATATGCACGGTATCGGCACATGACTCCACATATTCGATGCAGACCCTGAATCTTCTGTCTAATAATAGCACATCGTTCTCATGAAAGAATTGAGTTTGAGTTTGAATTCTAAGGTCGATTTGAGTTAATTAAATGAAATTTATTTCTTTGACGTAAGTAGTCTGTATTCTTATAATCGTGTAAATGAATGCGCGTGAAGTGAATTCAGGCAATTAAAAGAAAAAAATGGATTCTTTAAAACCGATGTACACGCCCAAACAATAAGAAGTGGTCGGCAATAAAGACAAGATTTTTTTTTACTTTTTTTAATTAAATAAGTTACAAATGTAAAAACCAATAACGAGTGTGACCTTCTCTTGCCAAAATCACAGCTTGAATCCTTCTGGGCATGCTTTCCACGATGTTTTTAATAACGTTTTGAGGAATACGTTCCCACTCTTCTGCAATTACTCTTTTTAGCTCCCTGATGTTTTGTGGAGTAGGTTGCACTGATCTTACCCGTCTCTTTAAAACATCCCAGACATGCTCAATTAGATTGAGGTCAGGACTTCGAGCTGGCCAATCTAAACGACGGATCCTAACTTCTTGCATGTACGCTTCCACGTCGCCAGAACGGTGCGGGCGAGCATTGTCGTCCATAAAAATGGAATCTTCCCCAAGTGCAGTCAATGTGGGTTGTGCATATGGAATTAGGACTTCCATTATGTACCGGTGTGCATTTAATGTTCCATTTTCTATGAAAACTAACTCCGTACGCTCCGTCGAATTAATTGCTGCCCAAAACATAACGGAGCCTCCGCCATAAGGAGTGATTTCTTCGAAACACACTTCCGCATAGCGTTTTCGTGGTCTTCGCAGCACTCGCCGGCGTCGGTCCTCTCCACACAAAGAGATTCTAGCTTCATCAGAAAACATACTTTATTCCAACCCTCCAGAGTTCATGAAGCACAGTTCCGAGCAAACTGAAGTCGAGCAACGCGGTGCTCACGGAGTAATTTAGGGCCCCGAGCTGGGTGGTAACTCCTGATATTGGCAGCCAAAAGCCTCCTCCTGACCGTCTTGTGGACGGTCAGGAGGAGGCTAACTTCTATTCCTCTTACTTCTTCAAGGCTCTACTTCAGGTCCACACTTGACGCCTTACGATTCTGCAACGCCTGACTCATCAAAAAGCGGTCATCTCTTGGTTCTGTGCATCGTTTTCTTCCCGAACCGGGTCTTCTTTTGACCGAACCGGTCTCTTGATACCTACCGTTGCCAAGTCCTCTGGACAGTTGAACGACTCATATTTAGCCGCTGAGACACGTAAGTTTGCGAATAACCTTCTTCAAGTAGGGCTATAATTTTACCGGCCCTTATCGCTTTATCACTCATATCAAAAAGTGGTATTTAATGTAAAAAGAAAGATTAAATTGTTTAATTTGCAGAAAATATCCAAAAAGTTTTAAAATATCGTAATCAGTTAAAAATCGTTTCAGCAATTCGCGCCATTAGTAAAGCAATTTTAGAATAATCCACAATAGTTAATCATTATTTTTCTTTTATTAATTTCAAATTTCAATTTGGCACGTAAAGAATCATGCCAGGATGCTTCAAATAACATGCCAATAATAAAACCTATTTCTTGTTCTTCTTCATTGAAGTAGAGAAAAAAATCTAAAGTGCCCGTTTTTTTTGCAAAAGAGTTTTATTATGTCTATTATGATGTGGCCAACAGATCAGTTTTAGGTCAGCGCCATCTCTTGACCGACAGTGGAACTAATGTAACTTTTGTTGATGATTTCTGAAAGTGTGCTTTTTAGAGAAATCGTTTAATTTTTCCTGTAATTTTTACTTAAACTTCTATCACATAGAATAATTTCAGATTTTTCTCTATGCAAACTTCGGAGATAAGGGGTATTTTTTTTTAATGTTTCATCAACACTCGAAAACTATGCGGCGTAAAAAAAAGTGTTTGAGAATGTGCAAACTGCGCTCTTCCTTATGATACCCCACATGCCCTTAGTAGCCTCACTTCGAATTTTTCAGACCTCTTGCAAAAAAAAAATCTTATTTGCAAAATAGTTGCAAATAAGAATATAATAATAATAGCAAACGTCATCGCGTTATCTAAAACTATTAATTTCAAGTTGGTAGCATTATTAGTTCTTGAGATATCCAGCTGTGACAGACGGGCAGACAGACAGACACAGTACAGACGGAGTCGCACCATAAGGGTTCCTTTTGACCATACGGAACCCTAAAAATAATATGAGGTTTGTTAGTCTCACTAAAACTCGAGAACGGCTGGACCGATTTGGTAAATTTTGTTTTTGAAATAATTCTAGGACTCCAAGGAAGGTTTAGCAGGTAAGAAAATATGAAGAAATTGTAAGGAAAATAGTAAAAGTAACAATTTTATTATCCCATACAAACTGTTCGTATCTGTCAAACAGGGTTCAGTAATACAGAGGTATTATGATTGTATAGTTTGATTTATTCAATTGTTTGGTCTGTCCTATAATAATCTTTTATTTTATTTCTACGAGTATTTTAGTTTATTATTAAGACAGACATTTTTTTATGTAGCTCTATCTTTTCTTGATATTTTTTTTTTCTTATCGTGTAGGGTAGGGATAGGGTGGGTAGGAGTAGGGTAGGGGTAGGAGTAGGGTAGTGGTAGGAGTAGGGTAGGGGTAGGGTAAGGGGTAAGACACCACGCGAACAAAGTCGCGCCGGGCATCTAGTATACCTACATATAAAAATCTCGTGTCACAGTGGCTAAAGTGGATTCATCTTTTATGGGGTACTGTTTAAAATGTTATAATAAAATACCTCCCCACATTCTTCAACTGAATGAGACAAAATATTAGTTACATCATTAATGTAACTAATATTTTTGTAAAATAATATTTAAAAAGAGTGTCCATGGAGTTTCTTGCCCGTTCTTCTCCATAGGTACCTAACTACCTACGCTTTGGAATGGGCAACTAGCTTCATATTTTCTGACTGACCGACTTCTTGACAATTCAAAAGTGCCTGTAAATGGTTTCATTGAAATAAATGCTATGAGTTGAGTTTGCATTTGAGTTGAGTTTGTTATCGAACTCCTCCGAAACGGCTTGACCGATTTCTATGAAGGTTTTTGTGAATATTTGGTAGGTCTGGGAATAGGTCGTAGGTAGGCTATTTTTTACCTCTAGTAGCAATAGTTCGGTTGTTAGTCCGGTTGACCGAACCGAAACTTTCAGTTGCGATATTTCGGTTCTATCAAAGCACCGAACTACTGAAACTTAAATATGTACCCTTTTAGTGAGGCAAATAAATAAATTCAATGAATGCAACGAACAAAAAGGCAAATTTACAAGTGTAAACAAATTATTAGGTACATACGTCAAAATAGTTCTACACATGAAGTCAATATTGTACCTAATGATGTCCGATGTCCGAACTCCGTCCCGATTGTATTACGAAATTCCAAGAAACCGACCGAATGGCGATATGGCTCCATCTCTTTCACGCGCACGCGTTTTCACTCATATAAGCTGATCTTCTTCGGCTTACCGCTAGCACATGAGTAGATAAACCGCCCGCTCAAAAAAAAGCAAGCCACGTGACCTGAAGTGACGTCATGACGAGTTTTCTAGAGAGAAATTTAAACTGCTGCAAACCGCGTGCACCTACGAGTTATATTAAAGCAAAAAAATTTGTTGTTAGGAAAGAAAGATAAAACATTTAATGTAGGCGTTTTGCAATGTTTTAATTTTATGGTGTATTAAATACCTACAGTATGATATGATTATATTTTAATGATGAATTCACTCGAGAGTGGTCGTGTTCTGAATTTTTGAAGGGAAGCCGGTGGGAATCGAGTTGTATGGTACCTTCGCCACTGCTACGTAGAGCTACGGGCCGCTACGTCGAGCTACACGCCGTTACGTCGAGCTACGCGCCGCTACTTCGAGCTACGCGCGGCTACGTCGTGCTACGCGCCGCTACTTCGAGCTACGCGCGGCTACGTCGTGCTACGCGACGCTACGTCGACCTACGCGCCGCTACGTCAAGCTACGCGTCGCTACGTCGAGCTATGCGCCGCTACGTCGAGCTACGCGCCGCCACGTCGAGCTACGCGCCGCTACCACAGATTTCCAGATAAATCACTCCATACAAAATGTTCAATACTTACTGCTTTAATAGCCTACACGGGCTACACCACAGCCACCTTCGAGTTGCTAGACGCTGCGAACGAAAATGTACCTAACCTTACAAGCGTAAAGTGAGTTTTGCTTTGTAGCTGCGCGCCGCCGCGTGGTTATTGTGAATTTGCCAGGGCTTTAAAAAAAAAAAAACAAAAAAAAAAAAAAAAAAAGCCCTGGCAAATTCACAATAACCACGCGGCGGCGCGCAGCTACAAAGCAACAAAGCAAAACTCACTTTACGCTTGTAAGGTTAGGTACATGCCTCTTTGATTTGATAAAGATGTCTCAGTAGGTATTTATAGTACACTTTATGAAATAAAATAAAATGCTTTTTAATGTTTTAGCATGTTATGACGTTATTAATAAAACGTTACAAAGATACTTGAATAGGTACGTACAAGGAGCTTAAATTAGGGGGCGCGGGCGCATACGAAAGCGACACGGGTAGCGCGCGTAATGGATTCCCGGTGACTGTGGGCTTGCACGCGGACAGGCCACACAGGGTGGCGGGGTATCGGACGACGGAGCAAGAGGGTACCAGGGACGCACTCATTACAGAGCCGCACTTAGGGCACGTTATACTCTCCCCCTTTTGACAAAGAGGCGAAGTCTCATTGGTCAAACTCCTAACAATAAATAGCGATTCAATATCATTCACAGCGTCTCTTGGTAACCGCTTCCTGATTCTCTTGTGAAGTAGACCATAAATCATATCCAGTCTCGCTTCCTCTGGTAATTGATAAGGTAGTTTCGCCAACAGAGATCGTACTCTTACGATAAAGACGTCGGCGCGTTCCAACCCTTGCTCCGTCGTCCCAGAGGCGTCTCTAGCCCTTGTGGCGCCCGTGTGCAACCAGTACCCTTGGCGCCCTCTAGTCTAGTAGGAGCGGGGTCAAAATGGAATACTAACAGTTATATTTTCAAACGGAAATTCGGATGCAAATGGTGCAATTTTAAAGCATGTCGGGAAGCAAAAAGTTTTTTTAGGAAAGTTGTGATTTTTTTATTCTTAATCCCCTTCCGGGTTATAAGAATAAAAAAATCACAACTTTCTAGTTCTTTCAAAAATATTTAATTGAAAAACTATTATAGTTACATAACAAACAGGACGCTCGTACACACAAATATATATATATATATATACACAAATGTATTTACAAAAAAGTTACTTTGTGAGCTTTTGCATTAGCGAAATCTTTAACAATGTCACTAACTTCAGTTTTAATTTCATGTTCAATACTTATTAATGATAAATTAGTCAACTTTGCGACAATGTTGATCTAAGGTAGTTTTTAATTATTTTTAGTTTAGAAAATGACCTTTCGCTATGTGCGACCGTGCCTGGAAGTGTCAGGTATATCCTCAGTGCTGTGGACAGATTTGGGAACACTGAAATTAATTTATTCGTAAACAAGTAATTTAAAATATCCAACGGCGTAGTGGGATCATCGGTAATACTTAATTCGATTTCATTATAGAGCTCGAACTGTTCCACATCTGAAGAGCCAGCATGGCAAAGTTTATTTTCTAAATTAGAGCAATGTTTTTTTTGTATCAGAGTCCAAATCTTTCCAGTGTTTCAATTTTTGAAGAAATGAAAAAATTACATTATTTTCATTCAAAAGCTCGAACCGTTCGTCGAACTTAGTAATTGCGGTGTCTAACAAATAGTAGTAAAAATTTACTTTAAAATGTATTTTCGCGTCTGTTATCGGTTCATCCTCCGCCTCATAATTAAAAAACCTATTACGAGCGCGAGGGCGTGCAGGTGTGGGAAATTCTACTATTGCCTCGACTTCTTCCGCTACAGTTTTCGCCCGGTTAAGGAGCTCCTCAAAAGCGGATTCATTACGGAATTCAGACAAACTTATTTTTGCATTATCAATAATTTTCACCGCTTCTGACAATACAACGTCTGACTTTTGAAGGGCCTTGCTAAGTATATTTATCTTGCTTAAAATTTCAAACCAAATAAGCAGAGAGCAGATGAATTTAAACGACTTAATTTTTGCCAGAAAATATAGCTTCAGAGAAATAGAGCTTCATTGAAATTGATCAAAAATGAGTTCTTGATATAATTACCTATTATATAAAAGAGTTGGAATGTTTGGACTCATACAATTCCTTTAAGAACAATGAAAAATTGTTATGTGCTGCAAAAAGTACAAAAAATACCTTTTTAAAAGTACATACAAAATAAATGCTACTCTTTTTTGTACGTCCGTACTCTTTATTTACCTCCTTCAAAATCAGATATACTCTATTTCTTCTAAAAAAAGTTGGCAACCCTATGTGCGGCGCACTCGAGCGCAGGGTCTTTGAAAGCGCCGGCATCGACGCATCTTTAGAGGTGTCGCATTAGAGGGCGCAGGGCCTCCCAGAGTAAATATGTTCCTTGCGCAGGGCGCTCGGCGCCCCCTTAGACCCGGCGCCCGTGTGCGCCGCACACCCTGCACCATAGGTAAAGACGCCTCTGCGTCGTCCGATACCTCGCCACCCTGTGTGGCCTGTCCGCGTGCAAGCCCACAGTCACCGGGAATCCATTGCGCGCGCTACCCGCGTCGCTTTTGTGTGCGCCCGCGCCCCCTAATTTAAGCTCCTGGTACCTAACTATTCAAGTATCTTTGTAACGTTTTATTAATAACGTTATAATGTTTAATTTATAAAAATATGTTTGTAAAGAACATTCTTTTGTTTTTGTCTCGTTACTGGAGTTAGATGTGGTTGATTGAGACGGGAGTAATTTTGTAGGTAAAGCATTAGGTTGTAATTGTAGTTTATATTAATTAATCACAGAATGGTCAAAATGTATTGAACACACAAAATGCGATTTTCTTTTCGTTTCTGGTCTTGCTCAGTCCGGTCTGGCAATTAATTCTATCCAAGTTTTGCGACTGAAAAGAAAACATAAGTACATAATTGAAAATATTTAAAGGTATTATTTATCAGACGACTAAATTGTTAAATATTAACTTTTAGTTGTACGGTCGTCTGCAAGTAAATAAAAATTGAGACAGGTACTTAGGAAAGACCGAGGAATATCTTTATGTTAGGTAACTATTTAGTATTTTGTGACTACACCCCAAAACTGCAATAATTGTAAGACAATTAAGACACACTTCGCATAACTACACACATCAAAAGTGTTTAGGGATCAAGCATTTTTATGCGGATTTCTTGAGATTGAGATGTGGCTTTGTAATAAATTTATGATTTTATAAATTTATATGGATCCTTTTTGGTGCATTTCATAATTTGAAACAGGAACTGTTAATCAAATTCGAGTAAAAGATGAAAATCAGCTGTCAATATTTTCCCTATAAAAACATACAACGCATTGAAGACATTATTAGTTCCCTGTTTCCTGTTTCCCTACTACTGATTAAAACCAACGTTATTATGGAGCGGCGACGTCATTTAAGCAGGGAAGAAATGCTCAGAGCCGTGGGAATGATAGAAGCTGGTTCCCGGCAACGTACTGTGGCTTTAGCTCTGAATACAAGTCAGAGTGTTATCAGTCGACTTTGGACACGTTACCGAAGCACTGGTACCGTGGCTGAGCGCCATGGAGGACGGTATCGCTGCACCACACGGAGACAAGACCGATACATTCAAATCTTAACTCGAAGAGCTCCAACAATAACCGCCATGATGTTAGCCGTGAGGCTTCATCACTCTTCAGGGAACTTAATTAGCGACCAAACAGTCAGAAACCGCTTGCATGAAGTGAACCTTCATTCCCGAAGACCGCTACGGGTACCACCTATAGCAATGCACAATCGTACGATTCGATATCAATGGGCTCTTGAACACAGAAATTGGGCAGAAGAACAATGGCGTTTCGTGTGCTTTTCTGATGAGTCTCGTTTTAGTATGAGACCGGATACAAGACGTATACGACACTGGAGAACCCCTGGACGCCAACAGCGATTAAAATCCTACCAGGAAGTCCATCCTTATAGTGGTGGAACCATCATGGTATGGGCGGGTATTTGGATCGGCGGAAGAACTGAGTTGATTTGGATCAGAGGCAACCTCAACGCTCAAATTTATGCTGAGACGATTGTATCTGACGTCATCGTTCCTCTACAAGTGCAAATCGGTCCCTTATTTCAGTTAATGCATGATAATGCACGACCGCAGCCGCACACCGCAAGAGTTGTAAGACAGACTCTCGCCGCAGCTAACATCAATGTCCTGCTCTGGCCTGCTCAGTCGCCAGACTTGAACCCGATTGAGCATGCATGGGATATGCTACAGAGAAGAGCTCTGCCGAATATGGAGGGTATCCAGTCGCAAGAAGACCTTTTTTTGTTGTTGCAACGAACATGGGCGGCCATTCCACAGCGTGATTTGGATGAACTCATTTTGAGTATGCCAAACCGATGTTCTTGTGTTGTTAGTGTTCGCGGTAGAAACACGGATTATTAATTGTTTAAGTTACCCAATAAAATTTTAAAGAAAACTGTTATTTCAGTCTTTTTTTCGAACTTTAATGTTAGTGGTTCAAATGTCAAAAATCCCTTTATTAGGAAAATGGCAAATTTCTTTATTAATGCAAAGGTGACTTGGTTTATCGTTACTGTGACAAACGAAAACACTTTATTTGATGAATCCTTAAAGAAAATTTTAATTAATATCAATCAGGAGAAAAGTTATTGCAAAAATATATGTTGATCCCTAGACACTTTTGATGTGTGTATTTAATAATCTAAATACGAATAAAATACGGAATGGAGGAAACAGAAGTCACGATTAATTGATTTGTTCGTTCATTTACACATATTAGCGTAATAGGTAACTACTATGCTTCTACACTATGAACAAACCTGCGCTGGCGCCATATTGTGACGTCATTCACGCTTTTCTAATAATTTTACGCTTTTAAATAAGCAATAATCATATGAAAATAACTGTAACAAGACAATAAATATTATTGAAAATTAATTTGCACAAAATAGATTCTTGCTAAACGTAATTTTCAAATGACAGTTGACAAATGGAGGTCATTGACCTTTCTATTCTTATCTCAGACAGACGCATAGTAGAAGTAATTACGTACCTACCAATAAAATACGAAACACGAAACATGCAAGTTTAAACAATTTACCTATTTAAAAAATGATAGAAACAAATTAGATACTCACATTTCTTTATCAACAGGTAAACTGAAAAAGATAAGTTTTTATCTCTTCTCTTGTTGGATCGACATCCATCAACTGCAGATAATGCACCAGAACCAGCCATATCATAACAATTTGAAACTCTAAGTACGTCAGCCAGGCCGACCGAAATATGTGCGTACGTACGCGCGTCGCGGCTGTCGGCAACCCACTGAGAAATGGGGCGAGCGACCCTGCGGCCGGTAGGTAGTTAGCACGCGTAAGTACATAGAGTGATTAATCTGAAGGCTTTTTGGGAATTCTCTTAATTTAAAACGTTCAAAATCTAGTCGCAGTGTCATCTCGGCGACAAACAAATGTCAAAAACTTGTCAAAATGTAGGGAAATTTGAGGTATTTTTGACAGATTGAGACTGAGATCAGACTGTGAATGTTCTTAAAATTCCGAGAATTGCCCCTCTGGTAGTAATCTGTGCTGCTACGTCGAGCTACGCGCCGCTACGTCGAGGAACGCGCCGCTACGTCGAGCTACGCGCTGCTACGTCAAGCTACGCGCCGCTACGTCAGCTACCCATTCACAGCCCGCCTCTTTGTCTTGCTACGGCGTAGGCGCAATGCCTACTTCATCGTTTTTTTCAAAAGTAAATCTTTACAATTAATGTAGGAGATATAATATATTGCCATGACTATACTTTTACAATTGATATAAATACTACGCTATTAAGTTACTCTATCTATAAATATGTGTTTTTTTTATCAACCACTAAAGGATAATTATAATAATACTGTCATCACTTCGTTACACATTCTTGTGCCGAAGCGAGTAGATAAAATAAAATTTGTTAAGACGCAGACGCTTGCGCTAGTGTTACGACCGAATTAATTATGCATAACTTAAAAATACTAGCAATTGTAAAAATAAAAAATTACAACAACTAGTAATTCTGGAGAATTGTAGGAAGCCATCCTATTTTCACTGATTTATTTATTTATTGAGGCATGCATCTGGGTAGCCAGCGCAACTTGATGTGCACCAGTGGACCTAGTTATTTATTGAGGCATGCATCTGGGTAGCCAGCGCAACTTGATGTGCACCAGTGGACCTAGTTATTGATATCAAGCACTATCACGGTGCCTTTGTCGCGTGAAAATTAATGTAGATACCTACTTAATATCTGAGCTGGTTAACAAGGCTGATAACAACATCATTTCTTTTTGTCAGAAGGAGGATTGTTTTCAGCGTGGTACTTCCTCAAGACGTTGCCGAGGTGGCTGTTGCGCGGCAGCTCGCGCAGGCGCTGGTCGTAGCGGCCCAGGAAGGACACGCGGCCCATCACGTAGCCCACGCACATCGCGGCCATCATTTTGGGCACCGGGCCGAAGTGCTGGTGCGGCCGCATGAAGTCTGAAAACATTCATAGAAGTAAGAAGTCATTGGAAGGAAGCACCAACAACACGTATTAACATAATGTGTCATATTACTTTCGCAATACTTATTTTGGCTAAAATTCTTACTTCTATGAAAATTTTCGTGGCGTTCCCCCGCCGACCTTCCTTGCTTTGTAGTTTTGGTTTACTTTCGAAATACAACAATCGGAATATGTCTCACCGTTCTTGATGGCCGCATACGTGAGACTGGCGAGGATCGCGCTGAAGGGCACGCAGCGCCCGTAGAAGCTCTCTCTGTCGCATTCTTCCAACGCTTTCATCTCCTCCTGGGTGAACTCATAGTACCGCTGCAACAGACCAGTGCTCTGTGTGAGTGTGTGGCGCACGAAAGGCGCATGCGGCGCGTCGCGGTCGAATGTGTGTATGGGGGTAGGTACCAGGGGGTGCGTCACGTTGCGCATTGGGGGGCAGCTTTTCTTAGTACGCGACTCCGCGAAGCAGTCACAGTCCATACTGTCCTCCTTTATTTCATCCTTTTTTGGTCCTTTTTTGGTCCCACCCATAGTGTCAATAGATGTGTATCACTTGTTACTTCATCGTCGTTTTGGAAAGAAAAATCGGTTCACATTATTTAATGATTATTTATGTTTTATTTTTTTGCAATTATTTTGGTTTGTTACAATTTTGATGGCATCAATCAGATTGAATTATTAATTGACAGGAGTGATAATGTTCGAGTAAACCATTCTGAGCGGCCCGTACTATTAATTAATTAAATAAACTTTTTACCATACCTTTAAATTTTTGTATAGATATTATTTCTAAAGCGTTAACACATTTTTAAGTAGGTATATGGTACAATGCATAACAAAATATGAATTAGTAGAGATTATTATTTTTTGTGTCGCCAAATAAAATATCAGGCCGGTAAAAATGTACTAGTAAATGTCAACAAAGACAAACAGAAACACGTTAATCCTTCACTGTCAAATTTACAGTTACATTTGCAAAAATATGTCGCAATTTAGGTGCGCGGAAGATAGTCACCGTGCCGAGACATCAATATAGTGTTAGTAGCATCCAGTGCGCGGCGGGCGTGTGCAACGTGAGGCGATGGCGCGCGCGCTGCTGCTGGCGCTGACGTGCGCGGCGGCCGCGTCGGCGGCGCGCTACGTGGACTACTCGGGCGTGAAGATGCCGGCGTACGGCGCCGGCGACTACGAGGCGCCGCACGAGCCCGCCGCCGCGCCGCCCGACGACTACCGCGGCCACTCGCCCGACGCGCCCGCCTCGCCCGACTATAAGTACGAGGAGGAGCCTCGCAGTGAGTCCCAGCGCCACCGACACCACCACTCTATGTTCATCTACTTCGAATTGGTATACAACTAGTCTTACCAAGGTATTGTGTTACCCAGTAACTGAATAGTCAGAAAGCCAGTCGCTTCGTCCGATGCAGCTTATAATCAATATCTCAATATAGATAAAAAACTGCATCCGTTTAGACTGGACGGCGACGGATGGTTGAAGCAGTTGCTGCAGGTACCTATTTTCGGTTTCGGTTTAAAGAAACTTTATTCCCAAAAAAGACATAAGTCACTTACTTGAGAACAATACTAAAAAATATAGATTACAATATGTTCGTCATCAGTATTACAATAATAGTTACCCATCCAATGCATTCATTTCTCCAGAAGTGATCGATCCGCAATTATGTGCTGGCTAAGTTGAGTTTTGAATGCATTGTAAGAGTGTACATTTCTTATACAAGACGGTAATTTGTTATAAAGCTGTGCTCCTTCAAAAGTTAGCATTTTTTTGCCATAGTTGGTTCAATTGTTTTTGGTAAAACTAACAAGCTTTGCTCGCCGTGTACTGCGTTGACTAACTTGTTTATATATTGATTGATTTATATTGATTGTTTTTACACAATACTACCTTCTAGAAAGCACATGGTGGTAAGAGCAGTGGTGGCCCAGTGGTAACGGCCGCGACTTTCATGTTGTAGGTCGTAGGTTCGAACCCAGACAGGCGTTTTACTTCGTGTAAATTATTTCATCACCCCTGCCTGTAAAACGGTGAAGGAACCGTCATGTCCTATTACCAAAAATTCGAAGAAATGTGACATTTACTAACCCGCACTGTGCCCGCGCCATAGATTGTAGCCCACTCTCTCTGGCCAAAAGGAGGTTTGTGTCCCAGGAGTGGGAACGTTATAGTCTTATTATGAGAAAACAAAATACCGCCGTTTGAAAAAACACTCCTCGAGTATGGCTGGACTGCAGCCGTAACCGCACAAATGGATAAACAACAGTATACTACTACATTTTGGTATAATTTAATACAAAATACGCATTGTGACTCAATAATCACTCGGCTATGTTATGTTAACAATACGATGGTTACGTCCAAATGATTCGTGGGGCTGAGCTACATGTCTCAGTGTGCGCAATGGTTTCGATTTGCGTGTGGGATTTGTTGTTTGTGAACACACTCACGACTCAGGAGAATTACCGTTTTTATACGTTTAATAATAATATAGTTAATAAAATTATTTAATTTTTAAGTTAAGTACCTAAAGTATCCGTTACGAGAAGCTATAAATTTTGTAAATAAAGAACTTCTAAATTTTCGAAATGTCTTATTTAAAAAAAGATAACTGGAAATCTCTATTTCTATGCAAAATTTAAAATCAGTCTGATTTGGCTGTAACACTATTTTTCGAAAATGTTCTTAAGTAACTTTTTAGAGTTTTGCATCCTGCCTATGCGTATGAAGTTTAATTAAAATCGGTTCACTCATTTCGAAAAACAAAGACTTGAAAGTTTGTATGAAATGCTATACGGCGTAAACGTTCTTAAATCGCTGTCGTTTAATGTTTTGTGGTACTGGAACGCGTCTGAGTCATGGTACGTAAACATTTGGGCCGCCATTTTGAAGTAAGTTCACGCTGACACTGTCAATGTTGCAGATTGCAGATGTAGAATGTTTGGAATCATCTGACGACAGTAATTAGATGTGTGTTAACATAATTATATCCCTATATTAAAATGTAAATGATTACGAAACTGTTTTTTTTTATTTGATCCAAAGGTTGCGAACCCCTGAATGTGATTTTACAAAATTTATAGCTTCTCGCAACGGATACTACAAGTACTAAAGTCTTAGGGCCAATTTTTCAAACGGTTGGTTAACGTAACATATGTACGTCAATACGTAATCGATATTATTTGACGTACGTAGGTATATATGTTACGTTAACTAACCGTTTGAAACAACCGGCCCTTTAGCAAAATGAGAACTTATTATATTTTATTTACAGTTAAAACTGAAAAACCTGCGAAGGATTCTGACGAATCAGAAGTGTGGCGGAAACCGGGTAGAAAGCAAAGAGGACTGATGAGACCACCCTTAGACAGCGCCGCAGATGCCGCGCGCAAGTACGAGCGCGACGATGAGGACGTGCCCAGGTTCCGCCCGAGCCACCGCTACCCCAAGCACCGCTCGCGGCTCAAAGACGCGAGCGACGACGAGCCACCAAGGCGGGCCGCCAAATATAGTCGAGATAGAAAAGACGATGTTAGTGATATAGATAGCAAAGACTATTTCCATGTAGATAAAGATGACTTTCCAGATGATAAGAGTAAAGAATTCGAGGAAGAAGTTAAATTTGTAAATGAAGTTACTACTAGGCGAGGTTCTCGGAGGAAGCCTCGAGACAGGGTCGTAAGGAGAAAGGGCAGTGACCTTGCCATTGCGAACGACGATGATGAGCTGGAACTGCGGATAAAGAGCGATGAGGCGGAGGGCATGCGTCACACGCGCCCGCACGACCCGCGGGCGCACCCGTCCCACGCCTCGCGCGGTCACGGCTCCGAGCGCTTCCGGCCGCCGTTGGACGACGAGGAGGACGAGGTCACCAAGGTGCAGCCGCTCGGCAAGCCCAGGCACAAGTCTTTCGAGGACTACGACGACTACTACGACGACATGAAGAGAGTCAACAGCATCAAGAACAAACTGCCTTCGCTCCTCCGACGAACCACAGGTACGTTCACGCCACCGTGCTCAGTGCTTTTATTTCTTTATCAGAATCCTCCCACTAGCAGCTGCTCAACTGGTCGTGTTAACCGAACGTCGTGCACCTGCACAGACCACGAAGACGCCTCGACAGCCGCTGCTAGAGACGGTATTGTTAACACTTTCCATAAAAATCAAGTGTGTCGTGACTGAGTGCGAGTGTCACTGTTTACATTCACAATTTCATAGAAACTGATGGCCCGTGGTGATTCGTGCCTCTATGATATTAAATTAACGCTCAGCGCTAACTGTGGGTGCGCAAAAATATGATTCGCACTGGCGTCTCCAGTCGCAGCCGGCGCGCGGCGACCCCGTACTTTGTGCGCGTCCGCTACCGATACGTGAGGGCGTCGTAATGTGAGCATTAAGCAGCTTGCTGCAGCTGCTTATCTATGGGGAATCGTATCACTCTTAGATAGTTACCACAATTATAATGTTGCTCTTACAAGTCTTATGAAGGATCATTTAGAAACCACTCAGGTATATGAGATACCTAATGTTTGCATGCTCCTGTAATGCGCGATAGAAAACGAAGTCGATATGTTGGCGAGGCCGTGTGGATGTTATTGCTCGCAAACTGGGTACTACGACCATGTTAGAGGTTCGTTGTGATCGTTGTGAGAAGGAATAGTTTGGTAAATTGCAGCATCAAATAGCAAAAGAAAAAAAAAGAAAGAAAGATAATACAGTTATTTTTAGCACAGACTAAAAGGCACGGAACAATAATTCACTTAGCACAGACTAAAAGGCACGGAACAATAATTCACTTAGCACAGACTAAAAGGCACGGAACAATAATTCACTTAGCACAAAATAAAAGGCACAGAACAATAATTCACTTAGCACAGACAAGGCACGGAACAATAATTCACTTAGCACAAAATAAAAGGCACGGAACAATAATTCACTTAGCACAGACAAGGCACGGAACAATAATTCACTTAGCACAGACAAGGCACGGAACAATAATTCACTTAGCAAAGACTAAAAGGCACGGAACAATAATTCACTTAGCACAGACAAGCCACGGAACAATAATTCACTTAGCACAGACTAAAAGGCACGGAACAATAATTCACTTAGCACAAAATAAAAGGCACGGAACAATAATTTACTTAGCACAGACAAGGCAAGGAACAAATAATTCACTTAGCACAGACTAAAAGGCACGGAACAATAATTCACTTACCACAGATTAAAAGGCATGGAACAATAATTCACTTAGCTTTTTACCGAACTGGCGTTACTGTAGTTGTGTACTGCAATTAATTAACTGAATGGCGCTATAATAAAACACGGCCTTATGACCACACAGTTCTTATCTAGGAAGGTATATGTATAGTGACACAAAATAAAGTACCAGTTTTATACACATTACCACAGCATGATATTATTAATTATTGATTTTAGTGATGAGCCAATCCAGTATGGTGATATTTTACTTTTTAACTGCACTTGTAATTTTCATGTGCAGTACTGACGTCAGTTTATTTAATTTTTTATTGAGAGGAACAGCAAACAGTTACATTATAAGAACTTACAACTAGTTTAACAAAATAGCAATTTGGTTATAAAGTAATGGGAACTAATTTTTTGAGCTGTTATTTAAATCTTCGAGATGTTATTATGATCAGTTGAAAAACATATTGAGCAGTTATTTAATTTAATGGCGGTTGATTAATTACGAGAATTGCGACAGTAAAACATGGACAGTAATAAAAAATCAATAAGTCGGTTATTTTATCATACAATGTCAATTCTAAAAATAATTGAGCAGTCCAATAACTGAATGAGCGGTAAAAATGATGGAATGAGCGGTTCGATAAATAGTTCGGCAATAAAATACTAAACTTCCGACAAAAATACTAAGTTTCCGAAACATATTAGGTTTGGTTAGGTTACTTTAAACCCTTTACATAAAAATAGGAGCCCCGCCAAGCGGGGCTACGTCGAAATAGAATGCAAGAGCGAGCGTATGAGAATTAGAGTGATTGATTAGAGACTCATAGTTTTCAGTAGAACGTAATTTAAGCTGGTAGAAAAGTATATATAGCAATAAACAGTCAGGTAAAAAGGAACCCTTATGGTGCGACTTCGTCCGTCTGTCCGTCCGTCACACCGTTATATCTCGAAAAATACTTTGCCACCTCATTGTTTTAGAATTGCTTAGATTAAGATTTCTTATCGACAAATTCCGATTTATTACTGCCCACACGTAACCGTTCGTTCAATAATTTTTACCGCCCATTTAATTATTTTCCTGCTCATTTATATATTCACTGATCCATTTCATTCTTTTTTATTAGTTACTCATTTTTGTTTACTGCTTAGTTTTAACTGCTGAACTAGTTATTAAACGTGCCATTTATCATTTTTAACTTACCAAAACCGCTATTTACAACTGCCTCTTTAAATCAGTGCCTAAAGTAACCCACAACGCTGCCCACAAGTAGGCATCGAAGTTTAAGAAAAAAAAAGAGCTAATCGCTAGGAACATATTGCAGTACGTGTAGCAAGCAAAGATGACTTATCAGTTAGAGCATTGTCTAATGCAAACAGCATTTAGTTATTTCATTGGATAATCCTCATGTAGCATTCCACAACTTTCGTAGGTACCTGGGTGGTCTTTGCCATAATACTCTTAATTAAAAGTTAAATGATAAAAAAAAATAATAACTGAAAACAGAAACACAAAATATTATATGTGTATAAGAAATATGTAAAAAATTAAAAATAATTTGTTCAAAGTTAAAGTAAAAGATAACAAAAATATACAATATTACTATTATATATTAAGGAGCACTTGTTGTGATATCTAATAGGGAATGGCGAATGAGGTTTTTAAATTTACTTATTGTGCAATTGAAGATATCTATGTTTACAAAGGTACTGTTGTATGTGTCAACCATACGGCGGACAGGTGAGCGCAGACCTGAGTTAGTTCGGCAAGGATTCAAAGCGAAAAGAGTACCTGCGCGTACCTGCCGCCTGTGAATGGTTCGAGGTACCTACAACATAGCAAATCCCACTGTTCAGATTTGTACAGTTAAACTTGTTTCTGACAATTTTATATAGTACTGTGGCTTCGAGGTAATTCCTTCTAGAGCTAAGGGGGAGGAGCTTGTTCTTGTACCCATATATTTTTTTATATCCATTGTTTATACCCATATATTTCATTTTGTTTTGGTTACATCAGTCACATGCTGTGCATTAACTTCCTGATGTTTCATTCGTCAAAGCTGTTTCAAATTAAAAATGAGTCTTGACGCTTTCGTTGTTTGTAAGTGATTCGGCTCGAAGATTGGAAAAGCTAACGAAACGGTCGTTGTGTGTGCTCAGAGCCGGCCCCCGCGCCTACCCCCACGAGCTACCTGGACATGCTGTGGACCAGCCACCGGCGCATGCTGCCGCCCGTCGGTGACGAGGAGACCACCGCCGACACCCCGCGCGTGCCCAGCCCCCGGCCCAGGACCCCCACCCCCGCCCACACCCCCCCCAGCACCACGAGCAGCGCCACCCGGCGCACCCGCACCACCACGCCTGTGGTCACGACCACTACCGTGAGCACCACGACCGTTAATGCCATAGCGCTGTCACTCGCCGAGAAATCTAGACTGTCCATCTTGAAGAAAGACCAACGGAAGAAAGGCCAGCACGTGGACGCACCGACACAGAAGCCGCCAGTGCTGCTGCAGGTGTCGCAGTACGTGCCCACCGTGGTGATGGTGGAGCCGCCCACCAGCGTGCACCCGTGGCTGCGCGTGCGCGAGCTCTCCGATGACTCGCCCGAGCGCCTCGACAAGGTGAAGAAGCTGATGCGGCACAAGCTGGTGGCTGAAGCCAAGAGCATACACGATCTCACCAACAACTGGGACGAGCTGGTGTGCGACTACATCGACGTCGCGCTCGTGGACGGTGACGCACGCGCCGCCGCGCCCGCCGCGCTCGCGTGCGATTTCGTTCATGTTTGGGTACTAATACATGTTTATCTTTTTGTTTAAAGTGTTGTTGTTTATGTTGCGGTGTACCTGTTGCCTTTGCTTTAGTAAATATAAAAAAAAAGATAACTTAATAAAAAAAATATTCTTTTATAATTATGTACTTTCTTTACTTGCGCAGACCCGGTCGTCGTGGGGATGGTTGAGTGAGGCCTGTGTCTAGCGGTGTATTTCGGCTGAATGTCTTTCAACTGATAAAGATGATATTTTCTTTTTAAATACTCTAAAAAATAAACATTATACAAAAAAAAGAACAACGGCCGACTTAAAAAAAAGCGTCACCAAAGAGAAAATTAATTTTTGTTGCGGAAGTCGCTGGCTTTGGCTTTGTATACATAAGTATTGCAAAATTAATTAAAGCCTATTTCCGAAACTATAAAGAAAGAAAGAAAATTGAGTTTATTTGACCCAGGTTGAGACGCACACGATAGTCACACAAAAACAACAAAAAAAAAACAGAAAATAACTCAAAATAGTATCGTGTGCCTCACGGCTGCGCCAAATAGTATCGTGTGCCTCACTGCTGCGCCAAATAGTATCGTGTGCCTCACTGCTGCGCCAAATAGTATCGTGTGCCTCTCGGCTGCGCCAAATAGTATCGTGTGCCTCACTGCTGCGCCAAATAGTATCGTGTGCCTCACTGCTGCGCCAAATAGTATCGTGTGCCTCTCGGCTGCGCCAAATAGTATCGTGTGCCTCACTGCTGCGCCAAATAGTATCGTGTGCCTCTCGGCTGCGCCAAATAGTATCGTGTGCCTCACTGCTGCGCCAAATAGTATCGTGTGCCTCTCGGCTGCGCCAAATAGTATCGTGTGCCTCACTGCTGCGCCAAATAGTATCGTGTGCCTCTCGGCTGCGCCAAATAGTATCGTGTGCCTCACTGCTGCGCCAAATAGTATCATGTGCCTCACTGCTGCGCCAAATAGTATCGTGTGCCTCACGGCTGCGCCAAATAGTATCGTGTGCCTCACTGCTGCGCTAAATAGTATCGTGTGCCTCACTGCTGCGCCAAATAGTATCGTGTGCCTCTCGGTTGCGCCAAATAGTATTGTGTGACTCGTTTAGAAATAATTATAGATATAGACCATTTTATTCGTCAATAAATAATAGCTAAGTAACCACATCATAAATTAATATCAATGAAACGTTTCTTCAATGGTTCTATGAAATGGGTTTATCACGGCAAATTAACGACGGGTTTCAATTTGCTTATTAATTCATTTTACTAACTGCACAAAGTACATTAAAAAACATAGGTAGTCATGGGGACTGCCGACAGTTAAAAATATTAAATAACAATGATTCTTTTTCAATTTAAATTTAAATTTTAGTACCAAAAATTAAAATTTTATAAGGAGATGGCCAAAAATTGTATGGACCTATACCCCAGAAAGTACATAAATAAAATGTTGTCATTTCATAGTACAGATCTTCTATAAAAATAAATAAAAAGGTGCATATTGCTCAGCAGTAGGGAACAGAAGTTATTAATGTTTCAAAAAGTCATTTTTTCAGTATATGACTAAATCTGTTTTATGTATATTAATCTATATATTTTATATCTGTCCTAGGAGTTTAATATGCATAGCGTATTAGTTACAAAAAACTAGGAGAACAGTATTTTTTCATCTAAAAATCTATTGTTTGTAACATTGATTAGAAGTAAAACAACGTTAGCATTATGTATTTTAATCATTTAACGTCGTCAATACATTATCTAAAAATGCTGCTGGTGGAACAATACCTTCTTGGTATCTCGCCCACCCCAAGTACCAAAGAATTGTCATGATAATTATGTGCACAACATCCAACAGTCCGATTTCCAGCTACACAATTACACCACTAACCTAATAAAGCGTTTCTAGGTTGGTCTTGACTTGAGGGATGCTCATCATATAAAATATTAGTGTAATACTCACGTCGAGATGTATGTCTCGATTTAATGCGACCTCTTAATAGAACAGGGTGACTACCTCCTATGTGCATTACAAGTTCTTCCGAAAACTCTAGCTCTGGACTTACAACAAAAATTAGTGGAGCACTCGCGTGGGACTACGACACTATAAAATATAAACGTACACTTGTCAGGCAAAAACACAAAACCAAAAGAAAACAAATGCCGAGAATTTGCGCGCGCGCAACGGACATCGAAGACTCGAAGAGGGTAGAACGTGTTTTGACATTTGACGGGGTAACTTGAGTGCTGCCAGCACAAAAGCGAAATAATCCTTTCCATAATAATTGCACTTAGATTTTTGTAGTGTTAATTCAATAATAGATGGTACTATTTATAGATAGAAAAACATAAAAAATAATAGTTGATTACAGTTTGGGTTTTAAATATTTTTCATTTTAGGTCCGCTATGCGTAATAGTTAATGTTTTTCCCTGTTTTGATTTTGTATGGCAACATTAATAGTCCAGTCAAATTAGTCCTTAAAATAGAGGTAAGGTTACAATAATTCCCATAGAGCTAAAAATTGGTATGAATGTTCAGAATACTATTATAAATGAATTGTGAAAAGTCCCCATCAATCCCCCTTGTGCAAAATTTTTTATTGATGGTGAAAGTTTGCAAAAATAGGTTTTTCGCGTTTTTCAGCTAAACGGTGAGTTTTACAGCAAAAATAGTTCAGACAAAAATTGTAGATCATCCGATTCTCTACAAAAAATGTATAGAATAGAATAGAATAGAATACTGTATCCACACTTTTTTTCATAATTATTGCCATTTCCGTGATAAAGCGGTTGAAAGAATTGAAAAAAATATTTTATTCGTAATATGCACGTTAATGTACTTTTATATACATTTTTGAACCGTTATACGAGTAAACATAATATATGAGTCCCTGTCTTATACATACAAAATACCAGACATCTGTAAAAAATCATGTGCAGTGTCGAAAAAATTATACTCGAAAAAGTAGCATTGATACCGTGAAAAGACGACGCCAAGAAGAAGAAGAAGCTGGTTCATCAAAAATAAGTCCTCCTCGTACTAGAGCACGAGTAAGTGAAACTACATAAATCTTACGTCGGTACTGCAGTGCTTTTTTCTTCTCCAACTCTTCATTTAATTCATTGCCGCAAAATAAACAACACTGGTTGAAGCAAAATGTAGTTTCACTTACTCGTGCTCTAGTACGAGGAGGACTTATTTTTGATGAACCAGCTACTTCTTCTTGGCGCCGTCTTTTCACGGTATCAATGCTACTTTTTCGAGTATAATTTTTTCGACACTGCACATGAATTTTTACAGATGTCTGGCATTTTGTATGTATAAGACAGTGAGGCGGGGTCGCGGCAGACCACGTAGATGGCGGGACGAGCTGGATAGGTTCCATCAAAACTGGAAGGAGGACACGCGGGCTCGCGAAAGATGGAAGGAGTGGAGGGAGGCCTTTGCCCATGAGTGGGACAGCGCAGGCTAAACAAAAAAAAAAAGACAGGGACTCATATGTTTACTCGTACAACGGTTCAAAAATGTATATAAAAGTACATTAACGTGCATATTACGAATAAAATATTTTTTTCAATTCTTTCAACCGCTATATCACGGAAATGGCAATAATTATGAAAAAAAGTGTAAATACATTTTTTGTAGACAATCGGATGATCTACAATTTTTGTCTGAACTATTTTTGCTGTAAAACTCATTGTTTAGCTGAAAAACGCGAAAAACCTATTTTTGCAAACTTTCACCATCAATAAAAAATTTTGCACAAGGGGGATTGATGGGGACTTTTCACAATTCATTTATAATAGTATTCTGAACATTCATACCAATTTTTAGCTCTATGGGAATTATTGTAACCTTCAAAGTCTTATTTGACTGGACTATAAGGGTACTTTACGTCAAATAAAACAGAAAAAAACTTTTAATTATGATTTATTATTATCTGCTGCTTTAAGTCATAAATAGTTATTCAAAATTCTTGATTTTTTTATTTAAATTAATTACAATACATTTATTTGTATTTGGGGCACATTTTGTCCATCTCCTTTGTAAACATTATTTTCATCATCATGCCTGCCTTTTTCCAACTCGGCTTCGGTTCGAGTCGGCTTCCAGTCAAACCAGATGCAACTGAATACCATAATTTTACATGGAGCAGTACATCTGACCCCCACAACCGACTATTAATACAACCCGTAAAGCCTGGCAAAGAACCAGGAAAGACAGCCGGGACCAACGGCGCGACATGCTTTCTGAGGCACGGAGGGGTCTCGGTATGTAAAGATGGTCACCCATCCACGGACCAACCTCGGCAAGCGTAGCTTAACCTGATCGATCGACCCATGCGGCTGTTATTGCTTAGCCACGAGCCTCTCTTATTTCAAGCCCTTTTTATTATGTACTATGTATAAAAAAGTATATACCTACTTAAATAAAAATATATAAATTGCGTTTTCACTGCTGGCAAAGCGCGACACGTCATTACAGATATAACTACTGTTAGCACGTCGTTGATCCGATCCCATCCCATTTCTTCCCACCAAAAACCGAGCGCAACGCGCCAAGTTTTTACTTAAAAAAAACAAAGATTACACCCCTCCTTTTTTTTTCAAATCGGTAAAGAAATTGGATTTCCTTATCGGTTGGTACTTGTAAAGGCGGAGTGCACAAGAAGAGTGTAAGGATGCTTACATAAAGAAACAGGTTTCCGGTGCAGGCGAGTCTGTCTGTGCGGGACGGTACCGATCGGTGCAGGCGAGTCTGTCTGTGCGGGACGGTACCGATCGGTGCAGGCGAGTCTGTCTGTGTGGGACGGTACCGATCGGTGCAGGCGAGTCTGTCTGTGTGGGACGGTACCGATCGATGCAGGCGAGTCTGTCTGTGCGGGACGGTACCGATCGGTGCAGGCGAGTCTGTCTGTGTGGGACGGTACCGATCGGTGCAGGCGAGTCTGTCTGTGTGGGACGGTACCGATCGATGCAGGCGAGTCTGTCTGTGCGGGACGGTACCGATCGGTGCAGGCGAGTCTATCTGTGCGGGACGGTACCGATCGGTGCAGGCGAGTCTGTGCGGGACGGTACCGATCGGTGCCGGTGAGCGCTTAACATAACACGGGAATATTATCTTATGCGCTCACTTATAAAGAAACAGGTAAAACATGAAACCGTTTCCTTCCGAAGATCAACTTGCAGACCTGTACCGGGAGTCGGGACCGAATACCCGCTTCTTTATGTAAGCACCCTAATGCTGGGGCACACCGCACCATCCGCTGTTCATACTGTTGAAAACAAATCCTGTATAAAATTAAAATGTTCCGCGAAATGCCGTATTTCGTTTGTTTTTTCATGCTATAAATTAACTTTCTTAGATCGTATGTTCCCGGTTAAGGCCATAGCACACATATCAACTCGGAAAGGGATTGACACCGTATCGCGTTTCGTCTCGCTGCCAAACTGGCGTCAACCTAACAACCTAACGTAAGCTCGTCATCAAAGCGGTTCAGAAGCTCCGATACGTCGACTCGGCTACGGCTAGGCGACGCCGCGCTTACGGCTCACCGACTGCTTGTTGATCTGATAGTGCTTCAGGCAGGCCGCGGGAGGGGTGAGAGGGGCAAGGGTGGACGAAGAGACGTAAGCTCGGGCACGGAGAAACGTAAGCGCGGGGTTGACGAGCCGTAAGCGCGGGAACTGCAAGTTGACCACGCACCGCACCGCGATTCGTGAGCTTGTCCCGAGGCGAGGCGATTACGTAACGATTCCGATTATTGTGCGTTGCAGCAGGGAGTTTCATACAAAGAATACTGATTGGCTCGAGTTGATACGGTGCCGATCCCTTTCCGAGGTGATTGTGTGCTATGACTTTTTCTCTCTTTTTGTCATTTTTCAAGCACTTCCTGGCATTTTATTGAGCTGAAACGTAGCATACTTATGTAACTTGGTGACAATGCAAATATAATACCATGGAGCGGGTTTGATGAAGCCGGGACGTCGCCATAGGACGTTTTCGATTATACCAGATAGCTCAATGGTGTTTGGACTCATTGGTTAAAAGTTAATCAGGAAAGTTCAATCCAATTACTGATTAATTGCATGTTCTGTACTTCACCGAGGCTATGGATGCCTGGAGACTCGCCTGTCAGAACTCGGATCCACCCGACAGTCTATCTTCTCGGTAGTACAGAACAAATTATAACACGTCTGCTACTACTGCAGAGCGTGCGCGCCTGCTAGCTGTGGGAGTTGGACGTCTTTGGCTTCATGCACTGCCGTCGTCGAACATAGGCACTTTGTTCGACGCTACTACTTTCCGTCTCGCAGCTTCCCTACGACTAGGAGCTCCATGTTGTTCTCCCTATTCCTGACACTGTGGCGAAGTTGTCAACAGTCTCGTACACCACGGCCTGTCTTGCAGCCGAATTGCTGGTCGCTTAGCGCGGCATGCAAACTTTAACGATATCATCCGACGAGCTCTTGTCACGATCAGCGTTACAGCTCTATTCAATTGGTTTGGCACGTGCCGATGGCAAGAGACCAGACCGTATTTCCGTGGAGGGTGGGTAGGATTTTAGTGTGGGACGCAACGTGCGATACTCGTGCGCCATCTATCTTCCTGGCTCGACGTGCTGTGCTGATGCTGCTGCGGCTGTGAAAAAACTCAAGCGGCGTAAGTATAAATAACCTTATCGGAAATTATATTTTCGAGTCGTTTGAAACCCTCGGGCCGTGAGGACCTAGTGCTCATGATCTCTTTAAGTAAATCTCGAAACGGCTGGTTGACACTTCTCGTGAACCAAGGGCTGGCTTTGACCAGAGGCTAAGTATTGTCATTCAACGTGGCAATGCCGCCAGTCTCTTGGGACTGGCGGCGGTCACCAGTCGACAATGCCGCCAGTCTCTTGGGACTGGCGGCGGTTACCAGTCGACAATGCCGCCAGTCTCTTGGGACTGGCGGCGGTTACCAGTCGACAATGCAGCCAGTCTCTTGGGACTGGCGGTGGTTGCCAGTCGACAATGCCGCCAGTCTCTTGGGACTGGCGGCGGTTACCAGTCGACAATGCCGCCAGTCTCTTGGGACTGGCGGCGGTTACCAGTCGACAATGCCGCCAGTCTCTTGGGACTGGCGGCGGTTGCCAGTCGACAATGCCGCCAGTCTCTTGGGACTGGCGGTGGTTGCCAGTCGACAATGCCGCCACATATTTTAGTTATTTATGTGTGGATATAATTTTATTATTTTTGTTATAAATTAGCTACGTATAAGTTGTTATTTATGTAGTTACATATAATTTGAATCTATCCTTATAAATAAAACAAAGTCGGATTAGTTACACCATTTATAGCTCAAGAACGGATGGACCGATTTTTTTGATCTTTAAGTTTGTTAGATTTGTCTCCGCCCCGAGCCCCCGAATAGCAGAATAACTACAAACATGGAAAAATTTCACGAAAAAAATAAGTGGAGATAATTAATTTTCTCATAATTTTGATTGGAACGGCTTATTGAATCTGAGACGATACGAAGTTTGCCGGGCAAGCTAGTTCTGATTAAACGTCAGTAGGTATGTACATATTAAATGATTCTCATCGTACCTTTATGGAGCTAAGCAGATACATATTATAAGAACGGATATTTTAGCCTACTTTGAACAAAGTAATTAGCTTAGCGGTTCGACGCCTGTTTCGCGAACCTATTTCAGTAAGTTTGATCCCCAACAAGTGATGCATTTTATGTTTTTTTTTTACGTTTTTATCTTTACCTACTTTTTATATAGATAGTACGTAGAACGTACACCGAATATCATGAAGTTTAAGCATCTTCAGACATATTATATGGACAAAATAAAATAAAAATCTATGATTAAAGTTTAAGTTAGGTTAGACTTTTAATGAAAAATCCTGTGTATTTACAATCATCAGTCATTGCATCAGTGTTGTGCCATTAGGTAGATAGGAAAGTTTCATAAAAATGTGGCTGTTATGACTTCCGTGCGAACAAAGTCGCGGGCAGAAGCTAGTATAAAATAATTTTGACTAGTTACTATTTTGGCGCTATCTTATTATAGCCACTGGGCTATAATAAGATAGCGCCAAAATAGTAACTAGTCAAAATTATTTTCACCTTTTCCGCAGTTCTACTAGTTACGAAGCTTAACACTGGTTAAGCTTCCTAACTAGTAGAACTGCGGAAAAGGTGACAGACAGACTGACATCTGCCTGAGAGGCCGAGTTATGATAATCACTCGTCTCAAGTGAGAGTCGTTTGTCGCTGGCAAAGTAAAGGTTTCGATACCCCGATACTGATCCTTAGCTGCGGCCTGCGCCCGACACTAATAGTGTCACGTTAAGCTGTTGTTGTGTTGTGCAGAGGGCGCGCCGCGCTCGTCGGGCGCCAGCGTGGCCGAGCGCGAGCTGAAGGCGGCCCTGGGTGCGCGACGCACGCGCAAGGAGGTGGAGCTGCAGCCCGCCCCGCTGCTCGCGCCCCCGCCCGTGGTCCTCGACGAGCCCCCGCCGACCTTCGCCCCCTCCGCCGTGCCGCCCGATACCAACCAACAGTGGAACGACTTCATCGCCGCCAACAATTCCCCGCGGCTGCAATTTTTTACATGTGTTACTTTTTTAGCTTTAATAAACTGTTTCCAGAGATACGAGTATAGGAATATTTCAGTGAGCACCACCTCCACCTCCAACTCACTCGCGTGTTGTTGTCTGCTGCAGGCTGCAGCGCATCACACGCACATACTCTGCTGTGTCGCTGATCATATACTGTAAATTAACAGATTAACCTGTGGGACTGTAGACACGTTACAGAAACAAGAATGGCCAGAAAAGCTTTCCCGGATATCCCGGATGTAAGTTTATTTCCCTCTAGTAGCAGTAGTTCGGTTGTTAGTCCGGTTGACCGAACTACTGAAACTTTCAGTTGCGATAGTTTAGTTCTAACAAAGCACCGAACTACTCAGTTGCAATATGGAAAAGATATGTCTTTGTTTTGTTTTTTTCAGATAATTGTTTGTATGAAACAATTATCTGAAAAAAACAAAACTCATTATTAAATCTTACTTCAAGGACATTCTACGACGTAGATCGTAGTTTCGTAGACCTCCGTAGACCCTGCTACGAAAGTGCTCGCGTAGCTTAGACTGCGTAGCACTACACGCAAGTTTGTAGCAAGTTAACCAACCAAAGACTTCTAAGGTGACTAAACTATTATCATTACAGTTGGTAACTTTAAAGTTCAACATTACGAATTGATAATATTTGTAGCAGTATCATGGTATATCTGCGATCCGAAAGTAGATTCTTAAGAAATTAATTGGAACATTTGTAATTGGACTTAGGGCTATTTTTTATTCTTTCGAATCAAATTGAGACTTTTAGAGGATTTAGTAAAAAATAAATAATAAAAAGTAAAAACTTAAAGGTCCGTGAATTTCACAAACGTGAATATAGTATGATCAAATATTGGTTACTAAGAACATTTTTAAGTTTACTTACTAACATAAATATGGATCACTGTGTCTGACTTAAATCCAGGCGCTTGCATAAAGTGGCAGCGCATCTGCGCATGCTTCTCAGAAATATGTCTTTGTTAATAAGTTTTATTTTAGAATTTAGTTAAGGTTTTTTTCTTAAATCTTCTAAGAAATTTCCTACTCTCTAGAATATGACGTTACAGATTTATGACGGTTAACTGGGTCTAATCTACAATACGGTTTTCTACGTTGAGGAATAGAATGATCAATAATCGTTATTAGTAATAGAACTTGAGTTAACAACGAATCCAGTGAAATATTGAAAACTAGCTTCTACGCGCGACTTCGTCCGCGTGAAATTTCACTTTCCCCCATTCACCCTCTTAGGGGTGGAATTTTGAAAAACACTTTCGTAGTGGATATCTACTCTTCACAAAGAACACACCCCTTCAAATTTCATGTCTCTAGGACCAGCGGTTTAGGATGTGCGTTAATATATCAGTCAGTCTGGACTTTGAATTTTTAAGACTATCTTTATAGAAGACCCCTAAGGCCGCTATCCCACTGGCGTTTTACGAGCGTTGACGTCAACGTCGCGTCTGCGCGGCGTCGACGCTGCGCAGACGCGACGTTGACGTCGCGTCATCGCGTAACAAGCATAAAAAGTCCGCTGAACGCGACGTCAACGTCGCGTCTGCTTAACGTTAACGTCGCGTTTGTTGGCAATAGTATCATCTGCGCGACGTTAACGTCGCTGCGCAGCGTCGACGCCGCGCAGACGCGACGTTGACGTCAACGCTCGTAAAACGCCAGTGGGATAGCGGCCTAACACCTAGCGCCTACCTACACTTATATGTATATACCAATAAATAAGCAAAATCTCTAAAAACTAATATCTCTACGAATGACTAATCCTACCTAACAGTATTATAAAATAACCTACGGTCACTACGTACACTAACAAATATACTACCTATACTTTAAAATTAAAATCTATACCTACGACTTATAAAAATAAACCTAAATAACTCTACCTTAAACTGTATTTTGTAAAAACTAAAAGGAATAAAAAGGCACGGGTAGCAGTTAAAACATGTAACAATTTATAGAATGATAAAAAGAACGAACGCTCGCCACTCGACACGGCGTCCGTTCAAATCAAAGTTCAAAAAATGAACGCTCAGACCACTCTGTCCTTATATACGGTAGCGATCCGTGGCGGCCGCGTGCCACGCGTGTGCTGCGAACGGTGCAAGCCAAATTCAACCTTCAGCACTACATTTACAGCATAACTTAGGGGCGCTGCACACGGCTAAGATACTATAATATTTTATCTTAAGGTACAATATCGCTCGCCATACAAATTCATCTTAAGATACGAAAATATGAAATTTATTTATTTATTTATTTGAAATATTATTTATTATCTTCGTCGTGTGTGATAGTCCATTGAATTGTATGGCGAGCGATATTGTATCTAAAGATATAATATTATAGTATCTTAGCCGTGTGCAGCGCCCCTTAGTGAACTCCACTGCGGGTGACGTAACCTACGACGAACTTATTATTTGCGGTTGGTACAGTAATCGGGTCTAGGGATCGAACCGCAAAATTAAGTTTGTTTTTTGTTGTATATACTTTTCCGGGATAAAAAGTACACAGTGTGGTGCCCAGGATATTAAAGAATACATAATTATACCAAGTTTCATCGTAGGTAATCTAACCAGTAGTTTTTGCGTGATGCCTGAACAAACAGACAGACAGACAGACAAAAAATTTTTTAATCACATTTTTGGGTTCGGTGTCGGTATAGTAACACCCGCTGCCATTTATTTTTTTGATATATTCAATGTACAGAATTTTCACTTCTACAGATTTATTATAAGTATAGATAGATGTGAAATGTATGTACAAAATTCTATTGTGGGGGTTTTGGATGAACTTGGTTTGGAATTATCTTCAAGTAAATCTACCTTTTGTGTGTACAGCAGGGGCAGGCGTAGAATACTTCCTTCCCTAAAGGTAAATGAGCAAACTTTGGTTTTCTCAGAATGCATTAAATACCTAGGTATGTGGCTAGATAGAGGTCTACGTTGGGGCAAACATATAAATGAAGCAGTAAATGTTTAAAATTTCAAAATTTATTAAAAGTCCCATCGGGTAGCTCATGGGGAATACACACAAAGCATATACGTAGGTTATATATTTTACTAATTCGAAGTCGAATTGACTATGGGTGTTTTATGTATGATTGTAGTGCAAAATCCCATGTTTCCAAGCTAGATAAGGTACAGAATCAAGCCCTGAGAATTGTAGGTATTTTGTTGTTTCAGGTAATTGTTGTATCAGAAGCTCCCCAATCCATGTAATGGAATATTTGAGTATTCCCCCTTTATTTTTAAGGAGACAGTATTTAGCCTATAAATATTGTTTAAAAATAATGTCATGGTTAAACAATATGACAGTTACAGTGGAGTCATTTTAATAGGTAACATTTGACGTCTGTCAGTTTTATCCTCATAGTGAGGTGACCTGCTTATAAACATCGATTAAAGTGAATGAATCGATACGGACTTGAAACATATGCGAATTTAAAAATCATCAGGCGAATCCCTGTCCCATTATTATTATTTTTTTCGTAAATTTAAGGAGCAAAATAAGACAAGTACACAATTTAACAAAAAAATTGCATTTATTCAGTTGAACTATCAGAACTGTTAAAAGTATTGTCATCTTCATCACTGCTGTCAGCACTCAGAGATATTATTAATTATTAATTTATGGTGATATTTCTTCACAAGTCATCATTGCATTCGATTCTACTTATCAGCTTTCGATTTTTAGAGTAACATCCCTAGTGTTTAAAAAGAAAAATGGTTAACTGACGTAACCTTGTAACGACGTTCAGTTCTTTAGATCAGAAATTGTTTATTATGTTTAGAATGGTTTATTAATGAAAGCAAATCGTAAAATTACTCGTATCGGTCATTATTACAATAAATATGTAATCGTAATTGAAAAAAGGTAAGCAATTGTGCAGTTCTAACAAAACGAAAAAATATGTTATTTTATGCCCGCCGTTACAAGGTTACGTTGTTGAATATTTGATGAATTGTCAAATGTTACCTATTAAAATGACTCCACTTTAGTTTGATTGCGGATTTGAGTGGCCTTTGTAATATTAAATATTGGGAAAACAAAAAGTACCCTTATTAGTTAAAATATATAATGTTGTAAAGCACATAGATGTTCTTTCAACAGATATTCATAAAATGTATACTTTAGAAACTTGGACAACTGCTATTGAGACTAAAAATGTAATTAATGTTGATCTAGAACGTGTAAAGGAACCCAAATCAAATTATAATCCAAATTTATTAGTGTTCGATGTTTTAGCTGAATTAAATTCTATGTACTGTAACTGGCACAAATTTTTTACAGATGGTTCAAATGGTACTTTCGGTCAAGGTTCAGGAATATTTGACCAAAGCTTAGGAACTAATCTTTGTTTTAAAGTAAACTGTAATGTATCAATAATGACACTGGAACTCATTGCAATTTATCAAGCGATATTTAATAGCCGAAATCAGAATTTTAAAAGAGTCGTTATTCTTTCAGACAGTAAAAGCGCACTACAGCATATTGATCGATGCGCCTCTGTGATAAATTAAGGGCTATCAGAGTAAAGCAATAGCGCAGTAGTAAATTATTTATTATAACTCGGTGGAGAAAAAAAATTAGAATGGTTTTAGATTCATAATTAAAGCACATTACATATAATTTCTTCTCCCTGTATCCCATGGCCACAACATTACCTTCTTTATTTATAATTTCACAATAGTCCTTTTCAAATACCATTCTAAATTCCCTGTCTATGACACTTCTCACAGAAAAAACCAGGGTAGTATCAATCCATTCCTCTCCATCAAAAACTTTGAGGATCACATTTCCTTTACCAATAACTCTTAGATCCTTGCCATCACCAATTATTACTGACTGGTAGGATTCATACTCTTCAAACTTATTAAATAGATTTCTTAAGAAACACATGTGTTCACTGGCACCGGTGTCTACCAACCAGCCCTGAGTATTTTCCTTGCTCTTCATAATTGTTGAAAATGCATTACTCCTTTTGTTTGACACATTTTTACCAACATCACTGCTTTTCTCTTTATTTAGCCGTAGTCTGCAATTTTAATTGAATGACCATGCTTTTTACAATAAAAACATTGCAACTTGGCGCGACAAACTTTTTTATAATGGCCCATCTTGCCACAACCAAAACACTTTAAGTATCTCACTCAACTTCTTTGTGGCTGTTGCCAATGCTACACACTCTGTTTCAGCCTTTATTTCACTATTTGTTACAATACTGCCCCCGATAGGAAAAAAGACGCATCTAACAGTTTTTCCAGATTTGAGTTATGTATATTGCCGAAATCAGAAAAAAAACGCGCATCTGCCTGTATTTTTTATATTTCTCTAACTTTCTCCAGTGCGGTTTTAGCACAACAAAATAGTGTTCTTTTCTTTTCTGTTCATTTTTTACACCCGATTGAAGATGAAAAGACGAATTTATGTGAAACTTAATTAAAAAGTCGCATTTATGTAGATAATGTCATTATACTATATAGTTTTTTTTTAGTTCAGTAATATAAAAGGCGCATATTTGTCCCTATTTCTAAAAGGAAGTTAATAAGACGCAAATAGGTATTTGCGACTAACGCGCTAAAAAAAAACTGTTTTTACATTAAGAAAAAAAGACTACATCTGACCACTTGCGCCCTATTTACTTCGTAAAATTGTTTTAGCATAGGCGCATTTGCCATAATCGTCTTAATTACTTTACGTTGAATAAAAAATTGTGTTTTATTTACAAATAATAAATTAGGCTATGACTTATATGATAACCACGAACCTACTGTACTATTTCTGATATACTACCTTAGATAAAAGGATTATTAAATATTTTATAAACATTTTACCTAAGCCAAGGGCTATCTACATACTTTCTAATTCTTAAGAAAAAAGGCGGAAATACCTATATGCGCCCATTTATGTTAAAATCATTTATTAGATAGATAAACTAAATACTTAGAAAAAAGTACAGCCAAAAGCGTTTGAAATTTAAAGGACGCATCTAGCCGTTTACGTCTATTCAATTAAGTGTGTAATATTTTCCTTAATTTTTTATGCTAAGATGAAACTGTTTTTTTCATTATTTTTATTATAATAATTTAATAAATTCATATTATTATTAAACCAGGTTAAAGCCTATTATTAGAGGGTATTATTTTCAACTTTAAGTATGTAAAATATTAATTTACTCGAAGACAGCATACGATTTCCCGTTTTATTCATTAAAACATTTATTTCTCCGTTTTTACTTTTTGTTAGATACGTCTTTTTAACTATCGGGGGCAGAATAGACATATCACGCTCTTCCTCAATTAAAAATCTCGCCATTAGTTCTCCTATAGTTTGGTTTATTGTAGGGACCGATTCCCATGCAGCAATAAAATGGCGATATTTGTCTGGCAATGACATAAGTATTTTCGTAATAATCATTTTGTCGGATATAAATCATCGTCTAATTGTCGTATATTCGCTCTTATCTCTTCTATCTTTGAGAGAAATAGTGAAATATCGGTATCACACTTCAGTGAATAAAACTTTTGTTGTTCGAGATGTAAAGATGTAGATGACTTCTTCTTATAGATACTAGTTAACTTAATCCACATCTCAGCAGACGCAGTAGCAGTAAGCAAGTGCGTCATAATATTTTGATCAATATGAAAAACAATCCCCTGCGCCTTGCTATCCTTACTAACCCACTCTTGGTACTCCGCCGGTTTGTCTTTACCGGGTTTAGGTAAGGAACCATCCACGACCTCCAATAGGCCTTTCGCCTGTAGAAGAACTCTCATCTGAAATTTCCAGGTACACCATGTCGCACTTCCATTAAGTTTGACTCCAGATATAGATTGCGGATGCGACAATTCGATTTTCTTCCACTCTTACGACCGGCGAACTCAATAAGCAAATAATGGCGTCTCAAACTCTCGACAAGCCAACGAAAATCTCTCATAGATTATTTAGTCTCGCCGTATTATGTGCACTCGCGTACTCTGGGCCTGGGCCTGGTCTGGGCTATCAGAGTAAAACAATAGCGCAGTACCTAGTCAATTATTTATTATAACTCGGTGGAGGAAAAAAATTTGAATGGTTCTATACAAAACTTGAATCCGCAATAAATAGACTTGACTGTCACATTTTACCATAGACACATTATCATTTCTTTCTAGTTTATTGGCAAATTACTTCACAGCCTCTGGTGTCAGAGGTGCATCGATAGCCTATAAAACACAAAAAATCGTAAACAGTGGCACTCCGGGAGTGCCGACAGAAGTGAAAACTTGAACAATTACGTGTGTATTTTGTGAATCGTCTTATAAACAAAACACGCGCGGTACCGGCTACAGCCATCCGTCTTACGAATTTTCGATCAGGTCACGTGTCCTGACGCGAGTTTAACATTTTTTACCCATTACAAAAAAAGTGTACAACGCCGCTAAAGAAGTTTTCACTTCAAAAAACGGACGGACGGTCTTGAAAACATTATTTTATTATTTAAAAATAATATAGAATTTAAGTTGTAATGGGTTCCAGCTCACATTGGACTACGTGGGAATGAGGACGCTGACCGATTGTCTAAATTAGCAGCAGTAGAGGGTACAGCAATTGACTATTTGCCTGATTATTGAGAATATATATCTAAATATAACGTAATTTGTTATAAATCCTGGAAACAATACTTTGATAGTATCAGTCAGCAAAAAGGTATATGGTATAGGAGCATACAAGGCGAGCCTTCTCGTGTGACTTGGTTTCATGTCGATCAACTTAGTAGGTATTATGTTAAATTAATTTTAAGACTTCGCTCTGGACACTATCCATCAGCAAAGTTTGCATTCCTTATGAAAAAAACTGATTCACCGAATTGCAGAGATTGTAATCAGATTGAGGATGTGCAGCATTTGCTGATGGATTGTGTCCGCAACAGGCGCGAGAAGGAGTTACTTCTGAAAGAATTAGACTTAAATAGGCTTAACGTGGGATTAATACAATCAATTTTATCCCAACCAAATTCAGAAGGTGCCAAAAGGTTACGTCATTTAATAACAGTCCTTCATCGGTGACTTGCTATCTTTTATCACAAACTGTTTCATAGATTCTTGAACTGTTTAGTATAAGCTTATGTGTTAAAATTACCTATTATAAGTGTTAATGTTACAGTGGTAAAAGGCACGATGGGATTGACATATCTGTTTAGACAAAAACCCCAAAAAAAATAAAGAGAAAAAAAAACAAACTGGGTAGCTTAGCTCAAGATGTGTCCCGTGCTCGCGGTACGAGTTAGGCGTCCTATCTCATAGCTTACAACTGGGTAGCTTAGCTCGTGATGTGTCCCGTGCTCGCGGTACGAGTTAGGCGTCCTATCTCATAGCTTACAACTGGGTAGCTTAGCTCGTGATGTGTCCCGTGCTCGCGGTACGAGTTAGGCGTCCTATCTCATAGCTTACAACTGGGTAGCTTAGCTCGTGATGTGTCCCGTGCTCGCGGTACGAGTTAGGCGTCCTATCTCATAGCTTACAACTGGGTAGCTTAGCTCGTGATGTGTCCCGTGCTCGCGGTACGAGTTACGGCTTCTGAAAACAAGCGCGACGCGCGACGCGAATCGCGCGCGACACAAAGGCACCGCTCGACGCGCGACTTGCGGTGCCTTTGTGTCGCGTGTCGCGTCGCGCCTGTGTGTACGAGCCTTTAGGCGTCCTATCTCATAGCTTACAACTGAGTAGCTTAGCTCGTTATGTGTCCCGTGCTCGCGCTACGAGTACAAATTTCACAGTGTTCAATTCCATCGTGACTCGGATCGGTTTTCATTCTATCGGCTACAATTGAAATCCCCAAAATAATTTATAGATGCTCTGAAATATAATCAATTCTCATCAAGGTTAGGTTAGGCTTTTTTCTTAGTAAAATAGAATAACATTCGTTTAGTCGTTCAGTAAACGTTTCAAATAGCATCAGATTCAGTCGAGCAGAATGCAATACCTACATTCATACTACGCCTTAGATGCGACCGATGTAGTGCACACTCAACTGGTTCACGTTACGCTAAACTCATTATATTCTAGGTACATTATTTTGGTTGACCCAGATGAAAAAAACGCAAGTTTTAGAAGTAATAAAAGTACATGATCGCCTATAATAAACAAAATCAAAAAATTAGAAGTACATTATTGATCGAAGATTATAAGTATGATATTCTTCAGGATATATGCTAGGTAGATAGTGTGTTGAAAACATAGTATAGGTGACTAATTTAATACCTACTATAGAAAAAAATTATGAAAATACCTCTAATAAACCATTTACACAAAAAATAAAACAAAACTTACACATCAATAACCTTACAACAACCCAAACAAACCTGTGTTACAAACTTACTACCTACTTTACAATAAAAACCATACTTAATATACATATGATTTTTTGTCAGATTATTCTACAAGCAACATACTAAAACACTAGTGTTTTAATTTTTAGTTCAAACAATACCTAAATTAAAATTTTTTGTAAAGAGATAATTGCTTCATATTTTGCAATAAATTACCAGCGTTGTGTCATCGCGCTTCTCTTTCTTTTCTATGCAGTCCGACAGTGACCGCGCTTTAGGTCATGTAAGTCCCTAAGTCGTATATTTAAATAATTGTCACTTCATTAGTGCCAAAGCAGGTAAAATAAACATCGGGCACGTTTGGCCGATATAACAAAAAGACTGTCTTCCCTCTGTATAATATGTTTACTGAAGTCAGTTAGTCAGTTCAGTACATAGCCTTTTAGTTGAGTCAAAACTGTGAGTGTGCTCAGACATCTTTGAACTTCATTCTGAAAGCGGGAGTTTCCCTCCGAAGTGTTGGTTTCAGTTAACTAGATGGTGCTACGTACGCTGCACGAGAGTAATCTCCGTTCTAGTATTATGTACCTCTTATAGTATGAGTTCTTTTATGAATGGCTAAATGGTGTAACACTCGTGAGTAATATTTTACCGGTAGTTCTCGTCAATGACTACTACTCTATATGTGCAATGTATAATTTATTACATTGTCATGTTGACATGCGCGCCACCTGTGGTCGCGGGCGGCGTGCGCGCGGGGCCCGGCAGAGGGCGCGCGCGCGACAGGCGACGCCGCGGGGCATTGATTGCGCGGCTGTCGCGCGAGCTCGCCCGAGAGTGCCGCTGTCAGTATTTTACTATTTATTCGCCGCGCGAGCCGCGGGCCGGAGGTCGGTCGTGACTGGAGACGAGCGTGCGGGGCCGGTCTCCCCGTCGAGTGTTGTTGTATCGAGTCTGTAACCGGTGTTATAAGTGACTATTATGAGCGACAGGGATAGATCGTCGCCTTCCCTCACGGACACTCCGCTGAAGACATACATCGGCCGGCACGACGACGACTACCCTCTCATAAACGGAAACGGTGAGTGCTTCCTTAGTTATAGTCCCGAGGGCCGCCGCGCGCCGCGGCACGCGGCCGCAGTGCAGCGGACTGGGCGCGCGTCACGCGCTCGAAGCGCGCGCGTGCTGGGCTGGGCGCGCCGCGTGCTCGCGCGCTGGGGCACTGGGTCAGCGGTGTCGCTCGGCGTGCCCGCTGCTCGTTGCCCGCTTCTCGGCTGGCTGCGGATCTCCGCACACGATAAGCTTTGCCGCATTGAAGCTTCCGCCGTTCGATCGACCCGCGCCCCTGTGGCCCCTTCCCGAAAAGCGTAAACTTACCTATAGCACGCGGTAGCTACGTCGCTGAGCAATCACAACGGAATCGGAAGTGTTCCGACGGCTTCGGGCCGCCTGGTCAGGGTTCGAAAAGGCTCGCTCGCGCGCGCGGTGCTCATGTGCTGGAGGGTCGTGCTGAGTGCGGAGGTGCCGCGGAGCGGTCGCCAGCTGGCGCGGATCGATACCGTGACCTTAGCTCTGACAGCCGAATGTTGGGAAGGGTGGTGTCGCGAGATACCCGCGAGGAGCACACTGCGACACTTCCGCACACCAGAGCATGTTGTGAGCCGAGTCATCCGAGATACGAGATAGTGACATATAGGTACACAGTACAGCGCCGAGAGGAACTGAGCAAATATAAGTATCGGTGCGAAGCATTTCGGTGTCAGCTGATATTACAATTTTAAAAATTAAACGCAGAATTTCGGCTGCGTGAGTGTTCGATTAGTCAAATAGAATCACTAGCTAAAACTTATTGTAAACAGAGCTGAAATTATCGAGCACAATTTTATTGAATTAGCCTTCAGTAGGTAGGGATTCGGTAGCCTTTTTTGTGTTTATATTAGTAGGCGTAGGTTTTGTAATTCATGTTTAAGGACAACGACATTGTTTTTGACTCAGACTTGCTTCTGCGAAATATTTTCCTGCTAATATTAATGCCTGGTAAACTTGTATGTTAGGTAGGTACTTTTATATTTGAAAGATCTGAACGACTGTGTACAACATGCCAGTTATTTCTACTACCTACTCGAAATATCAAATTACTACGCTGGTTAACAAAATAAACAGTAACGGGTAAAACACATAAGAATATTATGGAGTTCCCGACCGATAGAGCGGACTGTATTATTTAGACTGTTCAGTGGTGACGGGCGAGCGCTGCTTACCCTACCGCGGCGCGGTGCTACATCTACATCTCATGATTCTCATGTGAGAGCGCCTAAGGCTCGCGATATGAATAGCTGCGTGCGCGGCGCGAGGGCGAGCGGCCGAACACTGACCTTGACCGATATACATTATGATTGTATATGACGACAAGATTGTTCATTTTCTCGATTCATTAAACGAATATATGGAAATATGTATAAGCCAGAAACATAACAATTGTGACGATAATCACCCCGCTGATAAACTAAGGTCAACATCACACAACATTGGAGCACCTGATGTGTAATGCTGTATCTGTAATCACGGCGGCGCCTGTCAACAACCACTTCAAACTGCTCACGTCGCGCCAAATTGACGATAAAACTCCCTCATGCGCGCTGACACCTATGGCTGACACTATACTACTACATTAATCACATGAATGGTTCATCGTTTTTGTAGGATTGTATGAATACCTAATAGCAGATGAACCAGGAATATGATTAATTGGCCAAGTTTTTAGAAGAGTTTAGACCAACAGAAGACGAGAGCAAGGCAGCGCAACAGTGGCGCGACAGCGGCGCGGCCCCGCTCGTGGCCGGCCCCGCTCGTGGCCGGCCCCGCTCGTGGCCGGCCCTCGTGCGCAGTCATTACTGGCGCTTATCTCCGCGCCTTACTGATAACCGTGCGATGTGCCACTACGACACTCTTCTGATGTGATCACAAACATAGATAACGTCATACTACGCAAAAAATGTTTCTAGGTACCTATTTAGTTATTTCTTGTGAGACGGGTAATGGTTTGTGTAGTCAATGTAGAGATGTAGAGGGGCTCAGTGCTACAGAAATGGCAGAAGCCGCTGAGCTGCAGGCGCAGGGTGGAGGCTAGCGCTGAGCTGCAGGCGCAGGATGGTGGCCAGCGCTGAGCTGCAGGCGCAGGATGGTGGCCAGCGCTGAGCTGCAGGCGTAGGATGGTGGCCAGCACTGAGCTGCAGGCGCAGGATGGTGGCCAGCGCTGAACTGCAGGCGCAGGATGATGGCCAGCGCTGAGCTGCAGGCGCAGGATGGAGGCCAGCGGTCATGGCTTAGAGGAGCACATTCCGCGGTTACTACTATTTCTATTTCGACTAAAGTATCCACTGACTCAACAACTGAACTGAGCTTATACCTGCACAAGACACAAAACTAAAAATTAGATGTTCCATTAAGTTAAAAACTGGATGACAAAGTGGGACCGGGAACTCACAAGTTGTTATAATAATAATAATAATTTGGTGGCATGTCGGGCATGCCACCGTCCGGGTGAGTCTATCAGACATATTATCTCTGGTTGTTCTCGTCTGGCTAACGGCATAACCAAGTGGCCAGGATTATTCACCAGCAACTTGTTTTGAAATATAAGCTTGTGGATTCTGAGGTACCGTATTACAGGTATGTGCCCGACCCAGTTCTTGAAAATGACCATGTCACGTTGTACTGGGATCGATCTATCATTACTGACAGGACTATTGTAGCCAATAAGCCTGATATAGTGGTGATAGATAGATTAGCGCGCCGCACAATGATTGTCGATGTTACCATTCCACATGACGGGAACCTCGTGAAAGCTGAGAAAGAGAAACAAATTAAATATCTCGACTTAGCACACGAGGTTGTTGACATGTGGAATGTGAGCTCGGCTATCATTGTGCCGATTGTCGTGTCGGCCAATGGTCTTATAGGCGAAAGCCTCGATCAACATCTATCGAGGCTCTCGTTAGGCGGTTGGATCAAGGACCTGATTCAGAAGGCAGTACTCCTCGATACGGCTCGCATTGTGAGGAGGTTCCTGTCTCTGGAGCCCTAACCACCGGTAGCTTGGACCCTGGTCCCGACACCGGCGGACAACTATTTTTTTATATTTTTAAATGTTTTTTATACTTATTTTTATATTTTAAGAAATATTTAAAAATGTTTTAAAGTAAGATAACTAAATAAATAAACGACATAATAATTTATTTCAGATTTAAGTAAAATAGGACATCATAAATAAAAACATATACCTAAATGAGCCTATACTGACAAAAATTCGACAAGACATCTGTCTGAACTAGATAAATAAATATCTGTATCTCAAACAACAGCGCTCTTCCCTAAAAATATACATTTCAAAGCTTACAAGTTCAATTTGCTTTAATTATGTACATAGGTATTTCCTTATTTTTAGATCAAGTAGTAGCAATTAAAATAAAAATACAAATAAAGTAAAATGAAATAAAGTGGAGTGGGGAGGGGACCTCCTTTTGTGTCGAATGTAAAAGAGTGAGTGTGTGTAGGAGGGTGAGTATGTGGACGTAGTGTGGTACAATTAAGAGGTTTTCAGTTTCGTCATAGCTCAGCTTATGAATGTACTTAGACACTTCATTCTTACAACTTCCGCTATTTAAGGCAAGTATGTCGATAATTCTATCAATCCTGCTATAAAGGTACGGTCCTAAGAAGCAGAAGAACCTATTAACGAATGGGTGTTTAAACATGGATCTGTCGGTACTGGGTATAGGTTTTCGTCGACTGGATGGTTTAGCTGGTTTTTCAAAGTTCAAAGTTCTCTCGTATGCTGCTTCAAGACAATGTGCAGTATGAACAATTGGCGGACAGAGAGAACCTCACAGTTTTGGTAAAGATTATAGAATATAGAGCTTCTAAAACACCTATCAAGTTATATCGCAACAAACAATATTATTTTATATGTTTATGTTTGTTTGTTGCGATATCAGACAGAATCTAAAGCAGCAGTGGCAGTGAGTACACGCGAACATCACACATTTGTTGTGAAGTGTTGTCTGAAAGTTGCTGCATCTTTTAATGACACGCTCCTTCAGCAGTATTAGCTACTAGCTTTCCCGACTCACGTCCAGTCCAAATTTTAATTATTCATACATAAATCCCACAAAAAGGACAGGTTTCCCGAACTTGAATTTTTTTCCAATTTCCCTTCTATCAAAACCTAATTCGAACATTTTAAAAGAAAAATACTGAAATCGGTCCAGCTGTTCCCAAGACATGCGCGTAACAACAAACAGCATTTAATTTTTATATAATAGTATAGCAGACGTTGGAACATTTTCAGTTCTTCAACGCATTCTTCAATCAATCTCAGGTGTCGGTGGAGGACTTTATTACCTATTTAGATTAGATTAGATTAACCGAACGAATCTCGCCAAGCGAGTCATGTATTGTACACATACGACAGTTGCCACTAGTTAAACCCAGTGTAGCTAAACCCTAAATAATGTAAAATAGATAAAAGGTGTGATATTCAAATATGGGGGTGTTATCGGTGCAGTGTGTCGGCCGGTTGGCCATATTGATATAGTGAGACGGGCTGCCCGGCAAGCGGCCGGCGAGGACGTGGTCCGCAGGCGCCCCCGGCCCGCCTCCGGCAGTCCGGCATGCCGCCGCCGCCGCCGGCTGCCACCGCGCACGATTTATATAAACTAGATTAGCCTCCAGCTCTAACCGGATCAACGCTGGGATCGGCTGAACGGATGATAGCCTTTTTAAACCCTCCGCGACTGACGAATTATGTCTCATGACTCGTAGGATAAATAAAAGGTCGATGCCTCATAACTTATGATGAGGCATAAAATGGCCTAATTTTACCTGAGTCCTGTAATCACATGCTATAAGAGCTGCTCGTACCTACTCGTATTTGGGTGTTTACCTATTTTATACCTTTCCGCAACTATGTTGGGGTTGGCCTTTAGTCTAGAACAAGATACAGCTGGTTACCAGGCTTTTCCTTTCTTAATAACAGTTCCGATGTAGCCTGTACACGAGCAAATGCTTAGAGCACAATGACATAGTCGATGCTAAGTAGAGTCCGACCGAATTTTGTTAAAGGCACCAAAAACAGGCGCGACACGCGATATAATCGCGCGCGACACAAAGGCACCGCCAGTTGCGCAACTGGCGGTGCCTTTGTGTCGCGCGCGATTTTATCGCGTGTCGTGCCTGTTTGAAGGAGCCTTTAACGCTTTTCGTCTGAAATATCCATCAACAAACAAAAGCATAATAAACTGTGGAAATGCATACAAAAATGCTTTTTTCTAGCATATAGCATCAGACTGTTTAAATATTTCACGAATTTCCAGGCATTTGTGAGAGAATAAAATTATTGCCATTGAGAAAAATACCTACGTATACCTACAGTCTTGTGTGACTTTTATTTAGACGGTTAAATAATTACATATATTGATTCAAAACTACATTTCTTTTACTTTTTTACATAATATGAAAACCAAAAACAAATTTTCCTTATTAGATTTCGGCCGAAAAAACTAATGCTAAATTGCGAGCGTGCGACAGCTCCCGCGCACAACTAGATCGTAGACCTAGCTCCCAACTAGCTAACCGAGCAACATTCTGTGACTGTCGGTTAGTTCTTCACCCAGTGGGAGGTGCTCAATGTCCGCATCTTTTTATTTATCGCATTGACGCTGATGGCCGCGACAAGTAAGAAGTGCTCGGTAATATTCCAACAAATAGGTACCTAAACAAAGTTAATTGCTCGTAAGTCAGTTCCTTGTAAACTGCGCGGAGATAATACGACTCCGGATAACACATTGAGATTTGACTTCAATGCCGAACAACAGATAGAAATACGACGCGCGGCGGTAATGAGCAGCGTGTTATTTGTGGACTTGGATAATGCGAGTGATAAGTGATAAGCGCACGGCGCGGCGCGGTGCGGCACTCGCGGGCGCGTCGCGGTGCGGCACTCGCGGGCGCGTCGCCGCGCGCGCGTTCCTCACTTGTCGCTCGCTCGCTGTTTATCGCTCGCGAGTGACCCGACAGTAACTGCTTGTAACTAACGCTGGCCGCTTTTGGTTCCGTCGCTTATTTACATAGCGTTGCGTTTGTCATTTTGTTCTATTGCCGGATTAGCATATTGTGTGGCGAGATACGTTCGAGAACTACTTACTTATTATTTTACCAATACATGTCACGCGCACCGGTGCACGCGATACACGAGCTCCTGTCAATTCTCCCGCGCTTCTCTAGCTATCCCCTTTACCTAGTTGGTCAGGTTTACTAGATGAGTAATTCGTCCAAGTACTTACTTAGTAATGAAGTAACGCCATAGACACTTGGTAGGGTGGCAAGCTGCGCGTATCTTGCGCCGGAGCGGCCGGCGGCGGCGGCGGCGGTGTGTGGCTGACACACATTTAGCTCGGACATGCAGAGCGATTAACATACAGGTATCATTGCGGCAACTATTCCAGTGCTGATAATGGTTTGTACCGAGCTGCACATGCGACACTCGCACGAGCTGCTGCCTGCCGGTAATGACCCCGAGCACCCGCGTGTCCTCGGGTACACAGCGCGGGGCCCATTGCGCGTTGCTGTTGACGCGATGGCGGACTAGGTATAGCACAAACTTTAGCTCTCCGACGAGTAATATTTGTGAGTGCCAGTCACGGTGCCAGTACTGCCAGTGACACCAGGTTGTGCTACAAAGGTTTTTGTGACGTTGTTGCGTTGTTCATTTTTAACCGACTTCAAAAAAGGAGGGGGTTCTTTAATGTATGTTCGGTGACGGATTTGCAAAAATTCTCTCATTTTTTAGGAATGGATAAGGTATGATATGATATGCCTCAGGGGTGGTCCCATATAAATTTTATTAACTTTGCTTATGTAGTTTTTGAGTTAGCTTCAATAATAAGATTATTTTTGACTTAGTTTATATTGATGCTATTTTAATAGCTTCCTGTGACTGATATTTACATATCAAGAAGTGTCATAAATATGAATTTGTGTGGGGTAGTAAAAAATAAAGACTATTTTACAAAAAAAACCGACTTCCAAAAAAAAAACACTACAAAGTGATTTTTTTTTAAGTTTCTTTATGAATTATGTCACATTTTGTGTAGCTCGCAGGTAGGCGAACACTCACTACAAGCAACGGAACGGTCACGAAGTGGGGCCCACAAAATGAAATACGTTATTAAAACTTTTACACACCTATTTTTGTAACCTGCAAGATACCATGGTGTGTCGTGAATGTTGTTCTTGAATCCAAGATAAGAAAATCTACGTAACATCGCATGGAGTCTCACTCTTGAAGTCTTGACTTCTTGCTACCATTAACTACTAACTTGGATATTATATTAAATATTCCTTTTGAATCTTATTAGTAACCGAAATGGTGAGTAGATTTATTAAATATGTTCCTATTACCAGCTGTACGACTTCATTAGGGGTACTGGTGCTGGCTCCAAATAAAAAGACTGGTTATGTTTGGGGTTTGTCTATTGGGGAGGTTACATGAGTGGATGACGCCCACTTCGTCATTTCATGTTACATTCGCTAAACCTATAAACAACAAGTCATGCTGTCTCAAATAAGTTTGAAAATAATTAAACTTTTAATTCACTCGTATTATGTTGATAAAGAAATTACGAATGTATGATAGTAAAATAGAACTTACCATTATAAAATCCCTGCTTCGAACTCAGTCGATGTCTTCAAGTAGTTCAAAATAGTTTAAGTTCCAGAACGTCGCTCCGGGAGCGTGACGGTCGGTGATACCGCGCCCGCGCCGGAGCCGGCGAACTGTCGTAAAAACGTTTAAACTATTCGCTCGGCGATTGGATTTTTTGTGAGGAAGTATTCCGGAACTGCGGAGCGTTCGGAGCGCAATGTAGTGAGGCCTCCGGCGGCTGAATGCGGCCCCTTCTATACAAAGGCTCGCTTTTTGCCCAATGGCTATGACATGAGAATAATGCGATGCTCTGGTTCTTTCAGAACCCTAGTGTAAACGACGATAGAGAGAAGTATAAGAAGATGAAGAACTGAAAAATAACAATTACGGAAAGACACCGTATATTTAAAGAGTTACCATTAATTAAAGAGATGCAGAGAGCTGACGTAGCAAATGTTTTAATTTTACCCGCCCAGGACTTATCCACTTGTAAATAATTCAGTGATATGATAACGCTTAGCGGATATTATAGAATGTTTAATGACAACTGAGCAGTTAAGCACGACAGTGTTGTAACATCGCCTCGTGAACGAGTGAACGAAGCAACTAATTGAACAAGTAACTACACTTAACAGTGGCTGCGTGGTGTGACTGAACTGTAGCCGTCCAGACTGTGTGTGTTGGGGGTGGAGACGACGTGAACAGCTCATGATGGAGCACGTGCTCACGCGCCGTATTCCGCGCACCTCCCGGCACACTCGAACCTTTCCCAGCGACGCTTGCCCCCGACAGATTAGCTTGATTCCGACGGCTTCAGAAAAGCCATTTGTTTCCAACTCGTTTCAATTCCGAATTTCCGACTGAGTAAACGACGAATTCATACAGTACTCAAACTTCTAAAGCACTTGAACACTTTCAGCTCAATATTCATAAACTTTGCTATTCTTTAGAAAACCGGCTTTGAAAATTTGATTTTCGATGAAGCCTGGAAAATAAAATTAGGTACACAGTAGCATCGACGCTCACTCGCTCGCCGCACGGCACTTGGTGAGCATGCCGCTACTACTAGTGTCTGAGCGAAGGTCAAATTGTGGAGTCCAGCCAAAGACGAAGGTCGACTTGTGAAGGCCAGCCAAAGACGAAGGTCGACTTGTGAAGGCCAGCCAAAGACGAAGGTCGACTTGTGAAGGCCAGCCAAAGACGAAGGTCGACTTGTGAAGGCCAGCCAAAGACGAAGGTCGACAATTTTTGTATCCTTCTTCATGGGGGTAAAGTAACACCGATAAGTAACTAATATTATATTATTGTACATTTATAACACAAGTAGCTGGCTATTTCGAAAGGAATAATAAACCATTTCAAGTTAGTCTTGAAATGATTTATTGTTCCTTAAAACTGGGAAAACGAGAATGGTCCTAGAACTTTCATAGTTTCAAGATTTAAAAATAAACATCCAGCGCTGTTCTAAATACACGCAGTATTTTCACAAATTGTGAAAGTTTCGAATTCTATCTCAATATTAGTTTGGTTGCCAATACAAATATTTGATGTGGACGAAACAAACTGTATATTCCTGGTGTTCGTATGTTGTGCGGTCGAGTTGGTGCCGTTAGGGATCACAATATCGGCGGCCGGCTGTTGGCTTGTTTGTGGACGGAACGTAACGTTCAGTCGTATTACATAGCTCGGCAAGTCGGGATTACTACAGACACCCCCCGATCAAGAAGATAGCCTTTATCACCATCCCTCCTTTACATTCTTCACACTCACAGCATGATTTCATGTGAAATACAAAGCGTGCTCGATTGCTGCATCATTATGTCTACGGATTGTGATTGGGGCACAACTTCCTATTAACTTAGTTTAAGTTAAACTTGAAGGTTTTAGCGTCAGTGCGAAATACCCGTCAATGAAACGCCACCGCCATGCCGCGCCGAACTGATAAAAATAAATGGTTTACTTTGTAAAGGATGGCGGCAATATTACTTTTATCGACATACTCGCACATGGAGCGGAAGTGAAAAAGTTTTCTCAGGTTACATACGAGTACTATACGATGTGTCCTTAATATCACACTTAGCACTTGGGCTGGCCACTCGCGGTGACTGTGACTCGGTCTGCACTTCGCTTCTTGAATGATATCTCTAAACAAATCTCTTCGAGTAGGTGTTCGTTAGTTACTGAGTTGGCGCGGCTTCGCACCTGACACCCTGAATATTTTATCATTGTTAGTGATTTCTAAAACCAAAGCACTTGCGCTGTTCCTTTGTGAATTTGACGCGGATATTGTTGAATTCGATTCATGATTATTAAATGAATTATTCATTTAGGTATGATGTGACTGAGGTAGCTGCTATAATATTCTGTAATTTGGTTTATTCCTTCATAGGTGGAACTATTTCCCGATCAACTCGTTATCTGATTGTTGTGCAATTCTTGTCAGTCTGTCCTTCCACGTTAGAGGTTATGTAGGTAAGCCATTGTTTCATTCCTGATATTTGACTCTGGCTGCCTGGTCTTCTCGATCCTGCTTCGCAACAAGTTTGAGCACTCTCGTTCCGAATTCATTTGTGTAGGTACTTACTCTTTTATGCCCTTCTCTAATGTGGTTTTGAACATAACTAGGAAAATAGCAGCGTCGCTTCACGTAATTGGTTGAGTTTTAGAACATATCCCTTTGCCAACATTTGTTATTTTGACGCTCTGCGTCGTCTCTATCTTTGTGACTGTTTAATCTGCTACTAAATGTTGCTTTTTGCTTATATCTCCGAAATTTGTTTTCTAACGATAATACAAATGTGTTTGTAAGCAAGTGTATGTGAGCGCGTGAGTGTGAAGTAATAAGCGGTCGAGGTTCAAGGTGCGCAGCAGTGGTGTAGCCGCGCGCGCGCTCAACGGAAATAACCACACACAGTAGGCATACTTGTAATAACTTAATTTTGTTCTCCAAAGCACTTGCTTTGGAGAACAAAATTAAGCAATAAATATAGCATTGTTCAACAAATTGGCTTTAGAACCACATCTATAAGGAGGCCGCGCGTTGTGGACCTCTTTATCATCTACATCAGTCAGAGAATGTAGTGAATCTTCTTAGGCTGCACGAGTGGTGATGACCTCGGTATACATGTCGGTATGTTTTGGTGTGGCGTGACGTCAAACGCATCGACAGCGTGTGACGCGCGGCGTGGGTGTACGCAACGCGGCAACGGTACGTTCCGCGCTGACCATAATGTTCGGCGAGCGGGATTTACGTATTCACGTGACTGCTTATGACGGACTGTTTAAGAAACCCTCCTCGGAGTGTGTACCACAGGCCACGCCTACTCAATAGCGATATAGAGGTAAACAGATTAAACTCAAATGTTTAAGTATTGCATTTATGTGTTTAAGTACAACAAGTACAGTCGACTGCAAGTCACTGTCAACACTTTGTTGACCTTGTGCTGACCTTGCGTAGTACGGAGTTCCGATATATAAAAGTAACGTTCGGCCTACTGTAGTACGTAATGTAGGTGCCAACCAACCACACAAAAATATAACCGTTGGTACCAATGAAACAGTTTCTAGTTGTACCCTATTTAATATCATTCTGTTTTATTTCAAAATGTACCTAGCTACATAACAGTAATTAGCATGAAAAACAAAATAAATAATTTCAGTCTTCTGTGATTGATTGATTTGCACGGTAACATGCAGACAGACACCACAACATGTCCCTAAACTAAATAAAAATTTTAAAGTTCCGATAGTGTACCTAGCTACCTGAAACATCGAAACCACGTGACATAATTCCAATGATATGGCAATACGATTCCAATGTTAATTTTACAGTCACGTGATTCGGTACTCTTGAAAACAATATTGTCAACATTGAAATGAAATTGACATTGCTCCGCCATTATTTTGTTACACGTGAAGTTAGCTATGTTACAGGCTGCAATAGTGTGGTTCAACTCATTACGATAAACCGGTAATAGGGCTTTAAAATGCTTTATCCTTTAAATAACAAGGCTAATAAATAAATATGATATAAATAGTTCTTTAATTTATTATTTATAAAGTACTAGCTGACCCGGCGAACTTTGTTCCGCCTTAGACGCCATAAATGAGCAGATTTTAGATTTTATTAAGTTAATTGTTCTATTATATAAAGTTGTCAGGTTGATCTAGCTGACCCGATAGATATGACTATGAATATTGAATTCGAATTGGTATAATTCATAAAAAGAGTGTTTTTTATTCTAATGCTTTATGGTATACAACATTCTTAGATTTTTTATCTTGCGCTAATATAAACAGTTTTGTTGGTATACCGACACGGGAACAGGCGACATATAATTGGCAAGAGTGTTTTTTATTCTAATGCTTTATGGTATATAACATTCTTAGTTTTTTTTTATCTTGCGCTAATATAAACAGTTTTGTTGGTATACCGACACGGGAACAGGCGACATATAATTGGCCATGTGTAAAACATGGATTTTCATGGTTGATGCCGTATCCATCTTCACCTTGCCAAAATAAGATAGGATATTGTAACGCATCATATGATCGATGTGTTTCGGACACACGCTGCAGTTGATTGCTACGCCGATGTAAAACAATATCTCGGTTTTCTAAATTTTCACCCACGACAACAATAGCGACTTCGTCAATTGTTGGCGCATTAAAACGTCTCGCGTGTTGTCCTGCAGGCGTCTTATCAGCTTTGATGACAATTTTGTGATTATCAGACGGCATGCGGTCCAAAGCGGTCGTAAATAATGCAACCAATTCGTTATGTCGATGAAAAAACGTTTGGAGTTGTTCCACAATTGATCTTTTCACCGAATTGTTGTGTGCACAACGCTGATTGACTTGGCTTGCTGAATCGCCCATAAAATAAATCTGCAAAAATTTGTAGTCATTATTCGGCGTTGGCAATAAGGAACCTGTTAGGTGATATATTATTATTTGACCCTGAATCTTAAAAGTTGGCATAAAGTTTTCTTGAATAACTTTTGTTGCACCAAATGACGTCATTCGAAAACAATTGTTATATTGCTGGAAATGAGTCAAAAAATGTTTAGAATCTGGCCCATTTCCGGAAACCAGTAAATGTAGTGGCTCTGGTGGCGGTTCCAATGGCGCCAATTTGACTTGACTGCTCGCGCAACACAAACCCGGAGCTTCATTTTTAAATTTAAATGCCTTGCAATATTGACACACAACGTTCATTGTTCCAATAGTAATGATTTGCTGTGAACTGTAATCTATTTCCACGTTATAATTGAATGCAGCTCGATAGGGGTTAAACGCAACATTTCTATGTAGTTGATTTCGATTCCATCGATTCCTTTCTACTTCATTCCGCGCTTCGCGTTGCTCGTCATTTTGACTTGCTCTTGTATATCTTTGACTCGCAGCATTGCGAGTTCTGCGACTTAAGTTTACGTCTAGCTGCTTGCATTTTTATAAACGAAAATTCATTTGTAAATTAAAATAAAACGATTGTATTCTTCTTTATAACCAAGTAGGTATAATATATACCACTTGTTATGTTAGTAACGTGTATGTTAGTCTATCCAAACTTACCAAAATTCCATATTAAATTGAACTTTTAATATTAGGCCTGATGGCTCTAAAGTAACCGTCATGTGAACTAAGAAAATCAGGTTTCTTAGATCCTTTAATTTAATTATTTTAAATGTATTGTTTATCAATAAAATAAGATTGACAGAAGAATCCGTTTTAAACGTCATTTTTTTTTTTCAAATGTTTTTGTCAAATGTCTTAAGGTTACATTAAAAAGGTTACTGTTCCGTAGTCGTGTTATTAAATAATGCAGGGTTTTACGTAGCTAGAATACTTGTTATTGGGGAGAATCCATAAATAAAACCACACAATTTTGCTGTAGAAAATCAAGAGACAAATATTCATAGACCACACTCTTTTATTTTTTTTTTCTTGTCTTTTGACATTTAGGTTGCGTTCACAAAGTAATAAATAAAATTGCGTTCACTTTAATTTACAACATCCTCCAAACGCGCAAAAGAAAATCATAACATTTTTTTTTTTTTTTTTTTTGGCATTAACATATTTACCATTCACATTTTGAACATAATTTTAGTTAATTTTCTCAACTTAACATTATTTATTACCCATCAGATAAGTTACAATGCAATGGAACTCAAAATAAACACAAATGACTACTGGCAGTCAACAAGTTACCATACCTACCAAATTAAAACTTAGAACAAGTTACAATAGGTACGCAAATCATACATACAAACTAAATTTACTGGGCAACTTGACCTTTCTTCCTGATCTTGTATTTTGAACTTTGTCGTGATGTGGGGACAATGAAACAGTATTACTGTCTGCTATAGCAGAGTTGGCATTAGGGACCCCACTTTTAAAATTATTACCTGGTATCTCCAGCCTAAACAACCTTTGTACTGGGCGAATCCGTACTCCCGACGAGGTCTTAACTTTTGCTGTTCTTTGTACACCATCCTTGCCTGAGATTAACTGTTCTATAATACCCAGAGGCCACTTAATCCTTTTCTCATCTGTTTCTATTAAAACGATGTCACCTACCTCTATTTTGTCAGACTTCTCTTTGCCTTTTTGAACAAGAAAAGTAAGATATTCCGACTTAAATCTCTGACGAAATTGCTCTCTCAGTGTTTGTAAATATTTCAGACGACTATTTAAACTCGTTGCGTCGATCAGATCCAAATCGGTCACCTCTGAATTAGATATGGTCTGAATAAAACATTGAGGAGTTAGTGGCTCCAAATACTCACCCTTGTCGTCATTGATAAACGTTAAAGGCCGCCCATTCAGTGTAGCCTCGCAGTCACACACTATAGTTTGCAATTCATCGTATGTCACAGATGTCTTACCTATAATACGACGCAGTAGGTCCTTCATTATTCGAATTAAACGCTCCCAGTAGCCTCCCCACCAGGCTGCTAAAGGTGCATTCATTTTCCAAGAGATTCTTTTGACGGTTGATTCTCTCTGTATTTCCTCCCAATCTAAAGAAGAAAATAAGTTTTTTGTGCCCTGAAAATTTGTACCCTGATCCGACATTATCGTACTTACTCGTCCTCTCCTTGCAATAAATCTACGTAGAGTGTTCATAAAAGCTTCTGTGGATAAGGATTTAGTTGTCTCTAAATGTACTGCTCTATACACTGCACAGGTATATATGACAATCCAACATTTCTCACCTTCACGAATATATAATGGGCCTGCTAAATCCACTCCTGTTGTCTGAAATGGTACAGAACAAGTGACGCGTTCGGGAGGTAGCGGCGCAGTCGGTGCTTGTGTAGGCTTAGCTCTATATCTAGTACAGATTGTGCAAGAATGAATTACAGACCTTACTAAACGTCGAATTCCTATTATCCAAAATTTCGACCTTATGTCCGTAATCAGCTGATTGGCACCTGCATGCTGGAGCTGTACGTGTCGCTGTTTTACCATCATCATCACTATTGGTTCTTTCGCTGGCAACAGGTAAGGTGTCCTTATACTTTCTGGAAAGTCTGATAACAATAGTTTAGTCTTAACTCTAACCAAACCTTCACTGTCTTCATAAGTAGTCAAATTGTTTTTAAATTTTAATATATCCGAATTCTTTGTTTGTATTAGTTTTATTATTTGTTTTTCTGCCTTTTCATACTCTTTAAATGTTATTTCTCCCTTCTTTTTATTATTTACATGCCTGGTATTGTTTAAAAACCGAAGTAACCAGGCTGTCATTCTAATTAATTTTGAATATTTGGAGAAATAACTTTGTAAAGATTCCAAAAAGCTGGTATCTACACTTACCATATTACAAACAGTCTTCTTAGTTTCCAGGTATATCTCTCTTTCATCTACCGTGAGCTCTGAACGTGGCCACTCGTCACGCGGCAGGTATAACCATCTGGGCCCCTCCCACCAACGACAATCATGAAGAGTTTTGGCGTTGCAGCCTCTTGAGGCTAGATCGGCCCAATTCAACTCACCGGGGATATGATACCAATGTGTTAGGTCACTATTTTGGCGAATCTCTTTCACTCTATTGCCTACAAAAGTTTTCAGAGGTAACTCACGTTTTATCCAAGCCAATGTAACACCAGAGTCAGTCCAGCAATACTCATCGCAATCCCGGAGTTGTAAAGTTTTCCTCACATATGTAAGTAGTCGTGAACCTATCAGTGCTGCTGTTAATTCGAGTCGCGGTATAGTGGCTTTTTTCAGTGGCGTCACTCTCGACTTTGCTTGTATAATTTGAACTGTCACGTTACCTTTATTTTCCGCTCTCAACAACAACACAAGCACCATGACTTTAGCTTCATGCGGTGGGATCGTTGCCTACACTACTAAAAAAAAAAAGACTGCGTGTAAGTTCTCCAATTTCAAACAAGTGGTTTTAGAAGTGATTTAGAACTGCAAGTTTGTTTGTTTGTTTATGACAACATTGTTCGCATTTGGTTCTTTTTAGTTACTTAACTAATTAGTATTACAGTTTTTATGGGCCCATACTCGATGGTTTACTAGTAGGAATTCTAGGGTCTATTAGCCACCTTCCAGTTCCAACATCAGGTGCTCGTCATCAGGATCGATGGCCGTTTTGCGTAGACGTGACGTATACTTTCTCCCAAGTTCAAGACACACACCGCACTGTGTATGTTTCGTTATTAATTTTATTTTAAGTATTCGTCATAGTACGTTCGTTCGTTCGTCGTCGTGTACTTTTATTTCGATGTGTTTACATTTTGTTTTTTTATCGGCGCCTTGTTTTATAATCATGTGGGTAATTTGGTTATCATCTAATATTGTACTTTTGTGTGTTGTGCTGTCTTCTTGTGTGCGCCAAATAAATGGTTTATCTATCAAATTGTAATTTGTTTTTTTTTTTGTTATTTTATTATTTGTATAGTATGCGTCATGTTTGCCGCACATAAACGTATTTTCATTCGTCTTTCATTTCTTTTCTTTCAGGAGAAATGAACAGTGCAGACGAATTTCATGACCTCAAATTTGATGGGTTTACTAATAGGCAATCCAGGATTTCGTCTCCTACCTTCGAGCCCTATCAAACTCTCAAACTAAAAGCATTTATTTCAATTAAACCTTGTACAAGCACTTTTGGCAGCACCATCCAGCTCAACCATTTTGTAGGGAACCGAATGATCCAACACACGCGCCACCATCGATGAGACATTTAAGTGAGCATGGCACGTTCTCAACTGCCATGCTCTTTCAAGTCAACATCAAGAAAATCATAATACACGGAAACATGGTTCTTACATTTACAAAATTTTAAAAATGCTTCTAAATATACAAAACTATAGTTTGCAATTCATTTAAGAGATTAATAGAATTTTACTACCAAGTAGGAAGAGATATTTAATTATGAAGTATTCAATAATTAAAACTTGATTGAATAAAACAAAAAATAAATTATGTTCGTAATGTCAGAAACATTAAAAAAAAAGAAAAAGTAGAGTAGTAGAGTAAGATCTTTGCAGGGACTACGTATAGATAGGGAATGCAATCTCGTCTCGCCGAGATCCCGACCTCGCGAGATCCCGGCCATATTTTACGAGATTGTATCTCGTCAAATTTCGTACGAGATCTCGCGAGATAACGAGATCGACAAATGCAGCGTGACGACGTGTATTTCATAGCGCGGCTGCGCGCGAACTGAATCCTGGCCGCCATTTGGCATGCAAAATGAGAAGTCGTCTGTCAGATGATACTCTCGACATGATGTGTTTTTGAGAAGCCATTTTCAGACAAACTAACTTGCCTTTCCGTACCTTGATAACTTTATCTGACTTCTACTTTAAACTTCTTTTATTTGATTAATACGATCTCACAACATTTATTTAAGAACTTGTGAAGTTAAGTTTTTGTTTTGTTGTATTTATTTACCATAAGTAATGTTCCTATTACTCTTAATTATTGAAACTAAAGTAATAATTTACAAAAGACTAAATATAGATAATTATTGTTTTGTTACCAATATTGTAAGAATTTGAACTGATCAGCTACAGTAGGTATAATAATTATAGACATAAACAAATGTTATTAGAGTTAGAGACAAAATAATAAGTACTCTGTTGATTTTTAAAATAAAACTTACATTATTTTTATAACTAAGCAACGCAGTTTCTATTTAATTACATATCATGTCAATTACTAGTTCTTAAAACAAGCATTTGCATATGTTTTAATTGCGATTCTCCCAATCTCGCGAGATCCCGTAATTTGCGAGATCTCGCGAGACTGGGTTTTGAGTCTCGCGAGATCTCGCTAGGCGGAAATCTCGTACGAGATTGCATTCCCTACGTATAGAGGAGTTGGACTGCAATAAACTAACGGGCAAGAAACCTTGCAATAATGAAGCACTAAATGAATTAAACAGAATGCGAAATAAAAACTAAAAACTAGAAAATAAAAAAATAGGTAAAAAAACTTTTTCAGTTAAACGGTTTTATGTTAAACATACATAGCAATGTTTAAGATAAATGTACTAAAAACCAAAAAATAATAAAATAGATACAGTCGTGGGAATTATAAACATATGCATAGACTAGACTAAAATAAAACCGTGGGGCACGAGATCTATTAAAATATATATATTGACGTGCCCCACGGTTTTATTTTAGTCTAGTCTATGCATATGTTTATAATTCCCACGACTGTATCTATTTTATTATTTTTTGGTTTTTAGTACATTTATCTTAAACATTGCTATGTATGTTTAACATAAAACCGTTTAACTGAAAAAGTTTTTTTACCTATTTTTTTATTTTCTAGTTTTTAGTTTTTATTTCGCATTCTGTTTAATTCATTTAGTGCTTCATTATTGCAAGGTTTCTTGCCCGTTAGTTTATTGCAGTCCAACTCCTCTATACGTAGTCCCTGCAAAGATCTTACTCTACTAAGAGCCACGTAGGCTTGACCTTCTTCAAACAGTTTCGCACCTAAGTATACTACTGCGTCAATATATATATTTTAATATATCTAAGATATTTAAGATATATCTAAGATCTTATATATATTTTTATCTATTACTGTATTCTTCTTGTCAAGCCCTTTTATTTGATACCCATATTGGTGGGATTGATAAAAAATTGTTATCAGCCATTTGGTAGCGGCGGCCATCTTAGATTTGAATTTTGCATAGTAAATTGTATTCTACTTGTTGAGACCTTTCATTTGATACCCATGTTGATGTGATTGATAAAACCTAAGTTATCCGCCATTTTGTAGAGGCCGCCATCTTGGATTTTAATTTTATATAGTACATTGTATTATACTGGTTGAGCACTTTCATTTGATACCCATATTGATGGGATCGATTAAACCTACGTTATCCGCCATTTTGTAGCGGCCGCCATCTTGTATTTCAATTTTTTATAGTATATTGTATTCTGCTTGTTGAGCCCTTTCATTTGATACCCATATTGATGGGATTGATAAAACCTACGTTATCCGCCATTTTGTAGCGGCCGCCATCTTGTATTTCAATTTTTTATAGTATATTGTATTCTGCTTGTTGAGCCCTTTCATTTGATACCCATATTGATGGGATTGATAAAACCTACGTTATCCGCCATTTTGTAGCGGCTGCACATCTTGGATTTCAATTTTTTATAGTATATTGTATTCTGCTTGTTGAGCCCTTTCATTTGATACCCATATTGATGGGATTAATAAAACATAAATTATCCGCCATTTTGTAGCGGCGGCCATCTTGAATTTATAATGATGAATAAACATAATTGTATTGTCACCAAAATCCAAAGTGTATACAAAATTTCAGATTAATCGGTTGACAGGAAGAGGGTGAAATTTGAATTACTAAATTTGACCCAAGAAAATAATAAATAAAACAAACGAGGTGAGCTAAATAAAACCGTTTAAAAACCGTTTAAAAAAAGAAAAAGGGAAGCATCTCTTCTAATTATTGAAATTTTAACTAGTGAGCCCAAGTGCCTGTGGAGCAGGACCAGCATTAAGCCAAGCATTTTTATCAACGATATAATCATCCAACTTATAATAATGCTTGTCTACATAGTTTAAATTTCTTTTCATTTAGTTGAAGCATATCGAGTGGTATTTTATTACCTATAACATTTTACACAGTAACCCATAAAATAAGTTTTTATTGATGTTAATTTTTTTAAACAGTTCCCGTAGAGATTCGCGTCTGCTGAGCTTGTAGATGGCACTAACAGCCCGCTTTTGCAGAATAAAGATAGAATCAATATCTGCAGCCCGTCCCCACGACAAAATACCGTAAGACATGCTTCGCTCCCGCCTTAGCCTTCTAACCTAGCCTATCCGAGTCGGGGTACTCTGAGTCGGGGTGTTAACCATAATGACGTTTTTTATATATTAAACGTGAGACCTAATGATTTTCGATACGAGCACACGAACGACAATAACAATTACACGTGATCAACTCAACTCGTCGTTACATGAATCAAATGGCGCTCTCTGATTGGTGCAAATGGCCGGTCGCTGTCATCTCGCGTACTCGCGCCAAATCATGCAGTGGCTATTTTCACGATAAAAGAATATGATGTATTATTTTACATGATAAGTTACAATAAATGATGCTGTCTGTAGAAACTTGAATTATATATTTTTGAGGACATTGTGTTGAAGCTGTACAACGTAAAATGGTGACGAGATGTAAAATCCGTGGCCAAATTAGTAAATAAGGTGGCAATGTATAAATAAGAAGGACAAGTCACAATAATTGATGATCGTTACTTGACGCCTTCTATAGAATATTTAGTTGGCGTTGTAAAAACGACGAATTAGTTTATTAGAGGCTATGTCATTTTACCGTTGCTTAGTTATAAAATTAGAAGTTTAATCACGTGGCCAATAAATAATTTTGTGGCTTGACTTATAATATCCCTTTTTTTTTCATTTAATACCAAATTATTTACAGTAAACCAATTATGGACCACAAGCATAGCGTTATTTACGTCGTCTCAAGAGCAGTGTTTCGTAATTCACGCAATGAAACGCCTTGGATAGGTCGCAAAAAATGCCTATTGCATCTTGTGCCTCTTCTCATGCGTTAAAGATATGTTTTAATAAGGTGACACCGGCGTGGGTTGTACAACGTCCTTTGGTGAAACCATACTGTTGACCGTGTAGGACGTTATTACGATTAAAATGATTGAGCATTTGATTTAACATTACTTTTTCAAACACCTTGCTGAAAACTGGCAAAACCGATACGGGTCTATAATATTAGTGACCTTGATGTCCCCAGATTTAAAAAGTGGAATAACTTTACTGAACTTCATTAAATCCGGGAAAACCCCTTGATCTACACACAAATTAAATATTAAAGCTAAATAGGGTGCAATTGTCTCAAACTCTCAATAATGGATTGACAAACTTTAGTAGATACGCCCCACTTAGACGTATCTTCGGTGATTTTGATCTTAAGTTGCTTAAATGCCTTTATAATGACTACAGGGTTTATATGTTTAAATTTAAATTCCACAGGACAGGCATTCGATCTTAATAATTCAATAGCTAGTGCGGGCGAGGAATTTAAAGTTTCTGTAGTTTTAATTTTGATATTGGTAAAGAAAGTTGCAAATTCCTGAGCAACATCGATGTTATCGCTAATGAGATCGCGGAAAAGTGTCCAGTGTGTAATCAGTATTATGTTTTTTGTTCCTGTTCGTTTCATTGTTTATAATTTTCCAAACTGTCTTTATTTTATTGTCTGCTGATTTAACCTTGTTACTAATGAAAGAAGCTTTAGCTGCTTTGCAGATATTTTTAAAAGTTTTAGAATAAGTAGCAACATACTTATTAAAAGTATCCGTGTTAATATAAGGCTTAAGGCCATACAGTTCAAATAATCTTTCCCTACTTTTCCTGATTCCTTTAGTTGCCCAGTCACTGAATAAAAACTTAGGGCAAATAGTTTTAGATTTCTTCTTAAAGGAATTATTGAACTATGTTTGCACTAATGAAAAGAATTCTTCATACAAAATATTACCATTAGTCATACTTAGGCCCTGAGCATTTAACTTGCTAATTAAAGTGATATTAAACTTATTCATATTACCCGATGTTTTATTGGTCTAGTTTGAATCTGCACTTTTTGTGTTGAACTCAAAAGACACGGTTTGACCACTGTGATCAGAAGGGAGATAATTTACAATGGCTTTATCTAAATATTCGCAGCAACAAAAAACATTATCAATACATGTAGCAGTAGCCGTAGTTATTCGCGTTGGTTCCAAAAACACATTTGCCAGATTGAATAATTTAAAGAGGCTTAACAATCTACTGCTATTTGAATTATTTTCCAAAATATTAACATTAAAGTCACCACAAATAATTACTGATTTATTACCAGTAGCAAGTTTTCCCAAGACATCTTCCATTACTGACTCAAATATAGAGTAGTTTTGATAGTTTGGAGGTCTGTAAACGCACACTATAAAATACTTATCTAGCTCAACACAGGACAGTTCGATGCTATGTTCCACCGATAGTTCCACTATGTCTTTACGAGTCTTATATTTTACAAATTTTTTAATTAAGATTAATGAACCACAGTTAAAGTTAAAGCAACTGCCTGCACTATAGTTCTTCTAATTAATCAGCATTTCATAATCTTTCAACCAGTGTTCAGTAATACAAATAATATCAAACATTGTTTTTTCTAAAAACAATTCAATTTCTAATAATTTGGAAGAAAAACCTTGAATATTTTGATGAAACAATTTCAAGGAATTCTGCTTAGCCCCTTTTGACGTGACAACGTCTAATAAATCGATGATAGGCTGCACACACGAAAAAACATGACTCATGTAGCGTTACCTCGCGGCCTTGCTCTGCTCTAGCGTTGTACGCCATGGCGGGCGGCTTGAAGTGCAAGCGAGAGCGCGGAACGAGCGATGAGAGACAGATGATGTCGAACGCTGCCGAATCGGCCTCCGCGTTCGGCAATTTCATTAATGTTTTGTTATGACGTTGTCACGTTAAACCATCGTCCGTAAACCGACTTTACAGAAAACCGATTTTTTACAATTAACTAATTGAGTGCTAAATTGCTAAATCAAAGATAATTGTAATATTTCGACCCAAAATTTCGACCCTAAATTAACAACACACCTCCCCCAAAGAGGTTTATTGCACCATGTGGAGTCTAAACTAGGCGAGGGTGATATCAGAGGTGCAGCTAGGATCATCTTTAGCAGCGATGTGGTTGCGCCGTACTCTCCAGAGACACTTACAGCTCTGGAGAGCAAACATCCCGCCGCGGCAGATGACCTCTCCTTCCCTGACCCACCCGTTCCGGAATTCAACACACTTGAAATTACAGCTCATCAAGTATGTGCAGCCGTTTGCTCCTTTCGAAGTGGCTCCGCCGGCGGCCTCGACGGCCTGACGCCTCAACACCTAAAGGACTTAATATGTTCAGGCGCCGGGGAGTCTGGTGAGTCCCTTTTGAAGGAGCTGACGGCCCTCATCAATCTCATGCTCTCTGGCAATGTGAACGAAGCCGTCATTGATATTTTGTATGGGGCAAATTTATGTGCCCTGCGCAAAAAGGATGGCGGCATTCGTCCCATTGCCGTAGGGTCCACTTACCGCCGTATCGCAGCCAAAATTTGCTGTGCTTTTTACAGCGAAACACTAGCCAGCAAATTCCAGCCCCTACAGCTAGGTTTTGGTTCCAAAGGGGGCTGTGAGGCTGCGGTACATGCTTTATCCACTTACCTCAATAGCGATAAAGGTGAGGTCATCCTTAAGGTTGACATTAAAAATGCCTTCAATTCCGTAAACAGGGACACCTTGTTGACAGAAGTTCAAAAAGAAATACCCAAAATTTACAGTTTTCTCTATCAATGTTACAGACAACCCTCTAAATTACTTTATAAAGACAACCTTTTGAAATCAGCCGTTGGTTGTCAACAGGGTGACCCTCTTGGGCCAATCATTTTTAGTTTGGCAATAAATCCAATTATTCGACAACTAAATTCTAAATTCAACGTGTGGTATTTGGATGACGGAACCCTAGGAGGTGATGTAGACACAGTCTTAAAAGATTTAACGTTTTTAAAAGAAAATTTCAGTTCCATTGGCCTAGACCTTAACCTTTCAAAATGCGAAATTTATCTTCCCCAAACGACTGACAGACAGACTACCATAGCAAAATTTAATACAATAGCTCCAAATATCAAAATTACGGAAAGAAATTCTCTTCACCTACTAGGGTCCCCAATTTTTGACGAATCCTTTCCAACATTCATTGAGGAGAAGATACAAAATTTTAATGATGTCTCAGAAAGACTTTTCAAAATTAATATTCATTCGGCCTTCACACTAATTCGGTATTGTTGTTTTGGACCAAAATTTACTTATAGTCTCCGCTCCTCTCATCTATGGAAGCATCCACAACTTTTAGAAAAAGTAGACCAAATTATTAGAAACACACTAACTTCCATCCTAAATGTGGCCCTGGACGACCGTGCGTGGCAGCAAGCCACACTACCCATTCGCTTGGGCGGTCTCGGCGTCCGCAAAATTTCAAGTATAAGTTTACCAGCCTTCCTCTCCTCGGTCCACAGTACCGATAAATTAACCAGGAACATTTTATCTTCCTCACTGGTCGATTTTGAAGTACCGTGTTTGACCGATGGGTTGAACGCTTGGAAAATGGCTTGTCCCAATACGGTTTTGCCCGATAACCCGTCTTCCCAGAGACGGTGGGACGTGCCGCTCTGCAGTATTATACGGAATACCCTTGTAAACACGTCACGTAATACTGTTGAGCGTGCCCGTCTGCTGGCTGTGGGAGAATGGGAGTCAGGCTTATGGCTTCAGGCGCTCCCATCATCCACCATTGGTACAATGATGGATGACTCATCGTTTCGGCTCGCTACGTGTCTCCGCTTGGGCGCACCTTGTGTTGCTCCGCATCGATGTCACTGCGGTGAAGCTGTCGACAGTCTCGGACACCATGGCCTGTCCTGCTGCAGGAGCGCCGGTCGCATAGAACGGCACGCCAGCATCAACGATATTATTCGTCGAGCCCTTGTCTCCGCCGGCGTACCAGCGGTGTTAGAACCAAACGGCTTGGTACGTGACGATGGGAAGAGACCAGACGGCATGACGTTGTTGCCTTGGAAGGTGGGTAGGCCTCTGGTATGGGACGCAACGTGTGTCGATACCCTTGCGCCATCTCATGTTCCTTGCACGGCGGGCTGTGCTGGCGCCGCTGCTGCGGCTGCTGAGTCCCTCAAGCGGCGCAAATACTGTAACCTTTTGGGCAATTACAGCTTTGAGCCGTTTGGGGTCGAAACGCTAGGGTCATGGGGCCCGAGTGCGCGTCTCCTTTTTAAGGAAATTTCTCGCCGACTGGTCGACGCTTCACGTGACCAGAGGGCTGGGTCGTTCTTTGGCCAAAGAATTAGCATTGCCATTCAACGTGGCAATGCAGCCAGTCTTCTGGGCACGTTTCCGGATGACAGCGATGCGGACGAGTACCTCGACGCCTGATTTGGCCTTTATTTTTGTTTTTATTTGTATAGTAAGTTAGTTAGTCATTTAATTTAGTATCTAGTGTAAATAGTTTGTAATAAAATAAGTTAATTGTATAAAATAAAATAAGTGTTTAAAATAAACTTATTAAATAATGAAGCAATATTGAGTGCTAGAAGATACCTTGTTGTAGGTGAGATTAATAATATTGCTATTGGTACCTTCTGTTGTCTTACTGACTAGTTTAAATTATTGTGGCTAACCACCTTAATATTAGTATTATTACTAATTTTTGTGGTGCTAATTACATTGGACTTCGACATATTACTTATGTCTGAGTTGATAATAAAAGCTAATAGCCATGCTATTTGACGTCTAAAACTAATAGGCAGATACGCTGTACCCCTAGTCGATTTTAAATTCTCAACAAAAGTGTTGGTGTCAAAAAAAAAATATATAATTTTGTCACTATAGTGATTAACTAATAAATGCATATGGTTATTTAGAATATCATATAATGATTCTGCCTACTTGATAAGTGCTCAAAGTATGGGAAAGCTAAAAATAATATTGTGTATATTATTTCACAATATCATCAGCATACATGGGTGTTTCAAATGTTAGGTCACAGATATGTTTGAAAGTAAAGTAATACTCATTATGCTTCTAAGATCCCTACCGCAGCTAAAAAAAGAGTTGATGACCTTGAAACGCCTGAACAGATCTTCATAAATTGTAGCTAACAACCATCTCGATTACGTCAGATTTCAAACAAAAAAACCGCATCATAATCGGTCCATTCGTTTAGGAGCTACGATACACACAGACACATCAAACTTATAACACCCCTCTTTTTGCGTCGGGGCGCGGGGGTTTAAAAATGGGTTTGTTCCATTGAAATACTGCAAATAATAATTTATCGCTCTTATAAATTATAATATGAAAAAGCAATAAGAAAGTACTATTGATTTAATTTTTAACTTTATTTGGTCAAGCGTAAAATCATTTTCAGTTTAATTAAAGGTATATCGGTCATTACTCATCGTTTAAGTTATGCCATAAACGAATATAATGTGTTTCAAAGTTAAACTTTGAAACAAATTATATAGGTTTATGTCATAATCAGTTATAAAAATCAATTAAAACCATGCATACAAGTACATAACGACGTTCATTAAATTTCTGTCGTTCTATTTATCACGTCACTACCTTTTTTTGTCAGAAACTGGTATCCCTCCGACTGCCAAGTTACTGAATACAGTTCAAAGTCCAAGTGTTAGTCACACTTTGTATTGTGGAGGATTTTTTGCAGGTTGATCCCTGAGCCGGCTTGAGATAATTTATTTGCGAACAAAGTCCGGGGAAGAAGCTAAGTTACATAAAATATATTGATGAAAAGACTTGTTTACCTACCTACCCTACTCAGTATAATTTGTAAAGCTGGTAGCATCGAAGGGTGTCATTACTGTCTATTATTAAGGGAGCCAAAAGAACAAATTCTGTGGAACAATAATGTATAATATTTTATTTGTATTTGGTTTTGTGGTCGAGTAGAGTGCATCAGTGGGCGCAAGCCAGTGCTCGATGTCAAGGTTCAGTGATTCAGCTCTTATTCAAACGATTGAATGCGTTTAGCGAAGCGCGCGTTGTTCCACGATTATCGGCGACTCAGCGAGCTGACCGGGCGAGTTGGCGTCCAGGCTGTGCAGCGACACAGCGAGGTGACCTGGCGAGTCGGTGTCCAGGCTGTGCAGCGACACAGCGAGGTGACCGGGCGAGTCGGTGTCCAGGCTGTGCAGCGACACAGCGAGGTGACCGGGCGAGTCTGTGTCCAGGCTGTGCGGCGACACATCGAGGTGACCGGGCGAGTCTGTGTCCGGGCTGTGCGGCGACACAGCGAGGTGACCGGGCGAGTCTGTGTCCGGGCTGTGCGGCGACACAGCGAGGTGACCGGGCGAGTCTGTGTCCGGGCTGTGCGGCGACACAGCGAGGTGACCGGGCGAGTCTGTGTCCAGGCTGTGCGGCGACACATCGAGGTGACCGGGCGAGTCTGTGTCCGGGCTGTGCGGCGACACAGCGAGGTGACCGGGCGAGTCTGTGTCCGGGCTGTGCGGCGACACAGCGAGGTGACCGGGCGAGTCGGTGTCCGGGCTGTGCGGCGACACAGCGAGGTGACCGGGCGAGTCGGTGTCCAGGCTGTGCGGCGACACAGCGAGGTGACCGGGCGAGTCGGTGTCCAGGCTGTGCGGCGACACAGCGAGGTGACCGGGCGAGTCGGTGTCCAGGCTGTGCGGCGACACAGCAAGGTGACCGGGCGAGTCGGTGTCCAGGCTGTGCGGCGACACAGCGAGGTGACCGGGTGAGTCGGTGTCCAGGCTGTGCGGGGACACAGCGAGGTGACTGGGCGAGTCTGTGTCCAGGCTGTGCGGCGACACATCGAGGTGACCGGGCGAGTCTATGTCCAGGCTGTGCAGCGACACAGCGAGTGCCTGGGCGAGTCTTGGTTCAGGCTGTGCGGCGACACAACGAGCTGGCCGGGTGAGTCTGTGTCCAAGCTGTGCGGCCTGCTTGCAGACACAGCGAGCTGCCCGGGCGAGTCTGTGTCCAGGCTATGTAGCCTTCTTGCAGACACAGCGAGCTGCCCGGGCGAGTCTGTGTCCAGGCTATGTGGCCTTCTTGCAGACACAGCGAGCAGTCTGGGTGAGTCTGTGTCCAGGCTATGTGGCCTTCTTGCAGACACAGCGAGCAGTCTGGGCGAGTCTGTGTCCAGGCTATGTGGCCTTCTTGCAGACATAGCGAGCAGTCTGGGCGAGTCTGTGTCCAGGCTATGTGGCCTTCTTGCAGACACAGCGAGCAGTCTGGGCGAGTCTGTGTCCAGGCTATGTGGCCTTCTTGCAGACACAGCGAGCAGTCTGGGCGAGTCTGTGTCCAGGCTGTGCGGCCTGCTTGCAGACTGTGCGTAGTTTGTTTATGCACTTAATTTGCAGTTATTGTGCATTCTGAATGAAGAATTTCAGTTTGTGCGCACATTTATCAAAATACTTCCTACACTTACCCCGACCCGGTAGACGAGCCCCAGGTATCAATTGTACATTGGTGTCACTGAGCCGCCGCCGCCGGTTGTATGCGTATTGCACTCGGTGAACTAGTGATATAACGTTCAGTGCTAAAAATAGAAAATCTGATCTGTCTATGACGGTGAAAACGATTTGGTACGTATCTACTTATAATCACTATATTTACAGCAAAAAATTGTGGTAACTTTATAAGATTTAACTTAAATCAACCAACTAGTCAATTAAACAAAAATACTTGTATTTTTGTTACATAACGAGATATTGTATCAGCTGTGTTTATGTTGCACATAATATTATGTTGTAGACATTACGTATGTGACGACAAAGCTACGGAGCACGGTCAACAGACTACTTCCAGGAAATCTATGTTCATAGACACACTAACATAACAAACAAATTATGTTCGTGTACATTGCGGGGTGAGATTGTGCCGGGCGCCACCAATCGATGCTGATTGCCAGAAATCGCTCCACACACTGGACGTGCTCAAAGGGTTTCTAGGAACGTTGTCAAACGCAACCTAGTAATGGAGGCTAATGTAGGCTGATATCAACTGTCGAAGAACACGCTCCGGCCCCGGGACACGGCCACAGGAAAGATAATTAATTATAAACAGTACAGAAACTACGCACAAACGTTCGAAACGGCACACTTACGCAGACGCGCGCATCTACGATCCCCTAAGCGATAGTCGCGGTGCTCTCAGTCACTGGTGCCGTGAACTGCCGTGTTGAAACGAGTACTCGCGTAATACATTTATTCCATGCGCCACGGACCGTCCATTTTTTTAAAAATGCCTCGAGCGTATTGTGAATTATACGGCGGCTGCTAACATGTTTTTTATTTTTTTCGTCATATGTGTCGTTTACATCATTAGATATAGTCAAAACCGTTAGTGAGGTCAAAATGTAAGTCCAAGATGGCCGCTGTGAAGTTTTTCAATTTATTTGTCATGGGTGTCGTTTTCATAATTTTCGTGGGTGATGATGATGGGACTCCCTTTTCCGCACTTAGACTCCCATTCGGTCCGTTGTGCGTGGGGATTCTGGCTTGTTAGCCAGCCTAGCTCCACAGGCTTCGCGGAGCGACCTCATTGTTCCGAGGATTTCTGCACGTTGAGAAGCCACGGCCTCGCAATCCAGGATGACGTGGGCGGCTGATTGCTGATGCCCAGATGCATTAGCCTGATGGCAGCTAGCGCCGCTTCCTGCTGTATGTACAGGTCAAGGGAAGTTAATTGAAGGGCTATTCGTGGGTGTCAAAACCGATACTGAGGTCAAAATATAAATCCAAGATGGCGGCTGTGAAATTTTTCAATTTATTTGTCATGGGTGTCGTTTTCATCGTATTCGAGGGTGCTAAAGTCTACAGTGAGGTCAAAATGTAAATCCAAGAAGGCGGCTGCGAGGATTTTCAAATTTTTCGTCATGGGTGTCGTTTTCATAGTTTTCGCTAAAGCCGATATTATCTGCCTAGCCTTTTCCCAACTATGTTGGGGTCGGCTTCCAGTCTAACCGGTTGTAGCTGAATACCAGTATTTTACATGGAGCGAGAGCTAAAGCCGATAGTGGGGTCAAAGTGTAAATCCAAGATAGACGGTGCGCTCAATTGTTTTGTCATGGGTGTCGTTTTTCAATAAATAATTTAAAATTACGAAGAATAAAGATTAAAAAAAAATTGTTTTCTTTAATTACTATTACACCCATTCTCGGGTTGAAACGGTAAGGTGCAGGGTTTAGGCATCGGTCGAGCGACGCGCATTTTGACTTCACTATCGGCTTTAGCACCTTCGAAAACTATGATAACGACACCCATGACGAAAAATTTGAAAATTTTCGCAGCAAAATGATATTCACGATGAAAAATAAGAATTTTTCGCAGCCGCCATCTTGTATTTAGGAGTTTTTAATGCGGTTTGCGGTTAGGAGCCAACTCCTAACCGCAAACCGCATTAAAAACTTCGTTACAATAAAACACTTATCAATTTTACAGACATTAAGAGTGACAACCCTAACGCTCCAATGGAGCGTAGGTAATTATTTCAACAAATAGGCCTAGTTTCCATACTGTTCATATTTATACTGTGACACGGCTGTTGTTATTATAAATGTATCACTGGTTGCAGAGTATTTCATTGCCTGTGAGTTAGCCACTACACTAAGACTGAGTGTTGTTAGCGAGGGCTCTCTACCAGGCCGCTGCGCGCTTGCACTTTCAATCCCATACTACAACTACATAAACGTTCTTCTCCTTAGAACCGCATTGCCACAGAATGAGAACATACCGGACGAAATATCTGTTAGTTCTTACATTGTAAGTAAGCTTGCAAACTCAAACTCAAAGCATTTATTTTAATTAAACGTTGTACAGGCACTTTTGTATTGTCAAAATTAAATAGTCTGTCAGTTAGTCAGATAGTTGAAGCTAGTTGCCCATTCCAAAACGCAATCTCTATGGAGAAGAACGGCCATTTTTTTAATTTAACATTTCTATTTTTTAATGTAACTTAATTTAAAATTTTATCTGTATATTTAATGTTGCTATTAGTCCCTAATATATTATTTTGCACACCTACTGAGAGGTTATAATACAATGTACCATTTATTCCTGTAACACCTTTTTAACATGTATTATGCAAATAAATTATTTGATTTGATTTGTTCATAAAACGTCATTGTGTACATCTACCTATATCATACGTTCCTAATTGCAATCATCTGCCCGCAGTTTTCAGCTTTTTGCATAAAGTGGTACTGAACTAGCGATGCCATTTTGTGTCGCGTGGCGGTTCCTCAGGAATAATAAGCACACCCTAAGGTCCGTTCGCCCCCCTCTACCCCCTCCGGAGCCCAGCGTGCTCAGCGTCGCACACCGACACACGTCGCGTCTGTGTGCGTGTACTCATCCCTGTCCTCATGACACGAATAACACTGTTTAGACAGTTCGCCAAATATCAGTCCAATAGCAAATGGAAAACTGTACCATATTTCGTTTAATCGAGGAAATACAAAAGGAAAAAATGCGCTTAGCTACTCTTAGTTACATCAAAACGGAATGAAGATCCGGCGTTAGTACCAAGTCGAGACGAGCCGCGCCGAGTAGAAAGCTATTCGAAATATTCAACGAATCGTAAATAATTGGATTATTTTAATTTTATTAAGTCGATTTGTTATTGGGTTCAGTACAAAGTGAAGTTAGCTCGCTTTACGAATACTTGTAGCGTCGCCGTCGGTACTGTAGCGCCACAGAGCGACTCTTGTAGTAGGAGCACCGCGTACTCTATCGTGTACTGCTGAGCTTGCAGTGGGTGGAGGCAGTTCCATCTTTCTCTTTTTTGGAAGGGGTGCTTCCCTTTTTCTTTTTAGTGTTTCTGACATTACGAACTTAATGTTTATTTTTATTTTATTCAATCAAGTTTTAATTGTTGAATACTTCAATATTGAATACCTCTTCCTGTTTGGTAGTAAAATTTTATTCAACTCTTAAATAAATTGCAAACTATAGTTTTGTATAATTTAAAAGCATTTTTTAAATTTTGTAAATGTAAGAACCATGGGTCCTTTTAATATGATTTTTTGATGTTGACTTGAAAGAGCATGTACTTGAGAATTTTTTTTTTTTCATAATGGCATCTCGTAGTTGACCTTGAGAGGTCGTGACTGTATGAAGCAAACATAATAATTCACTCGTTCCGTTCAGACGAACGAATCTATCTCAGTCACCATTCGCAACCTGTCGGTGTAACACATTGCTTTATTGTACCTTGTGCATTATTTTAAATACAGTCCATTTTAATTCCGATTTATGTGGTTTCATTACCAGCGACTGCCACATAAATTATGGTCCATCAGCCGTAATAGTGCTCGCGACAGTGTTATCTATAATAACATTTTAAGTTGTGAGTCGAGTGCCTCAATTTTATATTTTCGTCAACGTGGTAAAGCCGTCAAGACGCCAGCCATCATTCGATTTCGAATTCGACCGATTTGTCATCCATCGTACGTCTCAACTTTCGCGTGGCGTGTGAGTAGGACGCAGTCAGCAGCGATCCAGCGACACAGCGAGCAAGAGAGAGCGCCTACGCGGACGAGCGAGAAGCGCGTACGCGTGCGAGCGAGAAGGGCGATCAACTCGGCCGCAGGTTGGTCGGCGACCGGGCGACGTCGAGTTCCAGCAACTTCCTGCAAGCTCCATAGCTGCCGGGTGCCGGGCGTTGTCCGTGTCCGCCAAACACCATTGTTCGACGCCATCCGCCATTTTGGTGGTGTTCTATCAAGCTATCAATTATCAAGTGAAAAGTGATTTAAAAGTGCTCTATTATAAGCAAAACACGTCTCACTATCTCAACATTGTGCAATTATTGCATTCTGTATATTTAACTAGCATCTATATATGCGTAAAATTGCTAAATGCAAGGTCATTGATTGTGTAGTTTCAATAAAACTCATTAGCCATCATGGCAAACAATTTAAAACGCCTAATACTGGCCAGGGGCCAGACAAAAGGGACTATAACCACACTATGTAAGTTTGCCGAGTCCGAGGACATCGACAAAGCCTCTATAAAGGCGCTTATGATTAAAAAAGACAGGTTGGTCACTGCCTTTTCAGAATACAGCTCATTTAACATAGATATATCTGTTCTAGATGAAAATAACGATGAAGATTTTGGTCATTATGAATCCATTTATCTAAGTGCCTTAGCCGCATTCGAAGATGCCATCGAAGTAAAATCTAGCCCAGGTAAATCTCCGGACCCCGGAGCGGAGCATGATGAGGAAGGCAGAGACGCTATGAAACGCCTACCACCAATAAGTATTCCCAAGTTTGGAGGTGAGGTAGGTGATTTCCACGACTTCATTAGCCTATTTAAAAGTGTTATTGATAAAAACACTAAACTGTCACAATGTGATAAATTTTATTATTTAAAAACCTATTTATCTGGCGAAGCCGCCGAATTAATTAAGCATTTATCGCTTACTGCTCATAATTATGCAATCGCACTGCAGTTGCTCAGCGAGCGTTATGATAACAAAAATAAGGTCATAAATTATCATGTCAATTCATTATTAGACCTAAAACCCATTTCAAAATGCACTGCTTTAGCTTTAAGAGAAATCATCTCTCAAACCAGACAGCATGTAGCTGCCCTAAAAAACATGAATATACCTGTTCAACATTGGGATGCAATTCTTGTATGCATTTTGCAACGCAAGCTTGACATGCACACATTAAGGTGCTTTCATCTAGAAATGAAATCAGATGCTGATTTTGACTTAAATTCACTTCTTAAATTTCTAGAACAGCGGGCAGCAGCACTTGAAACTGTGGCAGACAGCCAAGTATCCTCAAATACTACAGTGAACAGCGGTCGCAGGACAGGTTTGGTAGCCACAACAACAAAGGATAAAAAGGTGACACAAGTATGCAAATTTTGTAAGTCTAATCACCACCAACTATATAAATGTGAAAAATTCAAACTTTCCTCGCTATCTGATCGTGTCAACTATGTAAAGACAAACGAGTTGTGTACTCTATGCTTAAACAAGCACCTGTCAAAGTGTAAGTTTACCTTTAAGTGTTCAATTTGCAAAGAAAAGCATAATAGTTTACTGCATGAGGATAATCCTGAACAGGAGGTAAAGCAAGTGTCATTATCTATGAATAAGTGCGATGATGTTTTATTGCCTACTATAAAGGTAAACATAACTGACAAATTTGGTCAAAAATTTCAAGTTAGGGCTCTTTGTGACTCAGGTAGTCAGGTTTCCTTTGTGTTATCAGACCTAACAGAAAAAATAGATTGCAGTTTAGTAAAAAATTATACTTATATCAAAGGAATATGTGGTCAATCTAATACTGTTCCTTACACTGCAACATTTAATATTACTTCTACTCTCAACACTTACAATACTCAAATAGCATGCTGTGTAGTGCCAAACATCACTAGTGATTTACCTCAGTGTGAGATAGATACAGATAATTTAAAAATACCTTCGTATGTCAAGTTAGCTGACACAGAATTTTACAAAACTGGAAAAATAAGCATTTTGTTAGGTTGTGACGTTTTCTTTAAAATCTTATTGCGTGAACAACTACCTATAATCCCTAAAGGTTTGTATTTACACAATACCCACTTTGGGTATATAGTGGCTGGAAGGGTGAAGACGAGAGCTTGCACTCCGGTAAGAAAGTATACTGCACACATTTTACATAATAGTGAATGTGATAGCATTAAAAATATAGAAAAAACTTTAGAGCAGTTTTGGAAGTGTGAACAAGTGACAGAAGTTTTCACCGAGTCGGTTTCAGAAGAAGCTCTTGCTGAAAAAATCTTTTCTGAATCTGTAATGTTGAAAGACAATAAATTTCAAGTTGACTTACCCTTGAAACAAAACTTAGATCAATTAAACATGGGAGATTCTTTCATAAGAGCTTTAAAACGTTTTAACAATTTAGAAGAAAGACTTCACAAAGATTCTGAACTTTTCAGAGGTTATAAAGATTTCATTGACACATACATTTCAATGGGTCATGCTAACTACATTAATATCCAAGATTATGATTTAATGGCTGGTCAGGTATACTTTCTGCCACACCATCCAGTATTAAACGAAAATAGCAAAACTACAAAATTGAGAGTCGTTTTTGATGGCTCAATGCCTACTAATCTAGGTTTTTCTTTAAATGACATGTTGCTCAATGGACCCAACACCCAAAATGAGTTATTTAATATATTAGTTTTGTTCAGATTACATAAATATGTATTATTTTCTGACATTCAAAAAATGTTTAGAGAAGTTATTCTCAACCCAAAACACTGTGCTCTTCAAAATATATTGTGGAGAGATGCACCAGATAAAGAAATACAGTGTGCTCAATTGCAAACTGTCACCTATGGTCTTAAATGTTCAACATTTTTAGCTACAAGATGTTTAAATGAGTTAGCATTTAGATTTGCACACATTTACCCGGAAGGTGCACATATATTGCTGAATCACTGTTATGTAGATGACATTTGTACTGGTAATAATGATTTACAAAAATTACTTGATATGAAAAACCAATTAATTGCCATTTTAAAGCTTGGTGGGTTTAAACTTCATAAATGGAGTTCAAATAGTGAATATATACTAAGTGACATTCCTTGTACTTTACAGATTTCAAATGAAATTGATTTATATAAAAGTGATGATCAATATGTGAAGACTTTGGGTATCAAATATAACACACAAACGGATACATTGAACATTTCATGTCCACAAACCGAGTTGTTAGATGTCTACACCAAATGTCAGACATTAAGTTTCATTGGCAAACTCTTTGATCCACTTGGTCTAGTAGGTCCAATTATTGTACTTGCAAAAATAATCATGCAACAAACATGGTTAGAGAAGATCTCATGGGATTCACCATTGCCTTATAACTTAAATAAAAAGTTTAGAAGTTTTGTTGAGAATTTATCAAAAACAGGCAACATTCCAGTAAACAGAAATATTGACACACAAAACTTAACCTCTATTGAACTAATAGGGTTTGCAGATGCCTCTCAGAAGGCTTATGGTTGTTGTATTTATTTAAGGACCATTAACAGCGATGGTCAAGTAAAAGTTGAGTTGTTATGCTCAAAATCAAGGATAAATCCCATAAAATCATTAACAACACCAAGATTAGAGTTAAATGGCGCTTTGATATTAGCAAAGCTGTCAAAAAAGTTGTATGATCAACTTATTAAAAACAATTTTACCATTAAGATACATTTATATGTAGATTCTCAAATTGTTCTTGCTTGGCTCAACACAGAACCCACAAAGTTGTCTGTATATGTTGCAAACAGAGTCAAAACTATCCGTGATCTTACACAAAATGCCTCATGGTCATTTATCACTACCGATGAGAATCCTGCAGACTGTTTGTCTAGGGGTATAGAACCTCACTTACTTAAAAACCACCAGTTATGGTGGCATGGGCCAAAAGTTTTACATAGTAAGAATTACACACATGAATCTACAAATATCAATATTCTTAAGGAAATTCCTGAGCTTAAACTTTGTAATATTACACTTACTTCTGAGTCAAATAAAGATTGCAGTTTATATTCAAATTATTCTGATGTAAACAAATTGAAAAGAATTATTGCCTATATTTACAGGTTTATTAATAATTGCAAAGTAAAGAAAGAAGATAGGATCTATGGGCATCTGAAAATAAAAGAACTTAACTTTGCACTCAAAAATATAATTAGACAAAATCAAAAACAACATTTTAGTGAAGAAATAACCTGTATCATGTCCAAGAAACCAATTAAATCCAATTTAAAATCCTTAAATCCATTTTTAGATGGAATAGGTATCCTCAGAGTAGGAGGTAGGTTACAAAATGCTAACATACCATATGATCAGAAATATCCTATCATATTACCCAAAAAATCATTTATTACACGTTTAATAATTGGAAATGAACACAAATGTTTGTTACATGCTGGAAAAAAGTTAACCCTAGCTAGTTTAAGTCAAAGGTTTTACCTAATTAATGGACTTAGGGAAGTCAAAGGTGTAATACACAAATGTTTAGTGTGTTTCAAACTAAAAGCCAAGGCATCAGAGCAACTGATGGGATCTCTTCCTTCAGACAGGGTGAACCCCAACAGGCCTTTTGAAAAGGTAGGAATCGATTATGGCGGTCCATTTTCAATAAAATTACACCGTGTTAGAAAGCCACAAATTTTAAAAGCATACATACTGTTATTTATTTGTTTCACAACAAAGGCCATTCATATTGAGTTGGCATCAAATCTAACAACTGAATGTTTCTTACAGGCATTAAAAAGATTTATTTTTCGTCGCAATAAGCCTTCTATTATTTATTGTGACAATGGTTCTACTTTCAAAGGTGCCAATAATCAGTTACATGAGCTATACTCATTACATTTTAATCAGGTACATCAGGACAAAATTATTAATTTTACATCAGATCTTGGTATTGAATTCAGCTTCATTCCGTCTTATTCACCAGTATTTGGAGGCCTATGGGAAGCAGGGATTAAGAGTGCAAAATATCACTTAAAAAGAGTTGTAGGGCAACAGGTACTAACATATGAAGAGTTGAATACCATAATAATTCAAATAGAAGGGCTTTTGAACTCCAGACCTTTACTTTCTTTGCCAACTATTGACCCAAACGATATGTTTTATTTAACTCCTGCTCATTTTTTGACAGGTACATCTATTACATCATTCCCTGAACCTGATGTCACAAATGTGCCCATAAACCGCTTGTCATTCTGGCAGCAATGTACTCGCATGACTCAATCCTTCTGGAAAACTTGGTCAAAACAATATTTGACTCAGTTACAAAACAGGCCAAAGTGGCATAGCGGTGTCCCAAATATTGAAAAAGGAGTCTTGGTGCTACTGAGAGTTGATAACACCCCTCCATTAACATGGCCAATGGCCAGAGTAGAACAAACTTTCCCCGGATCAGATGGCAAGGTCAGGGCATTATCTGTAAGAACGAAAAATGGTAAAATCATGCGTACTAGTGTGATGAAAGTTTGTGTACTTCCTATCTATGAATAAGTTAAAATTATTGCTACTAATTACCATTGTGTGGCTACTGAACGTGTCATGTGGACTTGTTCATTTATTCTTTTTGATAGTTTTTGGTTTGATAGTTTATCAAAACTTATCTCATCTATAATATTAAGCATAGTTATGTACTTACTTAGTTATATGATTCTTTAAGGAAATCTTTTTTTTGTACCCATTCATAGATTACTTTAAAACTAGCAACTTATAATAATTTCATAAAAAAATCATAATAGCAAGCTATTGTTAACTAGACTAAATACATAGTTATATTTTAGAATGTAAGATATATTGTATAAGCTTCTGTTCTCTAAAGTAAGTATTTTAGAGATTTACAACTTATAGTTGAACTTAAACATGATTTAAACAGATCTAAGGCATGCTCAATAGATACATAATTATACTTTATGAAGGTAAAATGTAATATATGTGAACATCTATTTTGTAATAGACACATGCATAGAATGCATAGTGCATAACTGCATACTAATTAAAAGTGACAAGTATGTACATATGTGTACAATAGGTTTTTAATCACTTTTCTCAGTGTAAAGTAGTTCACAAATTTGTAGTAGTTTGCCAGCTTATAATTTATTTAATTTAAAGTAACAATAACTTTGTTAGATTATTTCCGAGTAACACTGCATTAATTTAAACGATTTTAAAGGTTTTAAGCTTTCAACAAGTTCTTTAATAGAAAACATTTTGTGTATTGTAACTTAATAGTAGATAGTAAGTTTAAAACGTTTAGTAGACCTGTTAGAAGAACTCAGGTTCCCATTTGTCTAATGATAGGTAAATTTAAGATTAAGTTAACTTTTTGTTTGTCTTCAAAGCTAGCCTTTAAGTTTCTTTGTCGGCGTTGCCAATTTATGTATGAAGCAAACATAATAATTCACTCGTTCCGTTCAGACGAACGAATCTATCTCAGTCACCATTCGCAACCTGTCGGTGTAACACATTGCTTTATTGTACCTTGTGCATTATTTTAAATACAGTCCATTTTAATTCCGATTTATGTGGTTTCATTACCAGCGACTGCCACTTAACGGGACTATCCTGCGGCTGCCTTGAGAGAACTCAAAGCCTCCAGCCAGGAGCTTAAAACTAACTAAGTAAACTAAGGGCACCCCCTGTGGGGTACGAACCTTGGCTTAGGGCGTCGCTGGGGAGAGGGCAGCAAGTTGGGACAGGCTGGATCGAACTTTGATTATTTAATGAACGATGGGGTCGGCATTTCCTAATTGACTGCTCTGAGAAGAAATGCCGAAACAAACTCAGAGGTCAGAGTCGGGAATTTAAATCTACAGGCTCAGCTGCGGCGCGGGCTGGCACTACATCGAGCAAGGGTCGGTGGGGGGCATTTACATGGGGACGTCGCGAGGGGCCTCGTCGGCGATGCCGGTATTTCGATTTCTTGTATTTGTATTTCCTAAGTGTGCTGGCTGCCCTACTGCTCTCTTGGAGGAGGGTTATAGGGTCATCTGGGTCGGTGAGAACGTGCCTTGGACGGCGGAGTTTGCTTATTTGGGAGGGAGTGTACCTGGCGGCCTCGACAACCAGCGGGTTTCGATGGTTGGGGGCGGAATCAAACAAGTGCTTGGAAAGGCGCTTCATGAATTGGTGGATAGTGGGGATTTTGAGATCGACATGGACTAACTCGTTTCGGAGAATTTCTTTATTTGCATAAGAAGGTCTATCATGCGGCCATGTCACTTATCTATTTATCAGTATTTATTTATATATTGTTTAGTTTTGCAATGTTACTCAATATCACGCTTTTGATACATAGGTACCTATTCGTTACTGTTTTATGTGACACTAATTTATTTTTATTTATTTATTCAATTATGCATGCACATTACACACATCACGATGCAGTATAAAACTGATTTACATCCGTCACCTCACACACCAGGTCCAGTTGAAAACCAGCGTCAGGCACCAGTTGTCTGGCATTTTTGCTGAACTGGGCCTTTTTGGCGCAGCCGTGAGGCACACTTTCCTGCTAATTTCTTACATCAGACTTTGCACTTTTTATTTTTATCTTATTTTTTTCCTGATGTACGACTATATCTAACTATCTGGTGTATTGTGTGTCTCTTAGTCTGTGCTAAATAAATGTATTTTCTTTCTTTCTTTCTTATGGAGGATCTCATTTCGGACGAACCAAGGGGCTCCCGTAGCCTTTCGGAGGACACGGTTCTGGAGGGTCTGCATCCTATGGATGTGGTGGGGCTTTGCGTGACCAAAGACTACGCAGGCATAAGTCATGATTGGGCGAATGCACGCTGTGTAGATGCGCAATTTGCACTTAAGTGACAATTTGCTGCGTGCATTGAGCATCGAGTGGAGGCTACCGAGAGCGAAGGCGGCGCGCGAGCGAACCGCCTTTATGTGCTCTGCGAAGGAGAGGTGCCTGTCGAGGATAACACCGAGATATTTGGCTTTGTACTTGAGAATCTGTCATGCTCACTTAAATGGTGGTGCGTGTGTTGGATCATTCGGTTCTCTACAAAATGGTTGAGCTGGATGGTGCTGATCCACGCGTCATGTTCGTGAACGGGCGCTGTCGGTTGAGACTGGTCATCCTTAACTGCCAAGGCTTATTTTTAATCTTATATTTTGAATTGATTCTTCATTAGTGTTTTTTGAAGTGAAAACTTCTTTAGCGGCGCTGTGTACTTTTTTTGGAATGGGTAAAAACTTCTAAACTCGCGTCAGGTCACGTGACCCTGATCGAAAATTCGTAAGACGTAAAACGTAAGACGCGCGTTGTTGAGGACAGCGCCATCTATGCACATCGGGAAGAACTACGAGGGCCTCGCGTACTAACTACGTAGTTCATCCAATAACGACGAGATGGCGCTGAACCACGGATATATAACTGACGACGAGCTCCATGCGAGCGGCTTGCTTCTCTTACCACTGCCGCGACCAACACCACGAACTGAAGTCTTATCCTGTGTGCTTATTTGTAAATCTGAATAAATTCCTTTCACGAGAAGAATAAACCAGTCACTTTGGTCATCATACCTGATTTGCAAAAAACCCTATAAAATAAGGAACACACCTTAACACGCGTGTTTTGTTTATAAGACGATTCACAAAATACACTCGTAATTGTTCAAGTTTTCACTTCTGTCGGCACTACCGGAGTGCCAGTGTTTTTTTTACATTGTTCTCACATATAGGAGCAACAAGAATAATATACCCAGGATTTTGTAATATCTTGATTTAAATTAAAAGAGCGTCCATGGAGTTTCTTGCCCGTTCTTCTCCATAGAGATCTACGTTTTGGAATGGGCCTGAATTCAAAAGTGCCTGTACATGATTTAATTGAAATACATATATACTTTAAGGATATGGGGGAGGCCTTTGCCCAGCAGTGGGACAACATAGGCTATCAAAAAAAAAAAAACTTTAAGTTTGAGTTTCTCACGAGTAAAATATCTCTTACTCGCGACTTCATTCGCATACAATCTTGACGTCACGTTCAGGGAACAGAGCCGATAATAATAATTGTGCAATGGATTTGTCGGACTCAGAACGATGGTGAAGATATTGTCGTCGTTGTCCAGTCTGTGCGTTGTCACTCAGCCTATCGGTCAGTCACACGGAATTATTTCGAATTTGTAATTATATTGTAGGAGAGAGTGGGCCTTCTGTAGGCGGCAGTCGGCCCGGCCGCGGCAGCCCGGTGCCGGTTGTCGGTCGCCGGTCGCCGCCCTGAGACGCGCCGTCGCCGCGTCGCCACCGTTCAGGGGATAGCCTCGCGACGTCTTCGCTCTATGTTTATTGACTTAATTTGTTATGTTCACTGGCTTTCATTATTAAGTAAAGTTTATTGATGTTATTTTAAGTTCATTCTGGAGTTTACGACGAATGCGCACGAGCGCACTCGTGGCGTTCATTGAAAGCTAGGTAAACACTGAAAGAAGCACTTTTTTAATTGAAAACATGACTCACCCACTCAGCAAGACTGAGTGCAAGGCTAACCAAGTGAATAGTACAGGCTAGCGAATAGCAGAGCAGACAGCTGGGCGCTGGCTCCGTCGCCGACGTCGCTAACGATGGGAAATTCCAAATTCCCAATCCTACCAGTATGTCCCGCGCACCGCGCACAGCCACTTGACGGTTTACGAGTATGTCCCGTGCACAATCACTTGACGGAATACGAGTATGTCTCGCGCACAGTCATTTGACGGAATACGAGTATGTCCTCGCACAGCCACTTGACGGAATACGAGTATGTCCCGCGCACAGCCACTTGACAGAATACTTTATTTCCGCAGTAGGATGAAGTGGCGCTATTTATTGCTCACATTTGTATTTCCTAGCATATATCGGAATAATATGAATTATGGTATTGTTGGTGGGTACTCTGTGTTTGACGACGGCCCACTGACCAAATGCGGGGCAGCAAGGGATGGAGCCCGGGCGCCTGCCGTTACTCAGGCATTCGCATGCCGCCGGCCATCACCTCCGACCAGCACCGGGGGGCTCAACAAACTCAAACACGCGTACCTATCTTATGATTTCTTAAGGTGTATAGATGGCTCACTGACCTTGTGCATGTGGGCGGAGCTAAGCGTCCTACGTAAAACGCGTGCGGTGGCGCGGTACACTAAAACGAAATTCAAAGAATATGCAGAAGCGCAGACATGCCGCACGTAGGTCGCCATTTTTGCCTACGATTCCAGAAGGGAATGGCGGATGCAAGACTGATATATTTTGTACTAGCTGTTACCCGCGACTTCGTCCGCGTGGAATTTAAGAAAAAAGTTATTGTTGAGTTCGCAGAGTTTACGATAACTTATTAATTCTGTATTCCGCGTAAAGAAATACCTATGCATGTTTAATGAAATTCTTCTAATATTTCTCCATTTAGTTCTTTTTGATCGTTTTTGCATTTTTAGTTTAATTATTATTTATATTTAGTTTTTCGTATTAGCCTTTTTATATACAATATTTGGTGTACAATTTTCTTGGGCTAAAACAAAAACACTATATTATTATATTATTTATTCAATCAATTTCTATGGAGATTAAGGAATCTTCACGTATAGGATCCACTTATAAACATAACTATACTCCGTTTCTTTATTATGATTTGTTTACATTTGGAAGTACCTAATTAAACGGAGTATAACACAACCTCCCTATTTGAATCGGATATTATTCAATATTTCATTTCATTGGTTTTAATTTTTTTTCGTAGGAACCTATTTTCTTTTTTTTTCTAAAATAAAAGTAGCCTAAGTTACTCCTTATTCACCTATCTGCTAGTGAAAGTCCCGTCTTAATCGGTCCAGCCGTTTCAGAGATTAGCGGGAACAAACAGACAGACAGACGGACAGACAGACAAAAATTGTAAAAAAAAATATTTTGGTATATTACAAAAACAGTCAGAAGTCGACTAGCAATCTCACAAAACTATGGCATAGCAATATTAGTACTAATGTAATGACCTTCTATAAGAACGTTTGACAACACTACAAATTGGCCACATGATTGTTATTACAAATTTCAATAAGGTTCGTAAGCGTTACGGTGGCCAAAGTGGCTAACACTGTACCTCGCATGGCGAACGTTCGGGTTCGAGTCTCACATCAAACATGAAAAATATTTTTTAAGTATTACACGTTTACACGTGAAATAAGAATGCCGAGTTGCTAACCAATAATTATGTTAAATATTCCACAAATAAACGAAGATTCTTTTGTTTTACAATTATTATTTTCAATCTTAGTTGGAAGTAAAAATACTTGCATAGGAAATTGACCCGTTACCTTCTATGAATAAGGAGCACAATCGCGTTTACAATTAATATTTTCAGTAAAAATACTTTCATACGAAATTGTTCCGTAGACTCTAATTGATAAGGAGAATGATCGCATTTGCGAAAACTGACGCGTTGGGTACCTATGTAGTTTTTGAGCGAGTAGCCGTATAAAATACTTTGAAGTCTTGCAATTATTTCGAGTCGGTACCTAGTGTAGGTACGTACTTTGGTATCTGTTTGTTGATGAAAGCTGTTTATTATATTTTATTTTTTGATTAGTTTTTTCTAAGTTATGTTGTTGGTGTAAATGTTTGTACTATCAGTATATAAAAAATGGTCAACAAGAAAATAAACGGAAGGCAATAAAGAGATCTTATTCGACGAAACAAATTGGAAAGTAAGTACCTACTTTTTTGTACACACCATATTTTGTTTGTACAGATTATGACGCGTAATTTCGACGTACATTACAACAGCTCGATTGGTCTAGTGGTCTCGTGCGTCACGTCACTATAGTTTAGTCACTAACGCCCGGCTTCAAATCCAAACTTTTCCATATTTGTTTTTTTTTATTTTCTTATTTGATATGTTTTTTTAATATTATTATTTTACTTTTTGCCGATTTTCTTGTTTGAAAATTTTCAGACTATATTATTATTGCTTACACTCTTTTGTAAAACACTGTAGGTATATAATTTTTTCCGAATCAAGCTTGGTGGACGTTTTTATTTTATTTTTATTATATTACTCTAGATTCTGAAGAAAAATAACTATAGGAATAAAAATGATTGTTTTTATTAAAATAACAATTACTTATTGAATTATTTTAAAAATAAGAAAATAAAAATATGCGCATTATAATTAAAAAATAACAAAACAAAAGATAAGTACATTATAATTAAAAAATAACAAAACTAAAGATTATGCCGTCTACTGAGATTCGAACCTGGTGATTACGCAGTGAGAATCCGGACAGTAGAGCGCGGAGGCAATCGTGTATCTTATTCGAGTCGCGAAATTACGCTTCTAAATATAATGGAAGTCGCTCATCGACGAAATCCGCGCGGTGCACCCCGCCGATGGCGGGGACTATTCGTATCCCACTTCATCTGCTTCACCCCCTCAAATTCATAAAAGTCGTCTATTCACCGCCACGTAAAGAAATACCTATGCTAATTTTATTGAAATTCTTCTAATATTTCTCCATTTAGTTCTTTTTGATCGTTTTTGCATTTTAGTTTAATTATTATTTATTTTTAGTTTTTCGTATTAGCATTTTTATATACAATATTTGGTGAACGATTTCCTTGGGCTAAAACAAAAACACTATATTATTTTATTATTTATCCAATCAATTTCATTGGAAATTAAGGAATCTTCACGTATAGGATCCACTTATAAAAAATAAAAAAAACTATAAGTACTCCGTTTCTTTATTATATGATTTATTTACATTTGGTTAAGTACCTAAATAAACGTAGTATACAACCTCCCTATTTGAATCGGATATTATTCAATATTTCATTTCATAGGTTTTAATTTTTTTTCGTGGGAACCTATTTTCTTTTTTTTTTCTAAAATAAAAGTAGCCTAAGTTACTCCTTATTCACCTATCTGCTAGTGAAAGTCCCAGTCACAGAAATAAATCCGCACAAGAATATGAGAAGGTAGTAATCAATAAACTCAGTAATGCAAATACCTACTCGTAGATTGACAACTAAGAATGCTCATTTTTTATAAATTAAGGTATTTGAAAACATTTTTTTTTTATTGTGAGTAAGTATGTAGTTATTTTCTAAACAGTCAAAATAAAATGGCCTGAAGCGGTTGTTTTAATATTACAAACAGACACTCCAATTTTATTTATTAGATAAAGTTTTAAAGATTTTTATTTATAAGATTAAGTATAGATAGATAGATACTTATTAGTCCATTCAACGAATAAACCAAAAAGAGGTGTAGAGTGCTTGAGCTGGGCCCTGAGCGATTTCTTCAGAAAGTTGCTCAGAGTGCTTAGGGAGTAAACATACTAAAAGTCCCCGCGTCTAGGAGGTGAGCCGGAGTGGGGGGTATAAAAATTCCCACTTTTGAGTTCTCTAATATCTATAAAACGGTGCGTCGTCGTAGAGAAAACGTATTTTTCTTGACTTGCTTTGCTTTGGCATTTTTATTTATTTACAAATTATCTTATACATATTTACAAAATAAACAATATAAAAAAAAACAGTATTTAGAAATGGCACCACTAATAAAGCGTCCATGCGGACAATAGAAATGGGCCCTCTGCAGCGAGCTAATCTATAAACGCATACTGATACAATTCGTTCATAAATATTTGCACTAACACAGCCAAACGCGCGTAGTCGATCGATAGCCGGGCGGAGCAGCGAGCGACACAGCCACCCCGTCTCAGTGCTAACGCACGACTGCCGCCCGCGCCCGCGCAGAGCACCTCTGAACCTATATCTCAAAATGGGGCATTGTCTTTGCAACTGTTGATTGATTTAAAAACGCTATTTCAAATATGTAGTACCTCTAACCACCAATTTTTCAGTGTAAAAATATTTCCAAACATCAAAGCCGTTTAGAAGTTATAAGCAAATGTTAGCGAAAATAGCGTTTTGGTAAATATTTTTTTAAGGCAAAAGTATTAGCCTTATGAAAAAACCCTGTTTCAAAAATGCTGTACATGAATCTATAGCAAACATATATTTTTTACAGACCTTCTAACCAAACCGTTAATGAGTTATAAGCTTCATAAAGTGACCGAGTTACGGTACTAAACGAGAGTAAGGCCCTTAAAGACCTTTAGAAAATTCCTCTTACGCTGACGTCTGTCGCATACCGTCGCGTCGGTCACGCGTACCAAGACGCTGACGATAAATGGACGAGTCCATATAAATCGGTACGCGACCGAATTTAGCGACCGACGTACGACTAATTCTAGATTTTTAGCACTTAATAGTGACTAGATGTGTTAAGGTTTCATTCATGCAAACTTTTTGAAATCAAAAGGTTTTTGTTTTCTGTAGAGTATAGAAATCGTTCTGTAGAGAACGTGTGAGTGAGAATAGAAAATATGAAATAGCTAGTCTGGAGGGGCGGCACTGGCAGGGTGGCAACCTAGCAAAGTGTCGATGTCTGCTTATACGAAAGCAGGGAAAGTACGTAAATGCAATTAATAATGAAGTCCTAATTTATTTATAATAATAAGGAACCGTCTTAAGTTTCACCTTTAGTGTGGCGGCCGATAATAATAAATAATAATAATAATATTTATTTTATCCCACAAAGTACAATTACAGTATAATAGAGGTGTTACAAAAATATTGTAGGTACTAGGATTTGTGGGAGTCAGGAATCCAAACTAGGATACCCTGTGCTATGGACTCCTGGCCCCCCTCGCCGAGGTTGGAATTTTCACAAATATATAATTGTAGCATGTAAGACATGTAGGACGATGAAACGACAACAACGATTGTGCTTTATTTCAGTCAGATATTCTATCACGACAAAAGTTAACTCAGTCACAGAACAGCTAGCTAAATAGTATTGACATTAAAATGCTCGTTGTTTTTTAAACTGCGTGCATTCGCATCTGCAACGCTTAATATAGATTGTATGCTATTGTATTTGTAGCGACGGAACTCGGCGATGGGCGACACGGCAGCGACACCGCGCGCCACCGCGCACCGCCTCGCTGGCCGAATGTGTCGTCAATCTATGATGACAAACGATGAAGGCTACGCTTATCAACTATATTATTTCCAATGTGGTTACAAAGCTAATTCGTTTTTTGCAAACTTCATATTGACTTTCATATAAAAATTGAAAATAGGAAATCACATTCAACACATTGCCGATCACATCTTGCGTTTGTAGAACCAACTCGTTTTCTCATATCCGACTTATCCGAGGCATGTCTCGATCAATCCTTCGAAACGTTAACAGCTCGGAACCTGTAACGAACTGCTACAGTTTGCAAACTTCTGAAAGACAACAATCATTTCAAGTGGCTGCTCGTTACGTCTCTTATTAGATGAGGCTCGGTGCGTCGCGGTGCGGGCCGGTGCGGCGCGGCGCCTGCGGCCAGCTCACGGCAGCAGCGACCACTTCTCTTCTGTGAGCGATTTATTGTTAACATCGTTTGCGTCGTAACGAAGCCGGCTTTTAGTTTGCTTGTTTTCCTTCGTTGGTGATAGCGCAATGTTTACTAACACTTTCTAATGAAGTCCTCTCCAACCTCTTAACTTTTTATTTAATAACGTCTGCCTTCTTGTTTCTCTTCAAGAATGGCTTTTCGCTCCGGCTCTGTTTAATTAAAAATATTGTTCTTATTAACGAGCGCGGCTAGATACAAGTAAACAAAGAGAAGTCTTTTGAAGAATGTTTTGGCGTGCCCTCCACACTTTAAGAATGTTTCTGGCGTGCCCTCCCCACTTTAATAATGTTCTGGTATGCCCTCCACACTCAGAATGTTCAGGCGTGCCCTCCACAGTTTCTCCCCTCCCTAACATAACATCAGACTTGTTTTGCCGAAGGATTAGGAAGGAGCTGTATAGTAAAGTACCCACCCATCTTGTCGGTTATCTGTACGTCCCGTCCCATGTAAATTCTACTCCACTCTTTTGTAAAAAAAACCGACCAAGTGCGAGTTCGACCACGTGCAATGAAGGGTTCCGTAGTTGAAATGAATTTATCCCAAGAACAAACATAACATTGTAGTTGAAAATCATGTTCTCCACTACATTGCAACTGCAAATGTAAGTTGGTCGACTATTACTCGTAAACTTGTAAATAGCTTTCCTTTTAACTTCGTTATATATGTTGCAGTCAAAACTCTTAACCAGTCAAAAACTATTGACTAGCAAAATCAGTCAAAAGTACTTTTGACCGTATGCTTTAGTCAATAATACTTTTGACTAAAATAACAGTTAAAAGTACTTTTGCCCAATGGAGCTGGTTAAAAGTACTTTTCACTAAGTGATTCCGTCAAAAGTGGTTTTGAATGGTTGTATCAGTCAAAACCACTTTATCGTCATTTCGTATAATTATTCATTTGACCGAATAATTAATTGGTAGATTTTTATTTAGCATATTTATTTCTTGGAAATAATGTAATTTGACCGAATTTTCAAATGCACTAATTTACCTGTTTAATATGATATGAGGTACCTAAAGGTATTTGTATTCTCATTCACTCGCTCTTGCATCCAATGTCGACGGAGCCCCGCTTTGCGGGGCTCCTATTTCTGTGAAAAGGGTTTAAAGTAACCTAACCAAGCCTAACCTCGGGGTGGGAACATTACATCAAATGAACATTATACCTTTTGATCAACAGCGCAAATGTTGTTATCGCAAATAAATATTCGATGAAATGAAAATTATGTTAATCGATATTATACAAATTGATTATTTTCCTAAACGTTGTTCGAATTAGTAACATTACATCAAAAGTTGTTATACGAGTACCAAACAAGGGTGAACCTCTTTTTTATTCACATCTAACGAGTTAATAGTGCTTTTGACTGATGCTTTATTGCAGTTAAAACTACTTTTGACGAAGAGCGTCAGTCAAAAGTACTTTTAACCGCAAATTTGCAGTCAAAAGTACTAATAACCAATAATTTTCAGTCAAAACCACTTTTGACCAACCTATTCACATTCATAAAATGACAACTAAGCACCGAACTAAGCTGTCATTTTTATATAGAACTGCATTTCTATAACAGTTAGGTTCTTAATTCAATAACTGCCTCAGTGGTTTAGACCAGATCTAAAGAAAAACTTTGTTTTGTAATAAGGTGGAATGAATTTGTACTGACATGAAGTGAAAAACCGGGCAGAAATGCCCTTTTGCTGGTCCGGGAGGGCCGCGGGAGCACTTGCCTCGCGGCCACCCTGCTTGATGCAGAAGTCACAACCGATAGATACCGTACACGTTTTATATACATTTAAATCAAGTTTGTAGTTGTAGTCCGCAAAGTGTGATTGTAGTCCGCATTGATTTAACGGCGACCGCCATTATCAAATCAATATCATTCTCATTCACTGCGCCGTAGCTGCGTAGGTCTCGTGGTTGTGATTAAGGTCCTGAGATCAATTCCCATATCCGGCGAAGTGTTATCATTGGGTTTTTAGTAACAGCCCGGATTTCGTAAATTGTTGCCATGACACATCCGTGCCTCGGAGAGACCTCGGAAACCTCGTAAAGTCGTTGGTCCTGATCATGGCCACCGCAGAAACTATGGTAGATTCGGAAGAAACGAAACAGAAAATGAAAGATTGTAGAAAGGTGTCTACGGCGCGATGTTAAAAATAAACAAAAAATCGCTCATTTTATCTATAGTAAGATGTCTCTTCTTTGTAGAGATGAGATAGAAGTGGACATGCTACGCGGACGCAGAGCTGCTCTTTAAAGAATTTATGTAAACCCTATAGTTAGATGTGATGAGGGCTTGAAGTTCGTATGCGAAGTTCGGGTAACATCAAACTGCTAACACATTTGTGTTCAACAAAATCAAAATTTTGGATTTTGTAACTACGGCGTAAAGTTTCTTGTGACTTATTGCAGTGTAGTGAAGCATTGTGGGGCTCCCGGGACATGTTGGTGAGGCATTCGTGAGGGTCCCGTGTTCTCTCTGGCAACTTGAGTTGACATAAGGTGATGAGGTGGCTAGGGGTGCTGTAACGAGGGCGACCTCGCGGGGCTGCTTCTGCAATGTGACCGTGTCCAGTTAGCGCGCACACGTTACTTTTAACGATGGCTACGCGACGTCATCAGCGACACTCCATGCCTTTCAGAACCGCGAATACCGAACATATACTTAATTATGTTTAGTCGACAACACTGAAAAGTCCTATCAATGTACCTAATTAAAATACCAACATTTGTATTAATAAATTGGGCTAAGTTAGTTAAAATTTAAACTCAATTGCATAATTATTTCTGAAATGGTCGTGCTTAGCTTAACGATAGAACTTTACACTTTCACTGCCCTGTTCCTATGTCCGTAGCTACTTGGACATCGCCCAAACCATAAATTTAGTATCTATATAGTAGGTCCTTACATATGAAATTAGCGTTTTGTCGTACTGACCACTTTGATCTGAAATATCTCCTCTTTGGTTAAGAATTCCAAATTCAAATTTATACATTTATTTAGCTGGTACATAAAATTTGAGTTTTGAAAACAGTCATTCATTTGTTTTTTTCTCATTATTTTTTTCTTTGGCGTCGCTTATTACAGCACAATGGAAAACATGAAATATCGGTATATTTACAAGTACGAGTTCTACCGTGGCACCAGTGCTGCAGAAACAGTTCGAAGGATTAATGATGTGTACGGCGCTGGTGTCGCAAAAGAAAGCACGGTACGTTTTTGGTTTCAACGTTTTCGTTCTGGAAATTTCGACCTTCAGAACCAACCCCGTGGACGGCCGGAGACCAAAGTGGAAAATGAAGAATTAAAGGCTATTGTGGAAGCGGATCCAACACAAAGTACTTCAGAGATAGCTGCAGGCTTCGGGGTAAGTGATAAAACTGTATTAATCCACTTGAAGCAAATCGGGAAAATAAAAAAACTTGAACGATAGGTAGGTACCTCATGAATTGAGTGGATCGAACTTGCAAACACGCGTAGACTGCTGTGTTACTTTGCTCAACCGACACAATAATGATATTAAAATGGAGTGGGGTGATAAAGAGAACCGAATCGCTGTGATTGCATTACACAAAGTTGGTATGAAGCCAAATGCAATTTTTAAAACTCTCCATACGCTTGGTATTAGTCAAATGTTTGTGTACCGGGCTATTAATAGGTACAATGAGACCTCCTCTGTTTGTGACAGAAAAAGATCTGGCCGTCCACGTAGTGTTCTTACGAAAAAGGTGGTCAAAGCAGTAAGGGACGAACTCTATAAGAGACGAACTGATCATTTTCTAACTGATAAATTAAAAAAGAATAGGGTGGTAAAATCGAAACAACTACTGAAGCGATACGCAAAGGGAGGTCACAGAATAATTTTGTTTATGGATGAGAAAATCTTTACAATTGAGCAACATTTTTACAAACAAAATGACCATATATGCTCAAAGCTCTAAGGAAGCTTCCCAATTAGTCGACAGAGTGCAACGTGGGCATTATCCGACTTCAGTGATGGTTTGGAGGGGTGTTAGCTATGAAGGAGTGACTGAGCCATATTTTTGTGAAAAAGGTATCAAAACATCGGCACAAGTGTATCAAGATACCATTCTTGAGAAGGTAGTTAAGCCCCTTAACAACACCATGTTCAATAACCAAGTATGGTCCTTCCAACAAGACTCGGCGCCGGGTCATAAAGCTCGGTCCACGCGTGAACGCTTCGGACTTCATCAGAGCTGAAGACTGGCCATCGTCTAGTCCCGATCTTAATCCGCAGTTTTAGAAAGTACGGCTTGCTCTAAACGCCATGATAATTTGGAGTCCCTAAAACAATCGATACGATTGGCAGTGAAGAATTTTCCCATGGAAAGAGTGTGTGCTTCTATTGATAACCTGGCCTCAACGTTTAAAGGACTGTATTGCAGCCAATGGAGACCACTTCGAATAAGCTTTTTATATTTTAAATTGTTTTATATTTATGTATTAAACTAACACACTGTAAAAGTAATAAATATTATTTGCACAAAAAAAAATATCTTTTCTTCGTGACAACATTTATGGCAAGACTAGGTATGGTTATCATTGTAGGGCCCCCATAGCTTGAGGACTGCTTGAGGTATGCTTGAATGGTTTAACGGTGCCACCGGTTACCTTTGATGCCACAGTGATTCCGTCTAGCTCTGACGTCAAGGATCTGGGTTTGCATGTTGACAGTGACACTTGCCTCGACCGGCGTAAGCAGGTCGCGATTGTGAGCAAGAAGGTCACTGGAACGTTGCGGTCGCTCTATCGGTTGAAAAATATTCTTCCATCACACATTAAGGCAATGCTTGTACAGTCCCTTATCTTCCCCATAATTGAATATGGCGATGTGTGCTACTCTGACTTGAATGCACATCTCCTCAATAAACTTGACTGACTTCTTAATAGCTGCATTCGATTCGTTTTCAATCTCCGCAAGTATGATCATGTATCCGTACATCTATCGCTTTTAAAGTGGTTACCTATCCGGCAGCGCAGAGCGTTGAGGGCTTTGACAACCTTGTTTTCTCTCCTTCACAAAACCACTTCTTCTTATTTGACTTCTCTTTGTCAATATTTATGCTCTGCACACAGCAAGAATCTTCGGTCCGAGAATAATCGTCTTCTTCGTTCTCCTTCTCATCGCTCTGGTTTTATAGTCTTCTTTCTTTGTCCAGGAGGTTTTCCTTTGGAATGCACTCCCTCAGAATATCAGGACGGTAACCAATCAGTTCACATTTAAAGTGAGCTCGAGTGAAAGCTCGAGAACACATACACAAAAAGTTGACTGATTCGTCTCAGAATTAAGTTGTTGCAGGTTTTCTTGTTTATCTCTCATAACTTTTTATTTTTTTGTTTTATATTTTGTTGTATGTATGTATTTATTCTTATATTCTAGTGATAAATATCTTCCAAGTTGTTTTCTGGTATTGCAACTACTGTGTATTGTCACTGCATCACCCTAAGGTAGACTGGTAGAAAATGCCCAAGGCATTAAAACCGCCTTTGTACAGTTTTTACTTGTGCATAAAGTTTTAATTAAAAAAAATTATATATAATAGACGGATTTACAAAATTCTCTCATTTTTTAATGGATAAGGTGTGCTTCAGGAGTGGACCCATATAAATTTTATGACCTTTTCTTGGGTAGTTTTTGAATTACCTTCAACAATACGAATTTTTTCCACTTGGTATAATATAATGATGATGTTTTAATAGCTTCCTGTTCCTGATATTCACATAGCAAGTAGTGTTATATTGCATTATCCTGCGCCTCGTGCTGCGGATACTTTTAGTTTATCTTTATCAACAGCTGAATAGTTGAGAAAGAAGTGCAATTTAATGAGGCAAGTGAGCTGATGTCTACTTGCCCTACAACTTGCTACATTGTATATAATATGTACTTGTACCTTGAGAGGCCGACCTCTCACAAAACGGACGTACATATTAAATGACTAAATCACAACAGTTTACTTCAAATGACAATCAGTCAGAATACCTAGGACTTCGATATGATTGACAGCATAACTAATTAACTGATGTAATTATTTCCAGGAAAAAACAGCCAATAATCAAATCAAGTGACATGAGAGTTAGCAGAATAAACTGAATTGGATTACTAAACCCGGGGCGTCCGGCGACCGCCTTGTATTACGATTGCAGCACTTATTGATATCTGAAGCCCTTTTTTTAATAATGACGAAATAATGTTTCATGATTCTCAACAATTTATCAATGACTAGCGGCGCTCCGCGGTCTCACCCGCATAAGTGTCGATCGGAATATCGGGATAAAAAGTAGCCTATATGTTACGTGGATCGAACCGAATCAAAATGTAACGTGGCGTGTTGCGTGGGGATGGTGCGGTTGCATTATTTATTGGCGCTGCAAAGCTTTGTAACGAGCAAGGAACTTTGTATCGTGCAAGTAGCTTTGTAATGAGCAAGGAACATTGTATCGTGCAAGGAGCTTTGTAACGACCAAGGAGCTTTGTATCGTGCAAGGAGCTTTGTATCGTGCAAGGAGCTTTGTAACGAGCAAGGAGCTTTGTATCGTGCAAGGAGCTTTGTAACGAGCAAGGAGCTTTGTATCGTGCAAGGAGCTTTGTAACGAGCAAGGAGCTTTGTATCGTGCAAGGAGCTTTGTATCGTGCAAGGAGCTTTGTAAGGAGCAAGAAGCTTTGTATCGTGCAAGGAGCTTTGTAAGGAGCAAAGACCTTTGTAACGAGCAAGGAGTTTTGTAACGAGCAAGCAGCTTTGTATCGTGCATGGAGCTTTGTAACGATCAAGGAGTTTTATATCGCTCGAGGGTCGCGCGATCGCTCGATCGCTCGTTAAGACCTAATGGATCGTTGATGGCCTGAAACACAGGTTTTCCATAAACCTAGATCGGGCAGTCTCCATTACAGTTAGAATTTAATATTCCTCGATTGTAATTAATGTAACTCCTATTTTTACTTTACTTTATACTTGAATAAAAATTTTATTATTTTATTTTATAGGTAGGCACTGAATAATAAAATAAGAACCAATATTGAATTTTCGCTATTTATTTTAAGAGGACGTGCACACCCGCCAAATGAAATGAAATCATATTGTTTATTCTGTTATTATAAATAAGAATCAATTTTAGACGTATAAGCTAGATGAGGTCGGCGTTTCCTACCTGACTACTTAGAGATGAAAGGCCGAAACAAACTTAGAGGGTACACTCTCTTTTCTCTCTTCTCAAGTCCAGACATAATCTCGTCTGATTATGTAGATTGTTGTCTGAAATGGTCTTTTGAGGAAAATATCACACAGATTTGAGTGGACCAGTCCAGTCAATGCAAGTATTTGCCAGTACCTAATGGTGTAGCTAAAGTCAGAACTTGAGGATGGGTGGCGGTGTGTCGCTGCATATTAAATTTTTAAACATTCGCTTGTGTGATCGAATGCAACCAGAGTAATGTATCTAGTAGCCTGCATGATGTAAGGTTCCATTTTGTAGACGTAATATAGAGACAAACGTGGTCTGAGACGGACTTGTCGCTTAGATTTAGTCGTGCGAGGCACACGAGTAAATGTTGCGAGGCGATCCTCGACGCGACGAGAGATAAAACGACGGAAGCTGCGCCGCTTGCGCTAAAATACGCGTATATAATTATATAAAAGTCACATGACTCGTCACACTCCACAGTATGATAAATGCCTCCAAAAACTGTAGGTATAGAGGTAGGTATAGAGGTAGGTATAGAGGTAGGTATAGAGGTAGGTATAGAGGTACCCGTAGGTAATTTAGTGGCATAAAAAGTTTTCTTGGCATAAAATAATATTGTGAAATTCAAAAATTGCTCTATTTGGCTGTTTGTAGGTATACAAGTTTATTTTGTTTCACGTGTATGTTTGTTCGTGTAATGTATTGTAATATAAAACCGTTTGATATAAAAATATTTCTATACAAGGGGTAAATGTGGTATAGGGAAGGGGTCCGCCCTCGTCAGGTCATAGTCTCAACAGACATTATTTATTGTATTTTTGGGTTCTGAGTGACAACCCTATTTATCAGAGAAAAAATTGAAAACCATAGAATCATCATATCTTCGATTTCCTGATAGATTTGCATCAGATTTTTTTACAGTTAATAGTACAGTTCTGAAGAATATGTTAAGATAAATAGTAGGTGCTACTGACAAAAGATGTCCGAGTGAAAAAATAAAAAGGAATAAATATAAAACAGGCATATTTATTTTTCTATTATAATGAAATGTTTTCTGCTTCGCCTATATACAGGGTTATTGGTAAAACATTATAAAAGCTGTTCATAATGATGAGTACAATGACCTCTTAAGAGGTTGTTAATGTTTTACCAATAAACCTGTATAATAATAATGTCAATGAACTTCAAAAACAAATGTTCACATATTTTCATCATATCGTTTATTGTTGCGTTTTTCTGAAAATCCAAAAATATCTAATAAAAATTATAACTCTGTTTTAAAGTATATTTAAGATCCGGGAGTTCTACACTCGCATTCAAAATAATTCATACTTTCGATTAATAGAATAAAAAAGTGATGTCTGTTTTTTGAGGCATTTATTACCTACAGTCTTCGCCCGCCGCGACTAACACAATATACGCTGCGATCCTATAAACGTCCTCTGTCCGAACATGTAAATATGTATTTTATTTTAAAGAATGCGTTCCGCACAGCGGGCGCGTGTCACGGGACATTACTGGCTCCCCCCCGCGCCCCGCGCGCCGGCTGCGTTTGATAAATTAAATAAAGGAGAGCTCATCGTCATCCCCGAGCTGTACGCTTCATAATGATGTCTTCAACTGCTGTGCCCATGGTTTCAGTTGAATTTTTGTTACCGACCTTACCTGCACAGTCGTGAGTCGCAACCATGTACCTCTATGCTGTACAGGGTGTTAGGCGGAGAGTTAGCCAAACAAGGGGGGTTCGTAGGTAGAACCATTTAGGACATACATATTTAGTTTGAAGACCCTAAAGGTTCACACAATTTGTTTATATCATTTTTTTAAGAATTTCTTTTACATGTATTGTAGTTTTTTTTGTATGTTTTGGTGTATGATGTATTCTTGGACTAGCAAAGGCAATGTTAAATGCAAATAAGAACTGAATAATTAGTTTTGAGCTATCAAAGTAAAAGTAACGAGAAAAAACTTAATAAGCCCAACTTAACTATACTTAATACTACGCGTATGCCCACGCTTGGTTTAACTATGGCATCATCTTATGGGGAAATAGCACAGACGCTCCCTCTCTATTTACCCTCCAAAAAAAGCTAATACGAATAATTACAAATATAGAATGAAGAGATCGTTGCAAGCCTTACTTTCAGAAACACAAGATTCTCACCTTAGTTGGTATTTATATCTTAGAATTATGTAAACTAGTCCGTAAATATCCAGATTCTTACAGCACACGGGGAGATATACCAACAAATTATTCGTTGCGCCATAAAAATAGACCCTCCCGCCTTGAACTACATTCATCTAGTCCATATTCAATGTCAATAAAAATATGTAGGTAATAAATTACCAGAAGACATAAAACAACAAAATAAAACCAGTATATTTTAAAATAAACTAAAGCAATTCTTAATTTAAAAAAGTTATTACACAGTACAAGAATATCCAAGGGATAAATTCAATAATAATAATACATAACTATGAATAACTGATATATTTTAATAAGTAAAATAACAAAAATAAATTATAACATAATACTTAATAATTATAGGTATTACATTAATAAAAATGAACAAGTTAAATAAATAACAAATGAATAGATATACCAGCATATAAAATATTAATAGAATAAGTGAATGAATGGAAATATAAAAATACATAATAATAAGATATAAAATAATTCTAACTTAGTAGCAAGGAAAATTAATAAAGCGCTCTTCCTCTCTCTACTTATTTAAAAATTTGCTGTGCCCGACAATCCATAGTTATTTCTATTATTTTTTTATTTACCACCTGTAATTTTCCATTATGGATTGCAATAAACGATTTGAGATTTGAACTTCAACTAACTAAAAAAATAAGAGGGATCTTCAAACTAAATCCTAAATGAGTCTACCTTCGAACCCCCCCTTGTTTGTCTAACCCTCCGCCTGACACCTGTACATCTAAAACAATATGCTTTCAAATCAACAACTAGCACAATGATATTATAATTTCATTGTTTGTTTTATGAATACGGACCTGGCCTTAGCCTCCAGTGAGTCAAGTGCTCTTTCATTTCTTATTCTACTTCACCAAAATAACATCACCAACGGTTGCTCTATTTAGTAAAGGTTATACTTATTTGAATAGAAAGCTATGAATGTTTCAGCGCTGGCATGCCATGTAGCTATGTAGGGCCCACAAAGTCCTCTGGATACTTTATTTTTCATTTAAAACTTTTCTTTCTTTTATCTTTTCGGTCCAAACATGAAATCCGTTTGAAGATAATAATTACTTTATGCGATGGTTGAGCTGCGCTTATCAATTTTTTGAATGTGTTTAACTGTGGAAATGTAGACGTTAACAGTGCGGTGTTTCATTCCCTGTAACTGCTGATTGCTTATAAATTGTGATCAATTGAATGTTATTTTACAACATTCATGTATAACTTCTTTCTGATTATGTAGATAAATGTCAGAGTTTTTCGTTGTTTGAGCATCTGACTGAATTTGATTGAGTGAAGATACATGACGTTTTGTAGGCATCGTACTGTACGACAAATGTGGATCATGACCGATTTAGCACCAACCAGTCAAAAGGCGTCAAGACTAAATGTTGCGATATAGACGCGGCGCGATGCGGTGCGGTGCGGTGCGGTGCGGTGCGGTGCGGTGCGGCGTGCGACATATGTGCCGCGACACAAATAGATGTCTTGTCATAAGACCAAAGGGACCAAAGGGACAGTGGCCCATTCAACTAGCTATGCAGAGACGTAGACTGATGTGCGAGCGTCACGGACAAAGGGGACTGACTCGTGTGACGAGGATTTGAAGCTGGTGTCAGTGCCGGTCAGAGAAGTATTTCACGTCTGTGATCTGTTACTGCTACGAAACTACGGTACTCATAAAATAATAACTGATTGAATTATAATGGATTTGCTCCAAAGAGCACTGAACACACTTTGTGATAGAACCGTGAAGCTGGGCCAGCAGCAGCAGCAGCAGCAGCAGCTCTACCCTATGTACACAGTCTAGTTCAAAACCGTCCAAGGTACGAGTAGCCCAACTGTGGGGCCGGACACGACGCGGGCGCGAGGAGCTGCGACGGGAGTGATGAACGCGGTTCAACACTTTGTGCTGGACGGTGGAAAGTTCTTTCGATGTCATTAGCCGGCGACGTTGACAGAACAGCGTATATTTAGCGTCGTTTGTCATGCGCTGAGCCGCTATATTGTGTTTCAATACATTAGTATTAATAGAAATGTCTCGCTTGGTATGTTCTTCACACTTCCGCGACTCCTGGTTACACCACGTTAAACATTAACAAGTTTAATTAATTCTTTCTCAATATCCTCTCTCGTGTACGGTATTATGAAATTGTTGAACTATACAGTAATCCTTTTAGAAGTTTATCTGAAGAAATCATTATAATCTCCATCTGAGTCAAAACAATTAGGAGCAGTCTCTTAGTGCCATAAGCCGTTTTTCTCCTAACCGTTAAGCCGTTTTTTTAAATCCTTGGCAACATGCTAGTTAGTATTAATTAACCATTATGTAAATACTAGCTGACCCGGCGAGCTTCGTACCGCCTCAGAATCATAAAAGCCGATCCATACAAAATGTATGAGAAATGCTTATTTTTTTTCTTTGTGAATTTTCCCCATGTTTTAATAGTTATTCTGCCTCGTATCAGCGTCGTAGATTTAATTTCGTAGAATTTGCGGCGAGCTCCATCGATATCGTATTCGTTTTGTTGCGAACGAGACTTGTCTGGCTCTTCATGCCGGCCAGGAGGTACACACAGAAGTATTGTTCAGGAAATAAGGGACCATGGCAGTCGACAGGGAACAGTAATATCACGAAAAATAACAACTGTTCACTGCTGCATTTGAAAAATGAATGTTTAGGTATGTATAGATTGCCTGATTCTTGTTTTTAAAAGTCTACTTTAATAAGCACCTCTTCACTGGAGTAAGTCTTGTTGAGATATTTCTGAACAAGAATTCTGTACTTGTATGCAATGCTCGTAGTAGAATATAAAATAAAATTACGTTAGGTAGGTAAGTCGGGGCGCCGGCGCCGGCCCGGCTGCAGTAATGCGGGTTGCTTCATCCATAATGCAGGGCTCTGCCCCGGCCGCGGCACTGCACACCGACGAGCGACACTCATTTACAACCAGCGCACTAAGTACACCTCTCTGCACTTAGTCCTCCACTTAATGCTCTACTTTAAAACTAATCAACAAGTTAAAACTAAAATTGGTTCATTCATTACATTTATAAGAACTCTACTTGGTTCCCTGTCGCAACAGTGTCGCCAATGTTTTGACAGCCTCTAACTACAAAGTGCAATTTAATTTTTTACTGTAAACATATCCATCACTTGAATACGTAATAGCCTTGTAGTGATTCGGCGAATAGCTTTTGCCCGTGACTGCGTCCGCATGAAATTTTATTGTTTTTCCGATCCACTCGTCGCATCGCATCGCATCGCCCGCTCGCGCTATTACTTCGACTTCGCTTACAGTTCTTTTTGACTTTTCCTTATTCGGCCCGGCTCCTGAGGGTTCTAGCGTGATGTTAAACCTCTAGCCTATAAAATAGCCTTCCTCAAGAATTGATATCAAATGCTAAAAAAATCTTTCCAATCCGACCGGAAGTTCCAGATATGAGCGCGTTCAAACTCTTCAGCTTTATTATTACTATACTATCAGTGCCCCGCGGTTTCACCCGCGTTTACCTATTTGAGGAAAAAACCTACTAAAATATATTCCATTACTATAAGAGTATTACTTAAGATTATTACTTAGTACATTACTTTGAGAAGCTATTTTAAGTGTATGACGTTATGATCAGTAAGAGTGGAACTATAGTAAACCTCGCAGAGCTACCGGCGGCGGCCAGATATTCATTGAAATCTAAAGATGTCAAGGGCGATTTTGTTAAAAATTAAAGGGAAATAATAAAGTTTCCGAAAAACAAATTAACTTCCAACGATCTGTGGTTGAATGTGTAAGTAAACTAACTAAGCTGTGTTAAAAAGAATTACCTACCGAAACGTTATACCTACCGTCATGTTTGTTTGTTAAATAAATGTAAACATGAGCTTATTCAAATTACAATTCTACGAAAAATAATCTGTACTTTCAAATAATAAACTAAAAAAAAAAATACCAAACTTGCGAAAAAAATACTGTTTCCGAAAACACAATGTTCTGCTAAAATAATCGTTTTTTTAAGCACTGTAGATTGGTTAAAGAATAACTTTTTTAACTCTCAATTTTAATGAAAATAACTACCGGTTGGCCCGCGCAGACGTTTCGTGCGTAGGTACTTCGGGTGGCGTCGCGCATCGGTTGCATAGTTGCGGTCGGTCGATACACGAAATAGGATGCAAGAGCGAGCGAAGGGCACCCCGAGGTTAGGTTTGGTTGGGTTACTTTGAACCCTTTACATAGAAATAGGAGCCCCGCAAAGCGGGGCTCCGTCGATATAGGATGCAAGAGCGAGCGAATGAGAATATAATATAATATATACCTAGGTATATATTAATTGATTAGAGTGGCAGGTAAGCAATGAATGATATTGTTTACAAGCACATTTTAATATTTCTTAGGAGTATCTATGGGATCACTTAGAAAATTATTTTTATAATGTCACAATAGTTTAACAAGTGCCACAGTTTATAAAATGTGTAAGGTTAATTCTAAATTCATAAGTGAGTTACGATGAAAATGACTACTTAACTGTAGTTTTCGGTAAAACGCAATTTAAGCTGGTGGAAAAATATTACGTTAGCAAAGATGGTGTATTGAGTTTTCGGAATTTTCAGTAATTTATTCGGCTCCTTCAAATTGGCGCGACACGACACGCGACACAAAGGCACCGCAAGTCGCGCAACGAGCGATGCCTTTGTGTCGCGCGCGATTATATCGCGTGTCGCGACTGTTTGTAGGAGCCTTAAGAAATACTTTTATAAAACACAATGTTTTCTGTTTTCTTATACATTCATCTATACTTGATTAAAATCTAATTGTAGGTTAGTTAGCAACTTAATTCTTACTCATATCACTTTGTGCTGCAGTTTGAGTCTGATATGCCTAGCATTTATTTCAGCCATAACAAATAATTAGTAGAAAAGAGTTCGTTAGTACTTAGATAGCTAGCATTAGTCGTCGAATAGAGTGAGGCCACGTCTATCTGCGGATCGCCGGACGATGGCAGGTCGTGATTGGATTACATCCGCAGTTCCGCTCGCCCGGCTGGAGCTGACGGCTCAGTCATCTGATGCACGATAGCATAGATGTCATCAGCGCCGCGGTCAGCTGTCTGAGCCTCTGCAAGTAAAGGAAGCGATCCAGATCACAAACGCTTTTCAGACCCGCTTCGGACTCGCTCCACTTTGCTCGATCTCAATGTTGATTTGAGAATCGCAGACAATCTCCCATAACTCCCATGCTAACATTGTGAGACACTGCGGTTTACTTTTATTGTTTGACGCCTTTACTATTGAAACAATAAGAAATAGGTAAATCTGTATGTCGTTGAGTCGCTCCGTCATTGTTGTCAAGTGGGCGCACATGAGGTCGCTGGCCGAATCTTGCCGAAAGTAGCCGAATGTAGACAAACTGCGAGTGACAAACAAAGTGATCCCGGTGTGCGTGGCGGGGCTGTGGGTGCGCGTGTGTGCGTGCGGGTGTCCGTGTGGCGCGGCCTTCGCCTCGACCGAGGGGGCACTCCTGACCCTCACGGATCCCCTACTAAGATTGCATAAGGCACAATATGAGCCGACTTCTTTGTAGCCGCACTGGATACGTTATTAATTCAAGCTCTACATTAATTTCAAACGAGACTAGTACGATCAATATTTTCAATCAGTATCTGAAAGCTTTAGGCGTGACATACGTATAGTACGTCTGTTATTGTTGTATTATATTGTTTCAATTGAATGGCTTTTTTTTTTTCAGGATGGGAATTCATCAAATGACTCCTCCCGCTGTGGGTGGAGCGGAAGGGAGTGTCAGACTCTTACTGACTAAAACCCACCCGTGTTCCTTCCTTCGCCCTTTATGTTCCGGGCCAGCGGTAACCCTTTCGGACAATCCCGCTGACCCGGCAGGCTTCGGCCCTTACGGGCCCCTTCTTTTAATGCTGACATCTCTTTGAGGCGCGCGTGGAACACGTACGCGCCGTCCGGCACGGGCCTGGTCCTGATCGGACGGTGAGCTACCCATTACTCTCCGCCCGCAGGCCCGCGCCTACGGTGGCCGGGAGTCGTCGCGCGGCTCCCGACGCCCGGAGCGTCTCCCGCGGCGGCTGGGACGGGAGGCTCTCTCCCTCAGCCATCCCGTTGCCTCCTTCGCTAGCATGACTGCTTCGCAGAAGGAGGCGACTGCTCCCCACTCCCTCTCGCCCCGGACCATGGCTTGAACCAGGCCCGGACGCGAGAGGTCGCCGCCGCTGCCGATCACCTCTACGAGGACACGGCGGTGCTCCGCCCAAGCGGGGCAGACCTCCACCGTGTGCTCCACCGTGTCCTCTGGGCGATCCTGGCAATGGTGACACCCGGGCGTTTCCTCCCGCCTGATTATGTGCAGGAACCTCCCGAAACTTCCGTGTCCGGTGAGGACCTGCGTCAGGCGGTAGGTGAGGGCGCCATGACGCCTCTCTAGCCACTCCTCAAAGAGGGGTCTTACCGCCGCTATCGTGGCGTGCCGTGCGCTTGGTTGCGACAGTCGCTCTTTCCATGCCGCCATGAGATCGCGCCGGAGGTCCGTCCGCTCCGCCCCAAATTGCTGCGGAAGCGGAGTTTCCCCCCGGCGTAGTGCCTCCGCGCGCCACTCATACAGGCGCGCGAGGACTATCGCCTCCAGATCCCATGGCGGCAGTCCGGCAAGGAGGCTTGCCGCCTCGCCCGAGATCGTGCGGTACCCCCGGATCAGCCTAACGGCTACCACTTTCTGGGGCGCGTTCAAATAATGGGCGGCTCGCCGCCGCAGTGAACGCGCCCACACCGGGGCCCCGTATAGGGCCATGGACCGCACGACCCCCGCGTAAACAATTGAATGGCTCATATAAGTTTTTTGGTCCACATTTCTTTCATTAATGCATTCCAAAACTATGTGGCTATGTCTCAGAGGACAAATTGTTCGGTATTCGCGTGAAAGTTTACCGACTTTATAAGCTCTAAACTCCAGAGAGCTGTCTGATCATTCCCAGTACAATTTGATCTTCAGTTAACTTGACCACTCCATAACTGATAACTATGATAACTTGCCTTACCTACTACTCTTCTCGACGACGTTAGTTTTGGGGACAACTTGATAAGCACGGAAGGTTCTGCCAGTCAGCAACTATTCCGACTAGCACCGATGGTAAGGTGCGGGGAGCATTCCACCTGACTATTCCGACTTGCACCGATGCAGATGGTAAGGTGCGGGGAGCATTCCACCTGACTTTCTAAGGCGGAGTCGGCTCAAAGATATTATATGAATGTTTAGAAATGTCCAGTAGTACTACAGGCAGGCGCAAGTGTCAGTAACAAGTCCGCGGGGACGAGGTCGGCGCCACTGACCCACTGCTCCTATTGAGATGATTGCGCCGTGCGGCTCCCGGACCACTCCGCACCGCACCGTTCCGCACCGCAACGCACTTGCCACCGCACCGCTCCGCACCGCTCCGCACCGCACCGCACACACAATCAACTTCTAATCGTGCGCTCTCTCAATATAACTATTCTTTCAGCTTCACTTCTCTCAACTACTTTATTGAATGTTTCGCTGCAATATTTATTAAACTTTTCACGTTTTGGAACTCTTGTCGTGAAGAAAATTAAACTGATCAGTTTTAATTAGTGTGACATTAAATTAAAGAAAACTTTTTATTCAAACGAATGGCCGGGGTTCAACTAGCGTATAGTTTTCTCTTTTTTGTGTTTCGAAAAGTTATAGGAACTAGAAACAAGAACTGCTTTGTTTATGCCTAGGCCCGACTTAATTGACGGCAATTCAATATAACTCTGAAACTACATGACGTATAGCAGCGCATCATTTAAAAAAATCAATGTTCCACTTGTCAGTAGTACCTATAGCAATTTGCGTGAAGGACTCCTTTGTGTCCCTGCTGTTGAGGAAACAACCGCGTGTTCGAAAAGAGGGTCGCCCGGCCAGCGTGGCGCCATCTGTCGGGGCCTCGCGCCCTACTGCGCACTCCCGAAGTACTGACCCGGTTTCTCATACGATCCTCTTTTATCAATGATAGATTGATTGCCTACTGATTAGTACTAAAACTTGCGTAGAGACTTAATCACATTCATTTGTTATCACGCCACACTGGATCTGTATTATAACTACAACATTATGCTCATAATAATTCCAATTAACAAATTCGAGACAAACGTTATTTTTATTAAATTACTCACGAAATATGCTGCAACACGAAAGCCGTCTATTGTATGAGAGAACAAATGAAAACTAAAATGAGCAATACCTACCGGCAGTCCATATTATACTCGCAGAGTGCGGAGGAAAGGTTTACAGCCCGCATAAAAGTTTCATACGATTTTCAGGAAAAAATTTGGTGAACATGAAAAGCAAAAAAATACTGAATCGCCGGTTTATAGTGGTCCGCATAACATCACAGACCCTAGTTATTTATCCCTGGTTCGCGTTTTATAAAACAGAGTGATTTATCAGGGCTCGACTAGGCTTTTCATTTAGTATGACGACTGGCTCAGCCATTGTTGCGACGCCAAATATCACGGGGCTCATAGCGAGCACTGGCTCGCTGTGAGCAGGGCCGTCTTTACCCGGGGGTGCAAGGGGTGCGTGGCACCCGGGCGCATGGTCTTAGGGGGCGCAAGCCAATCCTTAAACCTACACATACCATGCGTAAACCTTCTCGAAATTGAAATAAATAAAAAATTACTTACGATTAACTATGACTCAAGTCAAGATAGATTGACAAAGGACAATGCCAAGGTTTCCTACAAGACTCGGCCAGAACCGACAAAGATGATATATATTTCATAAAAAAGGAAAATTATTATACAATTTGACAGTATAATTAGTTTTCTATTAGAAGTACACCAAAAAAAGTTATAGCTCTTTAAAGTTGACCACTTAATACTTCTGATTTGAACAATAACATGAAATAAACTGATGATTAATTAAATTAATGACTTTTAGCACATTATCCTCTCATCATATAATATATGATGAGAGGATAATGTGCTAAAAGTATATATAATTATGTATGTTAGGTCAAGCAACGCCATCTAGCGGAAATATCGGAAATCTATGGCGGGCGAGATAACAAAAAGGGTCCGCCCGCGGCGCGGGTGGGTATTCCAACCGCAGGACGGTACTACCGACTAGTGCGTCTCATAATTAATAACGTTTATTGTAAAAACCACTATTTTTGTAATTCTCAACTTGGAGCGTTATTGAAGAAGCCCTGCCTGCCCCCTGTCTTCATTGCCAAAACAATGTATATCATATATATATATATATGTCGCATCTTTGACTATTTATTGGTTTAGACACTCAATTGATTTTTGCACCTAATACCAATGAACGCAGTGACGTCACATGTCACGTGAACGGAATCGGTTGGAGGGGTGTCGATTTTAAACAAAGAGATTTTAAAGTTAGAAAAGCGCGAGTCGCAAGAGAACTTGGCTCAGAACGATACTTCAGATCGGACCTCCAATCGGGATCGTTGGTTCACAGGTACCTTATTAATTACTATTGTCTCTACCTATTATAACCGTTATTATTTAAACTAGCAATAAACAAAACAAAACTCGAAAAAACACTGAAACACTTCGCGGGAGAAGTGTGAAGTCAAACTTTTTGACAATGACAAATACAAGTTAAAGTTTTCCGTTAAGTGTTGCCAGTACTATAATAACATTATTAGGAATAAACTATTCTAAACGGTATCGATAATCGAATTGCATTATTTTTAATTATTACACTAGTTACATTACTATAAAATATTTATTCAAAAATATAAATAAACGCTATTTATTATTATAAGAATTACGAGGTACGACTTATGTAAATAATAAATTCACTTACGTAGCTTCATATTGATATTACTGTAATCGATTTGCAAGTGTATTTTCGTATCGATATTATTCTATTTTGGCATTGGCAACATTTCTAATTGAAATTATAGCTATGAAATGTGTTGATAAATTGAATAACTATTTAAAATTACTTTTCAACGGTGTACTTCTACAGATTTTATTTATATTGTATAATTCTTACTGTTTTATAGCATGAATTATCATTGTTATAGAATGTCTGTCGGACGCTACCACGATTCGAGCCGAAAATTGGCATTGTCCTTTAGCTATACCTATCGAATTGAAAGTTGATTTGAACAGACAATATGTATCATAAAAAAAATTGACGATTTTAAAGCCGGAAAAATTTAATTTGATGTTTAAAAATGGACCTAATTTTATTGTAGAGTAAGTATTAAAAAAAAAAAAAAAAACACTGGCACTCCGGTAGTGCCGACAGAAGTGAAAACTTGAACAATTACGAGTGTATTTTGTGAATCGTCTTATAAACAAAACACGCGTGTTAAGGTGTGTTCCTTATTTTATAGGGTTTTTTGCAAATCAGGTATGATGACCAAAGTGACTGGTTTATTCTTCTCGTGAAAGGAATTTATTCAGATTTACAAATAAGCACACAGGATAGACTTCAGTTCGTGGTGTTGGTTGCGGCAGTGGTAAGAGAAGCAAGCCGCTCGCATAGAGCTCGTCGTCAGTTATATATCCGTGGTTCAGCGCCATCTCGTCGTTGTTGGATGAACTACGTAGTTAGTACGCGAGGCCCTCGTAGTTCTTCTCGATGTGCATAGATGGCGCTGTCCTCAACAACGCGCGTCTTACGTTTTACGTCTTACGTTTTACGTCTTACGAATTTTCGATCAGGGTCACGTGACCTGACGCGAATTTAGAAGTTTTTACCCATTCCAAAAAAAGTACACAGCGCCGCTAAAGAAGTTTTCACTTCAAAAAACAGTAATTGGGGCGCAGGCAGATTTTCGCACCCCGGCGCCCAATATGGTTAAGACGGCCCTGCTATGAGCCCCGTGATATTTGGCGACCACTGGGTCGCCAGGGGTCGCCAGTGGCCGCCGTTTGCCACCGGTGGTCGCCTGTGGTCGCCAGCGTCTTCAGCCGGCCGACTCAAGCCGACGGCAAGTAGTTGACCTACATGGGTAATGTGGATTAAGGGCCAGCGTACGATTTACTTTATTCGACCACCGCGCCGGAATGTTGGTTGCGATAAGGGACTTTATGGTCTCAATGTATTTCCATGTTATTAATTAAGATTGTCAGTATTGGTGTTTATTTGTTTTCTCTGTACAACTGTAGCTTCCGTACATTTATCTACACTAATATTCTAAAGAGGAAAGATTTGTATTTTTGTGTGTATGTTTGTAATGAATAAACTCAAAAACTACTATGCCGATTTAAAAAATTCTTTCAACGTTAGAAAGCTACATTCGCTCTGAGTAACATAGGCTATTTATTGCTAGAAAAGATTAGGGATCCTTACCTACTAAAACTTTAGTAACGTATCCCAAGGTGTAAAAAAAATGCCATAAAACATCTTTCGTCGCATGCGCTGCGGAAACTATTCATGATAGAATAAAAGTATGTTCAACAATATTAAAGAACATATCAATAACTACAACAAAAAACTTCGCGATGTCCAAATATTATCGTTATGTCACAATAAACACTTTTTACATATTAAAAGTTGATAGAAATACCGACCAAAATTAGACCATTTTATTCTTACTTTAGTTTAAATCCTTAACCAAATAAATCATACTGTTTTCAAGACTGTTTCAATTCATGTAGTTTACTTTTTGAATTGTTCAAATCGGCTATTCCATTCAATAGATATATTTAATAAGTCATAGAAATAGAAAAAATAAACGCTGTCGCGTTGTGCATGTTATTCCTGATACCTTTTTATTATTCCTTATCAAAATAAATTATTTTGTATTCAAAATTGTTTCATTACCTGTAGATTACTTTTTGAATTTTTTAAATCGAATATTCCAAGCAAAAGATATTATTACGAATTTAAAATGTCATATATACAGAAAAGGCGCCGCCGCGCCGCGTCTTGGCTAGACAGGCATTTTTTTTTCAGGATGGGAAGCCATCAATTAATGACCCCTCCCGCTCTGGGTGGAGCGGAAGGGAGTGTCAGACTCTTACTGACTAAAACCCACCCGTCTTCCTTCCTTAGCCCTAAATGTTCCGGGCCAGCGGTAACCCTTTCGGACAATCCCGCTGACCCGGCAGGCTTCGGCCCTGTCGGGCCCCTTCGGATGATGCTGACATCTCTTTGAGGCGCGCGTGGAACACGTACGCGCCGTCCGGCACGGGCCTGGTCCTGATCGGACGGTGATCTACCCATTACCCTCCGCCTGCAGGCCCGCGCCTGCGGTGGCAGGGAGTCGTCGCGCGGCACCCGACGCCCGGAGCGTCTCCCGCGGCGGCTGGGACGGGAGGTTCTCTCCCTCAGCCGTCCCGCCGCCTCCTTCGCTAGCATGACTGCTTCGCAGAAGGAGGCGACTGCCCCCCACACCTTCTCGCCCCGGACCATGGCTTGAACCAGGGCCGGACGCGAGAGGTCGCCGCCGCTGCCGATCGCCTCTACGAGGACACGGCGGTGCTCCGCCCAAGCGGGGCAGACCTCCACCGTATGCTCCACCGTGTCCTCTGGGCGATCCTGGCAATGGTGACACCAGGGCGTTTCCTCCCGCTTGATGATGTGCAGGAACCTCCCGAAACTTCCGTGTCCGGTGGGCTAGCCAGGCATTACAGCGGTGCGGGAGAGGGGCGGGCACATCTATGAAATGGCTCCCTACGCAGCGGACGTAACCGACATTGAACATTTTGTGACTATTTTAATTGCAAATGTTTATCCAAGTTAAAAGTTCTTCTCAGAACTAATTATAAACTGTTTATTCACGCTTTACTGTTTATTTTTTATAGTATTCTCTCACTTTTTCAATAATAAGTATTTATAAAAAGTTCTATTCTTGTTTTATCTGATCTAAAAAAAAAGTCAACAATATTCCTAGGAAAAAAGGTCTCAACTATCTAAAAGTTGCTCCCAAGCGAAATTAACAAAAATACGACGTATTGGAGAATCATCTTCTGAAAATTCAGATCGTCTCGCAAATCAGAGAGCGTATGCGTCGCAATCGCGGGCTTCAGAATCTAGCGCCGAACGTTCGCAACGTCTTGCTCAAAATAGTGAACGAATCTCACGAACACGTACAAGGGAATCTAGCGCCGAACGTTCGCAACACCTTGCTCAAAATAGTGACAGAATGTCACAAGCACGCGCGAGGGAATTCGCGCCGGTACAAACTAGCCCACATTATTCGTACCTTGGTATTAATCCTTATATCCAAATAAATCACTTCGTATTCAAGGCTATATCAGTACCTGTACCATGCATAACCACCAATTACATTAACCATGTAATTTAAGTAACATTATTCACTTTTTAAATATTTGTTAATTCAGCAACCGTCCGTCTTAATGTCTCTCTGGAATATTTTTGAAGTGAAAACATCTTTAGCATCGTTGTGATTTGAAAGTTTATGAAACGAAAAAACGACAGTAAAAAGAGACATGTAAATTCATAAGATTTAACGTGGGAGAAAATGAGATAGGAAGCATTATACAGTATTTTTGAAGGTTTCACTTCTACCACGTGTGAATTGCACACTTTCTTTTTTTTTTTTTTCTTTGTTAAATACCAATATCTACCCGTGCGAAGCCGGGGCGGGCCGCTAGTGTTATAAACCATAAAGGATTTTGTGAGAAGGGGACCCGGTCTGGCAACAGGCGGCGAAAACGATAAGAAGAAACTTTTCAGTTTTCTCAGTTCGGAATTCCAAGTTTACGAATACCAGTGTCATGGTGAACCGGCGGGAATACCAAGTGTCATGGTGGATCGGCGGGATTACCAAGTGTCATGGTGGACCGGCGGGAATACCAAGTGTCGTGGTGGACCAGCGGGAATACCAAGTGTCATGGTGGACCGACGGGAATACCAAGTGTCATGGTGGACCGACGGGAATACCAAGTGTTATGGTAGACCGGTGCGAATACCAAGTGTCATGGTGGACCGGCGGGATTACCAAGTGTCATGGTGGACCGTCATCAATCCTCGTAAACCCTACAGTTGTTCACCATTTGCTCGTACATATATCTTAGAGTATTTCGACGACATTACGTAGTTTGTCATGCTCCATATATTGTAATTATGTAGATCCAAATACCTAATACTAAATTCTACTAGCGGTAGAGCGTGACATATGGCAAAGACCACCCAGGTACCTACGAAAGTTGTGGAATGCTACATGAGGATTATCCAATGAAATAACTAAATGCTGTTTGCATTAGACAATGCTCTAACTGATAAGTCATCTTTCCGTTGTTGTAAAGATTGGGACAACTAAAACCCCTCACGGCCCGCTCGGAACCAGAAAGTATCGGTTGTCATTAAGTTAGCAGATTACAGACGATCCACTGTCTCACCCCTAATGATCGCTAGCTCCGTCCAGGGGCGTCGCGTGCCAGACGCTGGGAGCGAGTGCTGGCGCGCTCATCTTACTCTAGTTATATGCTACTTCAGCATCTCCAGAAGAATGCAGCCAACGACTCATCATACTGTTTTGCAAATTCAATGTATAAACTACCTAGATTTCCTTGTTGAAATGAAAATTGTAATTCTTTAATCCTTCAGTACAATTTACGTACATTTATTGTGCCCGATCGCTTGAATGGTTCTCGTCGTCATCGTGAGACACCGTGGTCAGTAGAGCGAGGGTCTGGTCGGCAGCAGGTAACTCACCGCGCGACGCGTCGCTCTGACTTCGGCGATACCGCGGAGGGTTCCGCTGGCAGTCGTTCAACTCACAGACAACTATTCGTTTTAAGAGACAAACTCGTCGAATTGATGCAGCAAACCAACGCTGTCTGCTACAATATTTACAGTTTTACTATTAATTACAGAACGAGCATGCAACTGGGAATATGAACCGACGCGAATCACATTTGTTTTTTAGTAACAATCGTGATTCTAGAAATAACTGTAAGAGTTGATATTGTTATGGAATTCATTCGAGTCCGACACAAAACAAAGTATTGTCTCAACCCACAATGCGGCGTGGATTTGTTGAAAAGACTTAATTAAAGACAAGATGTAAATCATGAAGTGGCATCAGCTCCGGGAGCCGCGCGCCGCGTGCTCATCATCAGCATCCGGGAGCCGCACGCCGCGTGCTGATCATCAGCATCCGGGAACCGCGCGCCGCGTGCTGATCATCAGCATCCGGGAGCCGCGCGCCGCATGCTCATCATCAGCATCCGGGAGCCGCGCGCCGCGTGCTCATCATCAGCATCCGGGAGCCGCGCGCCGCGTGCTGATCATCAGCATCCGGGAGCCGCGCGCCGCGTGCTCATCATCAGCATCCGGGAGTCGCGCTCCGCGTGCTGATCATCAGCATCCGGGAGCCGCGCGCCGCGTGCTGATCATCAGCATCCGGGAGCCGCGCGCCGCGTGCTGATCATCAGCATCCGGGAGCCGCGCGCCGCGTGCTGATCATCAGCATCCGGGAGCCGCGCGCCGCGTGCTCATCATCAGCATCCGAGAGCCGCGCGCCGCGTGCTGATCATCAGCATCCGGGAGCCGCGCGCCGCGTGCTGATCATCAGCATCCGGGAGCCGCGCGCCGCGTGCTCATCATCAGCATCCGGGAGCCGCGCGCCGCGTGCTGATCATCAGCATCCGGGAGCCGCGCGCCGCGTGCTCATCATCAGCATCCGGGAGCCGCGCGCCGCGTGCTCATCATCAGCATCCGGGAGCCGCGCGCCGCGTGCTGATAATAATCAGCATCCGGGAGCCGCGCGCCGCGTGCTCATCATCAGCATCCGGGAGCCGCGCGCCGCGTGCTCATCATCAGCATCCGGGAGCCGCGCGCCGCGTCCTGATCATCAGCATCCGGGAGCCGCGCGCCGCGTGCTCATCATCAGCATCCGGCAGCCGCGCGCCGCGTGCTCATCATCAGCATCCGGGAGCCGCGCGCCGCGTGCTCATCATCAGCATCCGGGAGCCGCGCGCCGCGTGCTCATCATCAGCATCCGGGAGCCGCGCGCCGTGTGCTCATCATCAGCATCCGGGAGCCGCGCGCCGCGTGCTGATCATCAGCATCCGGGAGCCGCGCGCCGCGTGCTGATGATCAGCATCCGGGAGCCGCGCGCCGCGTGCTGATCATCAGCATCCAGGAGCCGCGCACCTCGTTTTGATCATCAGCATCCGGGAGCCGCGTGCAGCGTGCTGAAGATTAGCATTGAATTGCTGGTCCCGGTGGAGTGCGGCACCGCGCCACTGCGCTGTAATTCTTCCAATTTTATGTCAGGTTTATCGATCTAGTGCCAATTAAGTGTTGGCTGCGCCAGAAAGTCGACCCACGCTGCGAGCGTCCTAATCTTTAGTAATAAATTACATTATGGGAACAGTTCACAGACACACACAGTCAACAGACGGTGCCGGGTGTCCGGCACGGCGAAAGGCGAACTACTAAGTTGACAATCGTCTGCCGTTCGCCGTGTAATCTGTTTTTCAGGACATCATATTTTGTTGCAAGACTGAGCTAAATATTTTGCTCAAACGAGGAGTAGCTAACAAACATATTACGAGTATATTATACGTTATAATTTTACGTGAATTTTGATGAAAATGTTCGTTTGCGTTAAAAGTAGCTCGTTCTACATGAAGGTCATCTTTTTTATTAGATACAGCCTCACGACCACCGGATTCTCTCTATAAATCGTGGGCCGGCGTTGTCTGGCTAATGAGCGCAGCGAATACTCCATGAAAAAGAGGCTTAATATGTACCCTTCGAGCTGAAGCTAAAGCGCGGAGCTTGAAACCGTCGAGGATAGAGGATTTATAAGTATATAACTTTCTTTATATCTTAAAAAAAAAACCTGAAAACAAAAGCTAACTGTATCACAATAACAGTATTCTTTACACGTTCAGTAGGTATCTACCTACCTCCTTAACATACATAAGTAGAATATTCAATAAAATTTAAATCTGCATAACACAACAACTTACCTTCCATGGTCTCTCATCATAAGTGCTAGCTAGTGGCTACCTACGTACAAGCGTTCTATTGTTATTTAACTACTGTTTCTTCAATCCAAACTTTAAGATTAATATAATTGTCACCTAGACTTTAATTGTCTCGAACTCATCCGATGATGTTGGCATTGTTTCTACACATTTTATTAGGTTACTTTGGATTTTCCTCTCATGGACTACTATAACCGAACCCAAATAAAAGCAACTTTAAATTGAGAACCTCCTCCTTTTTAGAAGTCGGTTAAAAAGGAACGTGACACAACCTAGAAAGTTGAAAATGTTTACCGGATATCTCGTAGAGCGTGCTACGCGCGGGCCTACGCCGTAGAGGGGCGTAGCACCCAGGGGCGCAGGCTTATTAAAATGTATATTTTCAAAATAGACAGATCAATGTTTATTTTGTAGCACATTAAACTGCGGATAAGTCAATTATAACGGTGACTGAAAACGAATTCGATGCCTTTGCGGATGTCAAACAATAAGTAATAATTAAGTAAATTGGGTGACATACAATGTTTACAGGTAGATACTTAGATTTAAATACTGTGTGACCAAACGGATCCGTTTGGTCAACCAAGTTGCCCAACCGGCGGGAATACTGTGTGACCTGGCTCGGGGTAGGTAACACTTCGTGGAGTTTCATGCAAAGCCATAATAACAATAATATTTATTAAATAGTAGTCGAAGCACACACTGCCACAGTTAGTAAGAATGCTGCGGTGCTATTAAACACCAATATTTATGTAGTGGTGTGAACACGCGTAGGAGGCGGCTGCGCACGCGCCGCACGCCGCGTCTATTATTATGCACTTTATATTAGAATCGTTTACTTCGGACTTTCGGAGAGGATGTGCGGGAGTCTCATGCTGCTGGCCCGCGCCGCGTCAGTCCGCGTGCCGCTACCTGTCCATCTCAACCGGGGATTAGATCTAGAGCAATCAACTTTATTCACTAATAAAACAAGAAATGTTTATAAAACCGCCAAACACTTGTACAAAGAGTTCACTCCAGAAGTTCTGACACAATGTTGTGGCGCGGCTATACCTGTGTTTGCAATTGTTAGCGGTCGTGCGGGGCGCGTGGCTAGTGTGTGGCCACGTCATAATATTGTTCTAGGTTTATCAGGTGCTGGTATACAGAGGCCGATTTTGGCGCGCGCTGATAGATCAATTACTGACCGGTGACTTTTTTGTAAATATTGGCAAATGGAAAACAGACTTTAATTTAAAATTCAGCTCGCTAGTACCAAGCAAGTGTATAGCTATGAGACAACACTTGCTGTAATAAGCTCGTCTCGTAACTGAACGAGGACGCAAGTTGGATACTAGTTGTCACTTAGCTTGTTGTTAGATAGGCAGGCACGAGTTCCGTATCCTTTTATTATATCTGTAATGTTTTTCGTTTTGTGTTAAGCTTTTTCTTAGAAGTAATTTTCTGATAAGTAAATGCTGCTTAATCTTCCTTTGCTTTTATTCAAGTAAAGGAAGATTAAGCGTCATCGCACACCGGCGGCCGGCGGGGGGCGGCATCCAGGACGATATCCCGCCGGCCAGCGCACACTGATGATTTGCGACCGCCGCGAACTACTGTGGCATGTCGGCAGCATCCCGCGGTATGCCACGGGAAGTGCCTGGCGGTCCCTTGAGTTGCTTAGCGACTACGCAATGCAGTCGAGAAGTTGCTTCTGAACGAGTTGTTTGTGTTGCAGTTTTTGAAATGGTGTATATGGTGTTACTGTCGATCGGATGCTAGCGGACTCTAGTGCATTCCGCCGCATGCCTTTGCGTCTCGCCGCATGTCATCGCATCCCGCCGCGTTATTCTCCAGCGCGCTCTTCCTGCATCTTGTTAACGTTAGACGTATGAATTTACATAGGTTTTATATATATATGTCGGAGCGTGAGGCGGTTGGCGCTGTTTGTTTTGAAGTTTCGAGCTATCAGAACACGATGACAGATGTCACTCGGTTTTGACGTTTAAGTCGGTTTAAGCCCATGGATTTGGTGGTTGTGCGGTCCATGGCCCTATACGAGGCCCCGGTGTGGGCGCGTTCACTGCGGCGGCGAGCCGCCCATTATTTGAACGCGCCCCAGAAGGTGGTAGCCACAAGGCTGATCCGGAGCTACCGCACGATCTCGGGCGAGGCGGCAAGCCTCCTTGCCGGATGCCACCATGGGATCTGGAGGCGATAGCCCTCGCGCGCCTGTATGAGTGGCGCGCAGAGGCACTACGCCGGGGGGAAACTCTGCTTCCGCAGCAAATTGCGGCGGAGCGGACGGACCTCCGGCGCGATCTCATGTCGGCACGGAAAGAGCGACTGTCGCAACCCAGCGCAGGGCACGCCACGATAGCGGCGGTAAGACCCCTCTATGAGGAGTGGCTAGAGAGGCGTCACGGCGCCCTCACCTACCGCCTGACGCAGGTCCTCACTGGACACGGAAGTTTCGGGAGGTTCCTGCACATAATCAGGCGGGAGGAAACGCCCGAGTGTCACTATTGCCAGGATCGCCCAGAGGACACGGTGGAGCATACGGTGGAGGTCTGCCCCGCTTGGGCGGAGCACCGCCGTGTCCTCGTTGAGGCGATCGGCAGCGGCGGCGACCTCTCGCGTCCGGGCCTGGTTCGAGCCATGGTCCGGGGTGAGAGGGAGTGGGGAGCAGTCACCTCCTTCTGCGAAGCAGTCATGCTAGCGAAGGAGGCGGCGGGACGGCGGAGGGAGAGAGCCTCCCGTCCCAGCCGCCGCGGGAGACGCTCCGGACGTCGGGAGCCGCGCGACGACTCCCTGCCACCGTAGGCGCGGGCCTGCGGGCGGAGAGTAATGGGTAGCTCACCGTCCGATCAGGATTAGGCCCGTGCCGGACGGCGCGTACCTGTTTCACGCGCGCCTCAAAGAGATGTCAGCATCAACCGAAGGGGCCCTTTAGGGCCGAAGCCTGCCGGGTCAGCAGGCTTGTCCGAAAGGGTTACCGCTGGCCCGGAACATAAAGGGCGAAGGAAGGAACACGGGTGGGTTTTAGTCAGTAAGAGTCTGACACTCCCTTCCGCTCCACCCAGAGCGGGAGGGGTCATTTGATGATTTCCCATCCTGAAAAAAAAAAAGCCCATGGACTTATTATAATACAAGTAACTGTATTATAATAAGTCCATGGTTTAAGCAATAGAGCTTAGTTCGGAAATCGCCCTATTCGGATACGTCAAGCGAATCGCTTGAGTGAGCTCGCGACTGGGCTGGCAACAATGGTTTTGGTATTACTTCGGTTGGTAGCATTGTTTTGGAGGGAAGTTAGCTAACAGAACAACTTAACAAGACACATACACGTGCCTTCCCCGGAGTTCCCCGGGACGGAAAGAGTTTTTGATGGAAATTGGAAAAGAGGAGCAGTCAGGACTCCGCTAGAAGAAAGAGGTTCCTTTAGGGACATTCAACGGCGGCGAGAGCGGAGCACACTCCGCCGCCGATGGTTTTGCCCACAGCCGCAGAGTCCACCGAAGAGAACACCATCATAGTCCCAGAGGTGACACAGGCAGAGATGGGGGCAGCCGTGATGCGGCTCCGGGCCAAGAACGTGGCTCCGGGGCCCGACGGGATCCACGGCTGCGTGTTAGCCCTCGCTCTGAAAGAGCTTGAGCCCCAACTGAAAGGACTCTACACAGCGTGCTTTGAGCGGGGCCAGTTTCCCACTCTGTGGAAATCTGGTCGTCTGATCCTGCTCAGGAAGGCGGGGCGCCCCGCGGACTCACCGTCCGCGTACTGGCCCATAGTGCTGCTAGACGAGGTTTGTAAGCGGTTCGAGCGGATCCCGCCTCGTCGGCCACTTGTGCGGAGAGGGGCCGGACTTGGACGGCAGCCGGTTCGGCTTTCGGCATGGGCGCTCCACCATTCACGCTGTGTCGCGAGTGAGAGTCCTGGCGGAGGAAGCGGTGGCCCGGGGCGGGGTGATGTTGGCGGTGTCTTTGGACATATCTAAAGCCTTCTACACCCTGCCTGGAGCTGTATTCGGGAGGCACTGCGGTACCATCGGGTGCCTCCCTACCTCCGCCACATCGTTGGGGTTTATCTGTTGGAGAGGTGTGTCACCTACGTGGGACGTGATGGCGGAAACCAGCACCGCATGTCGTGCGGTGTTCCACGGGGCTCGGTCTTGGGCCCGCTCCTGTGGAACATCGGGTACGACTGGGTGCTGAGGGGCGAGCTCCAACCGGTCGTGGACCTTACGTGTTATACTGACGACACGCTGGTCACTACCCGGGGGAGCTCGCACAGGGAGGCAGCGTTGCTGGCGACGGCTGCGATGTCACAGGTGGTGAACCGCAAATGTCGCCTAGGCCTGGAGGTGGCCCTAAGCAAGTTGGAGGCCATGGTGTTTCATGGCCCCTGGCGGGCGCCGCCGCCCGGCTCACACATCGTGGTCGGGGGGGCTCGGATCACTGTCGAGTCTACCATGAAGTACTTGGGATTGGTGCTTGACAGCCGGTGGGGTTTTGGCCCCCACTTCCGGCGGCTGGCGCCCAAGTTGTTGGGCGCGGCTGGGGCGCTGTCAACGCTGCTTCCCAATCTGGAGGGCCCGTGCGCTGCCTGTAGGCGGGTCTACGTGGGCATTGTGCGATCGATGGCCCTGTATGGGGCCCCGTTCTGGGCGACTGACCTGACGGCCGGTAGCATCGCAGTACGAAAGCCGCAGAGGGCGGGGGCCGTCAGAATCGTCCGAGGGTATCGCACGATCTCCTACGAGGCGGCTTGCGTACTGGCTGGATCCCCGCCCTGGGACCTGGAGGCGAAAGTACTCCCGTCGCTGTACCGGTGGCAACATAAATGACTAAGGAAGGAACACGGGTGAGTTTTAGTCAGTAAGAGTCTGACACTCCCTTCCGCTCCACCCAGAGCGGGAGGGGTGATTTGATGATTTCCAATCCTGAAAAAAAAATGTACTTAATAAAGAAATATGGGCGCGCTAGACGTTAGTTCCATACTGATGCGGCCGCACTTTCGAAGAGTTTCGTACTTCTGTCGCGATTATTGTTCGCCCTCGAGTTGGCGCTGCATTTGTGTGCTTCGTTAGTAGAGAGCCACCGAGCCGGCCAGGGCTGGCTGGGCTGGATGGGCTGGCTTCAGCAGAGTTCATTAATGTTGCGAATCATCTCATTAGACCGGCTCGCGCAAGATACCACTGTGTAAATTGTTTTGGCTGTACATTCTGCGGTTTGGGAGGAACGCTAATGGTGCTGTGTGATATCAAGTCATGTAAATTGATCATGTGTGTGTGACACCTAGACCATGTAGAGCACAGCGGTGTTTGCACAGTAGCAGCGCGTCGGGTGCGAGGTGTGAAACATGAGTCGTCTGGCGGACGCGCGCTTTCGGAACCCCAACCAGCGACCAACAAGAGTACTACTAACTCAATAACTTATCATGCTAATATGATAAATTGGTGATTCACGCTCTGTTCGGTCTAACCATAATACGCTCAAAAATTGTAATACATACAGTCCACGACGGAGGGAACGACTTGGTTTTGGCAACTAGCCTTGTCTAGACAAAACACAATATTCGGTCCCGGAACAATGCCATTACGTCGCTTTAAGCACAGAATAAAGACATACAGTATTGTTACTCGGCCGTAACCTTGATGTAAATGCCTACAGCCGCGCGGTACGTAAACATGCGATAGGGCTGCCCGCCTCCAGTATTTTAATTACATTTGCCTACTTTGTGTTTCCATTTAGTTTTGTTATTGTATTTTACTGTGTGTACATAAATAATAAAATAAATAAATAAATATACCTACTTCTTTTTATATAAACAAATAAAATACTTTGTGAATTGAATAGGAAGTGTTTAAGGCCAGGATCTTCGAGCGTAGTAGGCATTTAGCGTTACCTCCGTCCTCGCGTGGCAAATGCCGCGAAAGCGCAGTTCGAATGAACTCGCTGACCCCTGTCACGGTTATTTTTATAAGTAATAGTATTGTGAATCGGCCCTATTCTTGAAATATAGGGCTGCTCGTCTACAGTATTTTAATTTCATCATCCTACTTTAGTTTCTTTCTAGTTTTGTGATTGTAAATATTATATTTTTAACCGACTTCAAAAAAGGCGGAGGTTCTCAATTCGGATATTTCTATTTTTTTTTATGTATGTTAGGGCATAACTCCATCGTAAATAGACAGATTTGCAATTTTTTTTTTGAAGTGAAAACTGAAAACTTCTTTAGCATCGTTGTGTTGTGATTTGAAAATCTTATGAAACGAAAAAGCAACAGTAAAAAGAGACATGAGATTTAACGTGGGAGAAAATGAGATAGCAAGCATTATACAGTGTTTTTGTTTTTTATTATTACAAATGACATCACATTTAATCCTATGCTACTAATTTGTGGTGATGATGATGATGAGGATGATGGCGATGGCGATGGTGATGGTGATGGCGATGATGGTGATGGTGATGGCGATGGTGATGGTGATGGCGATGGTGGTGGTGATGGCGATGATGATGATGGTGATGCGATGGTGATGGTGATGGCGATGGTGATGGCGATGTTGATGATGGTGATGGCGATGGTGATGGCGATGGTGGTGGCGATGGTGATGGCGATGATGATGATGGTGATGCGATGGTGATGGTGATGTCGATGTTGATGATGGCGATGGTGATGGTGATGGCGATGGTGATGGCGATGGCGATGGTGATGGCGATGGCGATGGCGATGGTGATGGTGAAGGATGGATGGAATGATGGATGGATGGATGGATGGATGGATGGATGGATGTTCTTTCGCATCGTTGTGATTTGAAAGTTTATGAAACGAAAAAGTGACAGTAAAAAGAGACATGTAAATTCATAAGATTTAACGTGGGAGAAAATGAGATAGGAAGCATTATACAGTGTTTTTGAAGGTTTCATTTCTACCACGTGTGAATTGCACACATGCTGTTTTTTTTATTTTTGTAAAGATCTGATGATGACTTTCAGAGACAAACAACGGAACTCTTCAATAAATGCCAGCAAATCAACCGCGATTGCTGCTATAGCATATGTAATCGCAATCACACAACATAACATCACGCCTGTACCCTTCAAAGGGTAAAGCAGATGTGTTCAATAGCTTTGTTACTGATATTCACATAGCAAGTAGTGATATATGAATTTGTTTGGGGTAGGTAAGTACAACTAAAAAGTGAAAAATAAAAACTTTTTTACAAAAAAAACCGCCTTCCAAAAAAAAAACACTACAAAGTGAAAAATAACTTTAGTTTCGAAAGTCGGTGTCAAAAAATGAAAATTTATATTCTTCACGTTGTAGTGTTTTTTTTTTGAGTCGGTTGTTTTTTTTGTAAAACAGATTTTTTGGTTGCTTGAATTCGTCAATAAGTTTTTTTAATTAAATCTACTAATCAAAAACACCACAATACGTATTTTTATTGAACTCTTCCTATTTCATTCACAACGAATTTCATATTTTTAAATAAAAAAACAGCAAGTGTGCAATAGGCGTGGCGACAGTATCAAATAATCAAAGGTTTAATGATTTTAGGGGAAAGTAAACATTAAAAGGATTTAAAACACTGATTTAGTTTTATTTAAAAACTTGAGATTAATCGGATTTTCACTAAAATAAAAGATGAAAATACGGCATTCGGCCATTTTGACTGAAACGCCAATCACAGCGCATGACGTCACGCCTATGTAAACATCACTTGCGTTTTGTTGACTACTACCGATTACGCATTTGGATCGATTTTTTATTAATTTAAGTGTAATTTATCCACTCCACTTGACTCTACAACACGAATCTATAACAACATGGTTTCGCCTTGCGAGCTTTAACCATTGAACTCTTATTATTTGCTTGTTTGGGACATATATAAACACCTTGTTGGGAGTGGTTATTGATGTGTTTTTACACTGAGGTACTGCACACCACTTATACACTTTGGAATTCATTTTTATCAGATGAAATATGCAATGTTTGTTTTGTCAACACGCGCAGTCAGAGGAAAGGTAAACACTAAACGTAAAATGTGTCAAATGTGTCAGCTTGACACATTTGACGTTTAGTGTTTACCTAGGCGTGACATCAGACCCGACGCCATGACACTGCGAGCTGTTTTCGCGCGCTATTGAAAAAATATTAGAAAAATGTCTTTAAACTTCGTTCAACTTTAGTTTATAACCGAAATATAGGTTTTTTCGTAAATAGTAAATGTGTATGTACATTACGGAAGAGGATTTCAAAATCATTCGTCATCCCTATTCACACATGGTAGAAGTGAAACCTTCAAAAACACTGTATAATGCTTCCTATCTCATTTTCTCCCACGTTAAATCTTATGAATTTACATGGTCTCTTTTTACTGTCGCTTTTTCGTTTCATAAACTTTCAAATCACAACGATGCTAAAGAACATCCATCCATCCATCCATCCATCCATCCATCACCATCACCATCGCCATCACCATCGCCATCGCCCTCGCCCTCGCCATCGCCATCACCATCTCCATCGCCATCACCATCATCATCATCGCCATCGCCATCACCATCGCCATCACCATCGCCATTACCATCGCCATCGCCATCACCATCACCATCATCATCATCGCCATCGCCATCGCCATCATCATCATCGCCATCACCATCGCTATCGCCACCACCATCGCCATCGCCATCACCATCGCCATCGCCATCACCATCACCATCGCCATCACCATCGCCATCACCATCGCCATCGCCATCGCCATCGCCAATACCATCACCATCATCATCACAAATTAGTAGCATAGGATTAAATGTGATGTCATTTGTAATAATAAAAAACAAAAACACTGTATAATGCTTCCTATCTCATTTTCTCCCACGATAAATCTTATGTCTCTTTTTACTGTAGCTTTTTCTACTGTAGCTTATTCGTTTCATAAAATTTTCAAATCACAATAATGCTAAAGAAGTTTTCACTTCAAAAAAATATAATATTTTACCTATACAATCACAAAACTAGAAACACAAACTCAAAAAACTCAAATTTTGCAATTGAATATAAACCTTATTCCTTTGTAGTAAAGTTGAAAATCTATTACAGATATTACGATAATTGTAAATTTATAGTACCGACCTGCTACTGCTAGTACTGTGACGAAAGCAAGAGAACCTATACAACTACAATATTATTCTGTCGCGTCGTCTTATAAGTGGGTAGTTATAAATACGTAGAAAAATAATAATCAAACTTACCTTATTTTTTTTTAAGCTTTGCAGTTCAATGCTGAACGTTTTTTTTTCTTTCTTCTGTTTTTATTCCCCATAATTTAATCTTAATTATCACTATATATTACAACTATATTATAACAAACTAATATTTAGTTTAATTATTAATACTAGAACCTAAACAATATTTACAGACAGATTTTTGAAACTAATACACAAACACGGAAATTAACTAACAATATTATAACGTATATTTCGATCGATTAGCGGGAACGCGGCGAGCCAGCAAAAGCGACACAGGTCCTACCTCGGTAACGCCCGGCGGGCTACTGAAGTGAAGCGCGCAGGCCGCCTTTTTAGATTATATCTTGTTAAGAAAATAAAAATCAGTTTTGAGAAAAATTAACCGTAGAATGTTCTACTATACATCATTGCCTATTTTGTCATATATTTTTTGCGAGTAAAAGTTAAGTCTACTTCAAATACGACTTGAAAAATGATTAAAAACTTCGCTGTTTTCGATTTGTTTGCGATTTTTTATGATCGAGTGAAGTTGTAAATATCGTGTTTTGAACCATAGAATAATCAAGAATGTTAGTTAAACTATGCCATATATTTTTTTCAGATTAAAACAAAGAATATTTGATTGTTTAATGTTGAATCAAAAATAGGTCGATTCCGAGTTTTCCGAGAGTCCTGGCCTTAATAAAAATGCGTGTTGTTTTGATCGCCGCCGCACGACTCCAGCTAGTGAGCAGCGCGCTGTTGCTATTCAAATTTCGAACTAATCGCCGCGCGGCGCCAGTCAGTAGGCAGCGCTAGCGCGCTGTTAAAATGGCGGGAAAGCAAGTGTGCATTCACAGATTGATTTTATTTAAAATAAAAAAAAAACAGTTTATTCGGTAATTTAAAAACTTGGCTGCATGCTCTAGTGTCTTTGCCAACATTTTCACGCAGCCACGGCAGAAAATAATCCTCGCGCCATTTTTCTCAAATTTTCTTTTCTTTGTAGGTACTTGTATTGTGAAATGTTTTTTTTTCTGTTTCCTCGCAAATGTGTTAAAAAACGTCGTACGATATACGTGCGTATTGGTTATAACATTAAAGTCATCAACACAACTCTCTAAGACCATGTAAGTCCAAAGAATGATGATTTCATGAAACAGTTATTCTTATTACACTAACAGTTATTCAATAAAAATAATTAATTTTATTCATACAAGTATGCAATCATTTCATTAATGTTTTGTTTAAATGATGTTGTCACGTTAAACTATCGGCCGTAAATCGACTTTACAGACAACCAATTTTTTTTCTAGTATTATTCATACACACAGTACAATAAGCAACTATTATTAATAATAAAAACCACGTCTTTACTTTGAATTATACAAACTAACAAAACACACATGCCCCGAGGTTTTAACACAAGCGTACCTACCGTATAATGATTCATGAATCGCCTATAACTACCTATTTCACTCGTGTCTATCATTTTCCTTTACTTTAATCACTTTATTTATTAATCCAGACATCTTTTTTTCCGGAGGTAATAGGAAATACTTATCCATTAAAAAGACACACATTATGTACCTACCCACTAGTAAGTAAAATAGTCTTACCTTTCAGAGTTTCCAGGTAATGTAAAAAAAGCTATCTCTGGATGCGTTATTGACGAATTCATGCAACCAAAAACAGCACAATATCGCCTACTCGTCATATTAAATATGTACTTGAACTTATTTTTAGTGAAAAAATCGCGCGGTTCTTGTTAAAAAAAACAACACACCGTCCGTTCGTCACTGCGACACAGTCACGACTGTCTTCATGCTGAGCGCATGCCGTGGTCGAGGCGCGTAGGTATAGCTCGCGTTTCGTCCGTTTGTATGAAGACGTCGTACTGTATGTCTTATTTATACTGTGCTTTAAGTGTTTTAATGATAACTAGGAGGGGAGACGAGGGCGGATGATGTCGTCTAGGCGCTGTCTGTGCTGTATGGCGCAGGGCAAGTGGCGGTGCGGCGCTATGCGGCGCGTGCGGCGGTGGCAACGACACGCGATCAGCACAATGTTGCTGTGACCTACATGGCCACGCCGCCGTGCCAACACTGCTCAGCACCGCACTAACTGAATTAGCAACTGTCAGAATACTGCGCACGCGCTGCGGTACCAAACACTTTAATACACTAATAGGAAGGAATATAGAAGGTTTGCTCATAGTTAGCTATCCAAAGGCCACACTCACGGAGCAGCCAGAGAGCATGAGTTCTGTGCTCCGACAACTGCTAACAAGAAAGGCATACAGACCGCCGTGGCTTGATGTGAATACCTTCCTGGATTCAGTTACTGATTCTCTCTCCTTTGCTAACGCGGACAGGGTTATCCTGCTTGGTGACTTTAATATTAAGGTCTTAAACCAAAGTGACAACAAATCTAAACTTCTGAACAATTTTATACGCTGCTGCAAGCTTACGCAAATTATTACTGAGCCAACTCATTTCACAGATCATAGTGAAACTCTGATTGATGTTGTGTGCACTGATGCCCGTGTGTGTAGGGGGTCTCTGTATCACACATACCGGAGCTTGGTCACCATGCCATTATATCTGTTGAACTAAATTTCAAATTAGAGAAGCCTTCTCCATACTGGATTACCTACTGGCCACTCAGAGACATCATCCCCGAATTTTTTAATGAAGATTTAAATAAAATGGACTGGTAACATGTTGAAAGTCTGGAAGATGTGAACTCAATGGTATCCAAGTTTAATCAATATATTCTTGCATTTTTTTTGCATGCTTCCCTCAAAAAAGTTCAAATTAAAAAGAAAACTTATCCCTGGATAACAGCCACGGTCAGGGAAATGATGAGGCTCCGTGGTAAGTTCCATTTGAAGTCGAAATCGACAAAATCCGAACATCATATCAAATCCTCTAAGGAGTTTAAATACCTTGTTAGAGCTGCTTTTGATAGTGAGAAGTGCGCATATTTTAAAACACATATGTATTAATAAAAATATTAAACAACCTAAGAAGTTATGGAGTCATATCAAAAGAACTGTAGCAACCTCAAAAAAACCAGAGCATAGTCTGCCTCATTTCTGTAGCGACCCTGAATCTATCAACCAACACTTTCTGGATGTGCCAGGCAGTGGGAAGGTCACTACTGCAGATCTAACTTATTTTGAGTATCATCATCGGTCCAGGAGGATGTAGTGCTGAAGATCTTGCGCAGTCTTAAGTCCAATGCGCAGGGCTCGGACCAAATTTCTCTGGAGATGCTGATTTTGAAACTTCCTGGAACACTTGCAGTGATCACAGCTGTCATCAACAGATCCATAGTCGATTCTTCTTTCCCTGATCTGTGGAAAATGGCAATATATAGACCAATCCCAAAAGTACCTAACCCCACTAGCGTGAAAGACCTCCGTCCAATAAGCTTACTTCCATGTCTGTCCAAGATTTTAGAAAGGGTTGTCTCTGACCAACTTAGGGCATATCTTGAGCACCACAGTATCTTGCCACTAGCTCAATCCGGTTTTCGCAAAGCCACAGCGCAGCAATAGCGCTCCTGGATGTTGTCAGTAACATTCTTTAAGCCAGAGACCAGGCTATGGGAACCCTACTCGTTCGCTCGTACTGCTTTCGACTCCATTAACACGTCACTTTTACTCTCCAAGCTGTCTTACTATGGGTGTGAAGCCGAAACTGTTAGATGGTTTGAGAGTTACCTCAGCCATCGATCGCAGTTTGTCCAGGTGACTAGTGACAGCGGAGATACTATGTCCTCTAATCCGAAGCGCGTGGACAGGCCTCAGGGATCGATCCAGGGCCAACTTCTCTTCATCCTGTACAGTGCTGTCATCACTAACTGTCTGATCAACACCAAGTTCCACCTTTATGCTGACGATCTGCAGTTGTACTCTCATTCCAGTCCCAGGATATAGCTGAAACGGTGAACAAAGAAATGAAGATTTGAAAAGGATCTCAGCTTGGTCCACAAGAAACTCCCTGGTCCTGAATCCTAGTGAGTCCAAGTATATTATGATGGGATGTAGGGATTTCTTGAACAAAATGCTAGCTTGCAACCTGGACATCAGGATTGATGGACGTGGTGTGGAAAGGGTTCTGGAGGCTCGTAATAGAATAGAATACTCTTTATTATGTACACCATATAAATTACAGACATAAATATAGAAACTGTACAAAGGGTGACACAATGGGCGGTCTTATCGCTAAGAGCGATCTTTTAAAGACAACATTAGGATGGATTTAAAAAGGGGAAGGACAGACAACAAATACTGTAGGTAGTCCGCGGTGTAGCATTTACATAATACAATAAATACATACATATAGTATATTATACTAATCTAAATAAATATATACACATACATATAAATATATCCATATAATAGTAAACATGAAACAGGAGCAGAGAAAATATAATGATGATGTTTAAGGAGAGAGGAAGTGCTTTTTTACCATAATTTTAAACGTGGACAAAGATTGAGCACGCCGCGTAATCTAGGTGTAGTATTTGACGGACAACTACATTTTGAAGCACACATATTGGAGGCCGTGCGCAACTGCTTCTACCGACTCAAGGTCCTTTTTATCGTATCCGTCCCTTGTTCTATCCAAGCTGAATTACGCTGACAATGTATGGGGCATGTATTCTCGGTAGAAGCGAAAGACTGATTCAGTGGGTGCAGAATGCTTGTGCAAGATTCTGCTACAGTATCCCACCACGGTCCCAGATCACTCCTTTTTTAAATAAGGGTAATTTGATGAGAATGTCAGCACGCAGAAAGCTTCACCTGGCTACCCTACTCTTTGGCACAATTCTCACAAAGAAACCAGATTATTTATATAATAAACTGTCTTGGTCACGTGATGTTAACAAAATTACAACTAGAGTATCTTCCTACCTCATGTTAGCCTCATCGCATAGGACTGCTGCGTTCCGTGGTATTTTCAAATTCGCTGCCTCCCGTTGCTGGAACGACTTGCCACATCTTTTTCGTGCTATAAAGACAGTTAGTACTGTTAGGTTAAAATTTAAACAGTATTTACTGCAGCTTCAAAAAGATAGTAAACTTTGTACCTACCCTTGAGGTGCACGCAGCTAGCAATGGTGGTCCGAGTCCGAGCGTTTGGCAGCGTTTGTTCACTGCACAGGCGCAGCAGTTGTTTCGTATCTTGTTTTTGCTTAGTGTTTTTGTTTTGTGTTCAGTAGGTACAGACGCCAGCACATCAAGCTACCAGAAACTGTCAAATTTTCCCAATCGACTTTGAACCTAATGCTTTAGCGATAAAGTTGAAAATCTATTAAAGAAATTTTACAGATAGTAGCTTGATGTGCTGGCGTCTGTACATGTTCGATAATAAATTAATTCATTTCATTGTTTATTCCACACTTTTACTGGCAGCATCAGACGAATTGTTATTGCTGTACGAATTGAATTGCTACACAATGTTTTGTTTAGTTGTCACTTGTTTCTTGAAAAAATTCAAAGTCAAATCATTTATTTCAAATAGGCACATTAAAGGCACTTTTGAACGTCAAAACTTACAGTAAAATTGAATTGATTCTAGTCGCCCCTTCCAAAAGGTAGTGTTCGTATGGAGAAGAATGGGAAGAAACTCCACCGTTACTCTTTTAAAATATTTTACAAGGTTTTGTATACATAATATAATTAGATGTGAAGACGCTGCACCTAGAATAAAATTAGTCTACCACAAAAAGTAAAAAGAATTAAAAATGAAGCAAGTACAGGTAAATCAATTATGTGATAGATACATGATGCTCACATATTTACAAATATTGTAAAAGTAGACGATTTTCCTAGAATTTTAACAAGTGTGTGAGTTACTGTAGTCACAGATTGTAAAAATCAATGTCATAAAAATTTTAAAAATATAAATTAAATTAGGAACCAGTTTGATTTTGTCTATACTCTAGATTGTCCTATGGAGCAGGACCAGCATGTTTCCAAGCATACAAAAGGATAAAATCCTCTAATTTGTAATATCCTTGTTTACATAGTGTACTTTTAATATGAGTTTTAATTTTTTTTTTCATTTAATTGCAATATGTCACAACCACAAGGTATTTTGTTGTAGCATTTAACACAGTACCCCATAAAAGATGTATGTACTTTAGATAATCAGAAAAAAGTTTGATCTAATTTATCTTTATTTCTAGTATTAAAAATATTGTAACTCGCTAACACTCATCATTAGTTTATTTAGTCAATGGGTCATCTTTCTATTTCTCCATTTCACCCATGCCATGCCGTTAATTGACTACCACATTCCACTGTTATTGTGTATTCTCTGTAATACTGGTCCACTAGAGAGCCGTAACGTTATGTTTAATATATTTTGATTGTATTTATTTAATCTCGCTGTATGGTTGGCGCCTGTGACCATTTACTTGTCACAGCAATGCCACAGACACACCAGAGTGCCTCTGACACTCAAGGCATATACCAGTAAGGTTACGTCTGGCGCAGATTATTTTTATTTTTTTTTATTTTATATTATTATTTGCTAATATTTTACATATTATTTATTTATTTCTTTAACTGCCCGTGATATCACAGCGGGCCCTATCAGAATCAGCATCATGCTGATATAGGAGCCTTTTGGCCTCGTATAGGACTTTCTGTTTCATTTTCCTTTTGTTACTTTTTTTATATAACTTGGATTTTTATTTTACTGTGTTTAGTTAAGTTTGTGATCTTCCTGTACGAGTCGCAATAAATACTTTTCTTTCTTTATTTCTTTCTAAACCATCCATTTCACTGCTCCATTAATTCGCGTCCACAATACACTCCAGTGTTCATACAACACGTCCGAGGGTGACGGCCGCGTCGTTTCGGTTGCAGGAATGTGCGCTTATCAATATTCCGCGGAGGGTGCTCATCACGGTGAGTTCTCGCTGGCTGCCTCCGCGGCTCGTGACAGCATGTGCAGCTGTTGGCATGCGGGCCACGTCCGCACCCCGACGTGATGCCGCTGTGCGGAACATTGGCGACCATTGCTTGTGAAATGACTGACGTCACAACTCTCTAGATTTTCAATGCCAAACTTGAACAAATTAACTTGCCGTCACTCACTTACCTTACTTAAACTTTTTTCTGGAGTTTCCTAAATACTTATCTTTCTCCATACCGAATTACGCCCGTGGTGGCCAATCTTAGCGGTAGATTAAGCCTTCGGCACGAGATATCTTATAGTGCGCAAGCGTGGCAGATGCACTCTCTCTTCCCTCACTCTCATAGTCCAATGGCAATCCAATAGACCGGAGAGAGATCAGGCGCACCGAATGCACGTGAAGCTGTTGGTCCTAGCTTAACGTCCTTTCCGAAGCACAGGGTATCAAACCACCAACTTCCAAAATGCGGGCTTCTACTAAGAAATTCGTAACGGCAACCCAATAACACTTTGTTCTACCTGGAAAGCAAACCCAAGACTCAATGAGTCGGGAGTTTTCCTGGGAACGTACCAGATGTTTTCCTGGGAACGTACCAGATGTTTTCCTGGGAACGTACCAGAAGTTTTCTTGGGAACGTACCTACCTGAAGTTTAAAAAGCACAAACTAAAAGTGAGCTTTAAAACGAGGAATTTGTTGATCAAACTGTTTTTCTCGGAATCACGCTAGACGAAAAAATTGCAATGGGGACTTCACATAACATCTCTTGCGGGGCGGCTTAGCTCGGCCGCTTATGCTGTTAGAAAGATAAGACAGTTAACTGATGTAGAAACCGCGCGTTTAGTCTATTTCAGCTACTTTCACAGCATTATGTCGTAAGGCATTTTACTATGGGGTCGAGCTGCTGACATTGAATCCATCTTTATTTTGCAAAAAAGAGCTGTCAGAGCCATTTATAATCTATGTCGCCGCGAATCTCTCAGGGAACTTTTTAAAAGTATTAATATTATGAAAATATTATGTATATAAGAAAAAATCTACATCTTTTTAATAAAATAAGCGATAGACATAATTTTAATACTAGAAATAAAGATAAAATACATCAACCATTTTCAGATTAGCCAAGGTACAGACGCCAGCACATCAAGCTACCCGAAACTGTCAATTTTTCCCAAACAACTTTGAACCTTATGCTTTAGCGATATAGTTGAAAATCTGTTTGTAGAAGCAGATTGTAGTAGGTTGATGTGCTGGCGTCTGTACATACATCTTTTATGGGGTACTGTGTTAAATGTTACAATAAAATACCTTGTGATATTGCAATTAAATGAAAGAAAATTTAAAACTCACATTAAACGTACACTTTGTAAACAAGCATACAATAATTAGGAATTTTTTTTTTTTTTTATGTAAGAAACTAACTTTGTTTTATTTTTAAATATACAATTAACTTATTTTATTACAAACTATTTACACTAGATACTAAATTAAATGACTAACTAACTTACTATACAAATAAAAACAAAAATAAAGGCCAAATCAGGCGTCGAAGTACTCGTCCGCATCGCTGTCATCCGGAAACGTGCCCAGAAGACTGGCTGCATTGCCACGTTGAATGGCAATGCTAATTCTTTGGCCAAAGAACGACCCAGCCCTCTGGTCACGTGAAGCGTCGACCAGTCGGCGAGAAATTTCCTTAAAAAGGAGACGCGCACTCGGGCCCCATGACCCTAGCGTTTCGACCCCAAACGGCTCAAAGCTGTAATTGCCCAAAAGGTTACAGTATTTGCGCCGCTTGAGGGACTCTGCAGCCGCAGCAGCGGCGCCAGCACAGCCCGCCGTGCAAGGAACATGAGATGGCGCAAGGGTATCGACACACGTTGCGTCCCATACCAGAGGCCTACCCACCTTCCAAGGCAACAACGTCATGCCGTCTGGTCTCTTCCCATCGTCACGTACCAAGCCGTTTGGTTCTAACACCGCTGGTACGCCGGCGGAGACAAGGGCTCGACGAATAATATCGTTGATGCTGGCGTGCCGTGCTATGCGACCGGCGCTCCTGCAGCAGGACAGGCCATGGTGTCCGAGACTGTCGACAGCTTCACCGCAGTGACATCGATGCGGAGCAACACAAGGTGCGCCCAAGCGGAGACACGTAGCGAGCCGAAACGATGAGTCATCCATCATTGTGCCAATGGTGGATGATGGGAGCGCCTGAAGCCATAAGCCTGACTCCCATTCTCCCACAGCCAGCAGACGGGCACGCTCAACAGTATTACGTGACGTGTTTACAAGGGTTTTCCGTATAATACTGCAGAGCGGCACGTCCCACCGTCTCTGGGAAGACGGGTTATCGGGCAAAGCCGTATTGGGACAAGCCATTTTCCAAGCGTTCAACCCATCGGTCAAACACGGTACTTCAAAATCGACCAGTGAGGAAGATAAAATGTTCCTGGTTAATTTATCGGTACTGTGGACCGAGGAGAGGAAGGCTGGTAAACTTATACTTGAAATTTTGCGGACGCCGAGACCGCCCAAGCGAATGGGTAGTGTGGCTTGCTGCCACGCACGGTCGTCCAGGGCCACATTTAGGATGGAAGTTAGTGTGTTTCTAATAATTTGGTCTACTTTTTCTAAAAGTTGTGGATGCTTCCATAGATGAGAGGAGCGGAGACTATAAGTAAATTTTGGTCCAAAACAACAATACCGAATTAGTGTGAAGGCGAATGAATATTAATTTTGAAAAGTCTTTCCGAGACATCATTAAAATTTTGTATCTTCTCCTCAATGAATGTTGGAAAGGATTCGTCAAAAATTGGGGACCCTAGTAGGTGAAGAGAATTTCTTTCCGTAATTTTGATATTTGGAGCTATTGTATTAAATTTTGCTATGGTAGTCTGTCTGTCAGTCGTTTGGGGAAGATAAATTTCGCATTTTGAAAGGTTAAGGTCTAGGCCAATGGAACTGAAATTTTCTTTTAAAAACGTTAAATCTTTTAAGACTGTGTCTACATCACCTCCTAGGGTTCCGTCATCCAAATACCACACGTTGAATTTAGAATTTAGTTGTCGAATAATTGGATTTATTGCCAAACTAAAAATGACTGGCCCAAGAGGGTCACCCTGTTGACAACCAACGGCTGATTTCAAAAGGTTGTCTTTATAAAGTAATTTAGAGGGTTGTCTGTAACATTGATAAAGAAAACTGTAAATTTTGGGTATTTCTTTTTGAACTTCTGTCAACAAGGTGTCCCTGTTTACGGAATTGAAGGCATTTTTAATGTCAACCTTAAGGATGACCTCACCTTTATCGCTATTGAGGTAAGTGGATAAAGCATGTACCGCAGCCTCACAGCCCCCTTTGGAACCAAAACCTAGCTGTAGGGGCTGGAATTTGCTGGCTAGTGTTTCGCTGTAAAAAGCACAGCAAATTTTGGCTGCGATACGGCGGTAAGTGGACCCTACGGCAATGGGACGAATGCCGCTATCCTTTTTGCGCAGGGCACATAAATTTGCCCCATACAAAATATCAATGACGGCTTCGTTCACATTGCCAGAGAGCATGAGATTGATGAGGGCCGTCAGCTCCTTCAAAAGGGACTCACCAGACTCCCCGGCGCCTGAACATATTAAGTCCTTTAGGTGTTGAGGCGTCAGGCCGTCGAGGCCGCCGGCGGAGCCACTCCGAAAGGAGCAAACGGCTGCACATACTTGATGAGCTGTAATTTCAAGTGTGTTGAATTCCGGAACGGGTGGGTCAGGGAAGGAGAGGTCATCTGCCGCGGCAGGATGTTTGCTCTCCAGAGCTGTAAGTGTCTCTGGAGAGTACGGCGCAACCACATCGCTGCTAAAGATGATCCTAGCTGCACCTCTGATATCACCCTCGCCTAGTTTAGACTCCACATGGTGCAATAAACCTCTTTGGGGGAGGTGCGTTGTTAATTTAGGGTCGAAATTTTGGGTCGAAATATTACAATTATCTTTGATTTGTGCTGTTAATGTTTTTTTATTTGCCAAATTTTTTTGCACATGTAGAATTCTAAACGGGAAAGTGAGTAATTGCTCCCAAGCACTTTGAGAGTTCTCTCGGGCGGCGAGGCGGATGCAACGCGCTAAACTCGAAGCCACGGATGGTCTCGCGCCACGAGGAACTCTCTTTAAAACTGGAGTTGCTGTTTTTAATTTTGCAAGGGTTTTCCAAAAAGTTTGAGGGGGTGAATTAGGTGTTAGCGAACTGGGTATTGTCGGGCATGATGAAGGTACATTGTGGGGTTTGTGTTTCTTTCCCAAATGTACCTTCAAGCCTCGTTCAACCTTAAAAAAACGTGCTTGGGGACAATGAGGGCATCTCACTAGGCCATCCAGCGATGTGGAAGGTTGACTGGCGCTTCGTACGGCGTCACTACTGTCGTCATTGTTAAACATTAAAAAAAACTAACACTTACATGATTTTTCGAACACAATATAGGTAACATAAATTAGAATTTAAAATGTAATAAAAATTACGTAAAAATTAACTATATATACACGCACTCAAAAAAATAAACTTAAAACACTATTTTCATTATTTACAAAATGACACATTATGAAAAATTGTCAAATGGTTTTGACGACTTCGGCGCAGTCGCGCTCGTGGCCTGGGGTGCTGCGCATGCAGGGCGCAGCCTTCGCACCCGTTGCCTTGGCTGCAGGCTTCGCGTCGGGAACTCGGGATGAGTGATAATATTTGCCAGCGGAACACAGTATATTTCTGCACGTTAGAACGTTCTTATGCTCACTAGAAACTGATTACTGTATTCAATAAATGTAAACCACCGACAGTAGAGCGTTTTGATATGCTGGTATTTATTCAAACTTTATACACGATTTTGGGAATCTCTGGAAATGATTTTCGCTTTGAAATAAAGCTCAGATTTATTTTTGAAATTAAAAATAGTGTAACACACTTCTCGCCATTTTTTTTTTTTTTTTTTTTTTTTTTCTTTCTATAATTAGAAGATTATATCCAAGATAAGAACGCTTGGAAACATGCTGGTCCTGCTCCATAGGACAATCTAGAGTCTAGACAAAATCAAACGGGTTGCTAATTTAATTGTAAATTTATTCTTTTTTTATTTAAATTGATTTACATTCTGTAACCACTTAACTCAGACCCTGACTTATTACTTGTAATTTTTAATTTTTATTTAAATGAAAATCGTTTACTTTACAATGTTTGTAAATATGTGAGCACCATGTATCTATCAGATAATTAATTTATGTCATGGTTTCATTTTTAATTCTTTTACCTATTGTGGTATAGTAATTTTATTTTAGGTGCATCGTCTTCACATATTATGATTATATAAAATGTATGCAAAATATTGAAAGAATTTTAAAAGAGTAACGGTGGAGTTTCTTGCCCGTTCTTCTCCATACGAAAACTACCTTTTGGAATGGGCGACTAGAATCAATTCTAATTGTTATAATTTCTGACGTTCAAAAGTGTCTTTTATGTGCCTATTTGAAATAAATGCTTTGACTTTGACTTTGAGCAGCTCGCGGTCGCGTGACCCCGTTTCAGCACTTTTCTTAGTAAGGGACATGTGCATCGATCTTTGAAGAAAACGCGATCCAGCCCGCGGCGCGCGGCGATGCGCGACTTGGAGTGTTGAGCACTCGGTTACTGCCGTGATATTCGTTTTGGTTGTTTTTATATACGAGTATGTTCCACAATAATTGCTAGCGATAAACACGTTCTGAACTGATACTGCAAATCGGATTCCTTTTTACTTGGTTGCTGGATGGTCTGATACAGCACTGATACTGCAATCTGGATCCCTATTTTTTCAAGCTTTCTCAATCATCCGAATCCTTTGAGGGATTAAAATATCGATGAAGGTGAATTGTTTAATTTTGTTCGGAATCCGCTTTGTAACATAAAGTGCGAGGGATTTGGACGGTGAAGCCTTAGCTCCGCGTCGTGTCGGTTCACTTGTCGAACACTGACTCATCACAGAACTTATTGCAACGGTTTTAAAGCTGAAATTATCCATCGCTAGTTTAGAGCACAGTGAGTGTTTATTTGGCTCAGACCGGTGCACAGGCTACAAACACTTTATCTATAGGATTCAGAAAACAAACTTACTTAAAGCAGCGCCCCGTAGTTTCATAAGTGTCGATCCCGTGGGAACATCCGGATAAAAACTATCCTATGTGCTTTCCCGGGACTCTAACTATATCTATACCAAATTTCATCGAAATCGGTTCGGCGGTTTAAGCGTGAAGAGGTAACAGACAGATAGACACACTTTCGCATTTATAATATTAAGTATGGATTCAAATAAATAGTACGGACTCATGTAATGCGGTATCTATCTTCACTAAATATGTACCAACTAAGTACAATACACTTAGTATTAACCTCGTGAAATACGAAGTATGGGTATTGGATAGGGCTTGCATTGTACATGTGCACTGGCAAATTAAAGTAACGTCTCAGCGAAGTTAATGGTCGAGCAGATTGACACACTTCGACAAATTGCTTTGTTGAGTGAGCCAATTTATTCAACCAATAAAGAATTACAGTTGTGATTTGAATTGGTTGACAATTTGAGTTGATAGTTAATTTGCTAAGCAATCATTTTCCCGCAAAGTATTTACAGAGTATGGGATGTGTGTGTGAAGCCTGTGCTTGTCCCGGCGCGGGTGGCGCGGGCGGCGCGGGCGTCGCGGCGGCCGGCGCGGGCGGCGGTCGGTGCGCGGTGCGTCTGTGTGGTTGCGCGCGCCGCGTTTGGCGTCGTTGCTACGTGGAAGCTGCTCTTTGTCATCCGGCTATTTTAACACAGCCGACATATATTTTAAGGCTGTCAATGATAAAGTTTCCGCCGTCGAGTTGTCGCCGAGAGCGACTGTCTGCATGAAATATTGTGATAATTCACACATTGAGGGTCGACCTATTTATGAATGACATTTTTCTGTTTTAAAAACAAAATTCTTCAGTATATAAAACTAGTGTTCGCGACAATAGGTCGTGGTGGAGCAAAATGAAAATGATAGCGGACTGTGTAACAAGTATAATGAAGTACTTAAAAAGAAATGAAATTACAACGGTCGGTTCAATATGAAGAGATATAAAGATGCGTAAGCGCAGCCGTGCACGAAGGAGAGCAACAGCTGACTGTCCTGGCGTTGCGGCGCTGGGGCCCGCGCCACAGTATAAAGATCATACAGTATTGTATCTCGGCCGTAACCTTGAAATAAATGCCTACAGCCGCGCGGTACGTAAACATGCGATAGGACTGCCCGCCTCCAACATTTTAATTACATTTGCCTAATTTGTGTTTCCATTTAGTTTTGTGATTGTATTTTACTGTGTGTACATAAATAATAAAATAAATAAATAAATATATATTTTTTAAATAAACAAATAAACTACTTTGTGAATTGAGTAGGAAGTGTTTAATAAAAATGCGTGTTGTTTTTTGATTGGTAGATTTAATTAAAAAAACATGTTTATGTTTGAATAATTAATAATTTAATCTTATAAATTTGCGACCGAAAAATATTTGCGCCTCGACTGAGACGTACGAAATGCTTTATTAATCAAACTTTCAAGAACTACAAATAAAATTCAAAATTTGTATATTCATGATTTTTTAATCTTTCCTATCATCATCTTATCCTTAACAGAATAACACAGATTGGAAGAAGCTAAATAGCAAACATGTATAAAAGTTATAGTTAAAATAATCTGTTCATTGAAGTAATAGACATATTTAAATTAATGAGTGCAATTAAAAGTAAAGGAGATGTCCGCTTTTTGTATGGACGTTGGTTTTTTATTCCAAGAAAAATCTAACCAGCATCAAACTCGGTTCAAATAAATACGACAAAAATATGGAACTCAGAACTACTGAAATAATATTTTTAAACCCCTCCATTTAAGCGAAAAATAATAAAATAATAATTGATGTTATTTGTAGTTGGCAACCCTAATAAATACTCCGTCACTCTGTGACAAAGTCATAGTTGACAGATGATTTTTCAGCTGTCACTGGCGTTAGAGATGTGCCAACTCAGGATAAGACACGCCTTAAGGTTACTCGGATTGAAATTCATGTGACTCGAGTTGAACTCGAGTTACGGAACTCTGGTAAATGGATGAAATTGAACGAATTATTGTTTTTTCAAGTTGAGCAGTGGTGGCCAAGTGGTAACGGCCGCGACTTACGAGTTGTAGGTCGTAGGTTCGAACCCAGACAGGCGCTTTACTTTGTGTAAAAAAGTATGGCGGGTCTAAATACCCACCGGAGAAGTATGGCACATAGCGACCGCCGGGTTTTTTTTGTTGAAATACCGATAAATTGAAGAAATTTTGTGAAAGAAATTGTTTGACACCTCCAGATTTTCGAGCAATTTCAATTAATTATTCTGCAATTGTGTCCCGCGCACCACCGGTAAGAACATCATTTTCCTCTCACTTATTACGTATATGAACCCCCCTAAAAGCACCATACTGTAAGAAATGACTTACCAAAATGTGTCATCATCTCCCGGTCTATCAACTGACTGACGGATTAACAACCGCCCGCGCCCCACTCCCGCGTCCGACACGCTTCCCGCTTATTGTTATCGCGCACTGAAAACAAAAGAGAGCTAAACTGCATAGAAGAGAGGATAAATAACGTGACGGAACGGCGATTGAAAAATGATACAAGACGATGCGTGGAGCACTTAGTGATTAGGTACGTTGTGCAGTCTGTTCTACGCATTTATAATTTTTTCCTTGCCACGATCGACTGAACTAATAGTCGCGATCGACCAGTCGATCGCGATCGACCGGTTGGCCACCCCTGCTATATACCAATAACTACTTATCTACAGCCTCTAATACGGTTATTCGATGTAGTTCGCGTCGTGACTATGTATGTGAGTATTCGTGAGTGTGACGTACTCAGTATTCATCACTGTGACGTGTGAAGTTTAAACTGCGGAAGTGATTCAATTCAATGCGTGTGCGCATGACTGCGGCAATGGCTGCAACAACGTGTACTTTTAATTTATTATTTGTATTGTAGTCGCTCGTTAGCGGCATCCTGTTTATATTGAACGCGGCCCGCGCCCGCGCCGCTCGTAAACTAACTGAGTTAACATAGCCGCGCATTCTGATCGCTTTATAAGTGGTTCACGATACCTCAATACACCCGATGTTGGGCGATACATCAGCGACAAGTGCTCACTAATAAATTCATCCATTAGTGGCAGCAGAGAGACGTGACGTGAGAGCGATGCGCCATGACGAACGAGCGCGCTACGCGGGCAAGCGGGGCGCAGTGCGGCGCGAGCGCGCTACGCGAGCAAGCGGGCTGCAGTGCGGCGCGTGGCATCAGTGGCGTGGCGCGTGGCTCCGAGCTCGCTGTCTCAGCTGTTAGCACTGTTAGCAGCAGTGCTCACCGTGAAAACTAGCCGCGACTACTGACACCATGTAAACAGTGCAAGCCAGTCTAGGCGCGGGCACTGGCGCCGATACTGACTTGTGCACTGGATCTGTCTAAATCTGCCTTTACTCCCGTCGAAGTAATCCCTCACACGAAACCTTATCCCTCGCTACCGACCCATTTGCACTGGGTTTTGATTCAATACTACATAACACGGCGGCTCTTGTGTTCGCAAGTTCCTTTCCTTAATCGTAAATAATCAGATAGATTTATTCAGGAAATAAGTACTCCCAGCGACGTGGGCCAGCTGGGAGTCCCTGCCTTACTATACATGGGTTATTGTACATTCGTCACAAAGTAAATTCGTCACATTTTTTAAACTCCATACATTGAAAGTGTATTCGTCACATGCATAACACGAAAATTAGCGCGGGCGGCTCATGACGGTGACATTCAAGTCAGACCACGTGGAGTATAAGAGAAACCAGCTGTGACATTCAGTTACCGGGGTCGGGGTTTCACTCAAAAGGGGGAAAGTTTTGAGAGTTAAATTGTCATGAATAATGTCATAACAAATCACCAAAATTATTGTGGACGGATGGGTGGCTTGCGTGTTTATAAAAGTAAAGGAGTTAAGAAAAGCCTACATCGGTAGGTATATTCCGATAGTGTTCATACGAATAGACATTTTCTTACTTAAAGAAAGCGAGAAGTTGTCGACGGAGCTCGTTCCGAACTCCCGACGTCCCGTTGTTCACCAAAATTAAAATAAAAGCACGTACGAATCCCGAGCCACGCAAAATGTTACGATTACGCCAATTGACTCACGGACGGGTCGATAGCTAGAGTGAGACAGTGGAGCACTGAGCTGCTGCGGCATGAGTGCAGAGAGCTGGCCGCGAGGCTGGTCGCCACGAGCACTGCGCGCGTTGAGCGCGACGGTACTCCGTCACGCGCCCCGCAGAACATTAGGTACTCGCGCCCGCCTGACTCCTTGCAGTCCCTGCACTCACTGCGAGTAGGTCGCCCAATAGTAGCCTGATCCTCGAACATCCACGGTTCAGTAAGTGAACGACCTTCAGTGATGAACATCGTCTTATTGTAACGTGTGAGTATGTAGGTCGCGTATGGCCCGCCACGGAACCGCGCCGCCCCAGGGCCCCTGGGCCCCGGGGAGGGAGGGAGAGTGGGGGTGGCCCCTAAAACGTGCCAGATTCAAGCCATTACCAATCGAATTCTATATCAAAATTCCTACTCGCCCATTTGATGGCAATTTTTGGAAAAGTTGTACAACAAACTTCAGAAAGTAAGCGTTTTAGTATCTCCAATCCTATGTCATATCAACTGCGTATGAAAACGCTCAGTTTCAATTTAAAATACTTAAACGAAATGCATTTTATACCATGATACTCAGTTCTGCGAACTTGTAATAGGTACTCGTAGTGGCAGTCGCACGCTTTGTGGTGGACGCTATTTCACACTCCGTTTGCGACAAATTTGTCGCGGCATACGGGCATAGCCTGGAGTGCGCTCTGCAGTAAGAGCGGGCGCACAAGGGGCACATAGCCCACGCCACACGATGCCGCACGCCAGAGCTGCACGTGTACCTGACACTCATGTAATCGTTATTTAGATACACACTAACGAAAGCTTTTTGTTAAAATAATGACTTTTAAGTGTTTGGCAAACATTTTAATAACATGATTGCTAACGGCCGACCCAAAAATGATTACCCTAAATCGATACAGCGCAGAACTGGAAGCGCGCGGAGTCAGCGGAGCTGTATGTGGAAGCGCTCCACAGTGAGGGTTACAGTTACATTACAACCGCTGGGCCGGGCGGCCAGCGCCATTACACCGGCCGGCGCTCAACGAATCGCCTACTTAATTGTATTAGGAGAAGGCTTAGCTTACCCCTCCGCTGTATCGCGAGGCTCTCGGCCCGCCCCCCACTGCCCCCCACTTTCTCATATTATGCTAATGCCTGATTTAAATATTCGTGTGTAGGTGAATGGCTGGTTTTATTGTCTTTTCTATTTAATATAATATGTATTACTTAATCCCTCAAAGATGCGCGGCTGTTGACAGAGCGCACGAGTGTTTATCGTGTACACGTATGGGTTTGCTTCACAAATATTTCGCGGAAAGTTTGGCTGCGTTACGGAAGCATGGTCGTTCGGTTTGGTGTAGGTTACGAACACTGCGACCTTAATGTTTTAATTCGTCCGTTCCGCGAGTGCCCGAGGCGGTGCGCGGCGGCCCTTACGACGGTAATTACGAGTGTATTCTATACCGCGCCGGGGGATGAGAACCGATTGACGACGCGCTGCGGGTGTCGGCGGGACGCAGTCGGGACCCCCGGGGGGTGCGGGGACATCAACACAGCCCGAGATACGTGAAATGAGAGAACTGATAATGCAACTTGAATGGAATTATTTAGCATAAGTAGTTACTTATGCTAAATAATTCCATACCATTCTCTAAATAGTTATGTAGAGACATACTAACACTACCTACCTGCTACTAATGTCGCCAAAGATTAATGTAATTTCAGTTATTATCTGGTGCAAATGTGAAATGTCATAGTTAAATAATGAATAGGCAGTAATTTTTATCTCTGAAAATGATCGAAAAGAAACAATTATGTACAGTACCCGGCGATAAATATTGCACATCGACCTATTCGATCCTATCGATTTTATACAAAGAAGATAATAATAATAATTATCAAAAGAAGCAAATCATAATTTTGACGTGCGACAGAGATAACGCTCTACGAAGCCGAAATTAGCCGATTGTCTCTTTCCAAAGGTCGATGTGCAATATTTATCGCCGGGTACTGTAGTCCCTTTTCTGTTTCTACTTTGCGAGCTTACAGAGTTGTATTACATACAAATTATTGTATGCAAACGTTTCCTCATAATATTGTCTCAAGTAATACTCACCAAGTGTTAGCTTGGTAACGTAAGTACGCTAAGTATGCAAGAGTGCATTATTCCCGACTAAACTAACTCAGCTATGATTCAGTAATCATGAAGAACCTAGATGACTATGCGTCTAAGATGAAAAGTTAGTTAAGTAAACCTGTAAGTTAAGTTTGACAAGTTGCCCCCGTTGGCGTGTAGCCTCGGTTGACAAGTTGCCCCGTTGAGAAGTTGCACCGGTTGACAAGAGGCCCCGGTTGAGAAGTTGCCCGGTTGACGTGTAGCGTCGGTTGACATGTAGCTCCGGTTGACAAGTTGCCCCGGTTGAGAAATAGTCCCGGTTGACAAGTTGCCCCAGTTGACAAGTTGCCTTGGTTGAAAAATAGTCCCGGTTGACAAGTTGCCCCGCTTGACAAGTTGCCCCGGTTGACAAATAGTCCCGGTTGACAAGTTGCCCCAGTTGACAAATTGCCCCGGTTGACAAGTTGCCCCGCTTGACAAGTTGCCCTCCCAGTTGCCAAGTTGCCCCGGTTGCCGCAACTATGCAGTCGGTAAAATGAACTTACTATGTCCATACATGTAATAATAAATCAAGCAATTACTTACTATCATTTCGTTCGTAATTGATTTCAATTAATATGTATAATGGATAATTTATAATGGATTAATACAATAATAAATAATTGGATACGATAGGTAAATGTTCAGGCGATCCATTAATTAACGAACTATTTCTCTTTGTTTTCAGGTGAGCATCATCCATTAGCTGAATAAAAATCCGCGTCAAGGTAAGTGGCCCGTGACGGTACCACAGTATAAAGACATACAGTATTGTATCTCGGCCGTAACCTTGATGTAAATGCCTACAGCCGCGCGGTACGTAAACATGCGATAGGGCTGCCCGCCTCCAGTATTTTAATTACATTTGCCTACTTTGTGTTTCCATTTAGTTTTGTTATTGTATTTTACTGTGTGTACATAAATAATAAAATAAATAAATATACCTACTTCTTTTTATATAAACAAATAAAATACTTTGTGAATTGAATAGGAAGTGTTTAAAAAAAATGCGTGTTGTTTTGATCGCCGCCGCACGACTCCAGCTAGTGAGCAGCGCGCTGTTGCTATTCAAATTTCGAACTAATCGCCGCGCGGCGCCAGTCAGTAGGCAGCGCTAGCGCGCTGTTAAAATGGCGGGAAAGCAAGTGTGCATTCACAGATTGATTTTATTTAAAATTAAAAAAAAAACAGTTTATTCGGTAATTTAAAAACTTGGCTGCATGCTCTAGTGTCTTTGCCAACATTTTCACGCAGCCACGGCAGAAAATAATCCTCGCGCCATTTTTCTCAAATTTTCTTTTCTTTGTACTTGTATTGTGAAATGTTTTTTTTTCTGTTTCCTCGCAAATGTGTTAAAAAACGTCGTACGATATACGTGCGTATTGGTTATAACATCTTAACGCACTAATATCGTAATGTACTATTACATAATTATAATCATTAAAGTCATTAACACAACTCTCTAAGACCATGTAAGTCCAAAGAATGATGATTTCATGAAACAGTTATTCTTATTACAGTAACAGTTATTCAATAAAAATAATTAATTTTATTCATAAAAGTATGCAATAATTTCATTAATGTTTTGTTATGATGTTGTCACGTTAAACTATCGTCCGTAAATCGACTTTACAGACAACCAATTTTTTTCTAGTATTATTCATACACACAGTACAATAAACAACTATTATTAATAATAAAAACCACGTCTTTACTTTGAATTATACAAAACACACATGCCCCGAGGTTTTAACACAAGCGTACCTACCGTATAATAATTCATGAACCGCCTATAACTACCTATTTCACTCGTGTCTATCACTTTCCTTTACTTTAATCACTTTATTTATTAATCCAGACATCTTTTTTTCCGGAGGTAATAGGAAATACTTATCCATTAAAAAGACACACATTATGTACCTACCCACTCGTAAGTAAAATAGTCTTACCTTTCCGAGTTTCCAGGTAATGTAAAAAAAGCTATCTCTGGATGCGTTATTGACGAATTCATGCAACCAAAAACAGCACAATATCGCCTACTCGTCATATTAAATATGTACTTGAACTTATTTTTAGTGAAAAAATCGCGCGGTTATTGTTATAAAAAACAACACACCGTCCGTTCGTCACTGTTGCACAGTCGCGACTCCGAGCCGCCTGAGCGCACACGGTGATCGAAGCGCGTAGGTATAGCCCGCGTTTCGTCCGTTTGTATGAAGACGATCTACTGTATATATTATTACCGTGACGGTACTCAGAGCTGGGTGAAGAAGTGTCGAACACACGTGACCGCAAATAATCACATGAACCGTTCACACTCACCGCGCGCTGCTAAAGGAGGACTTACTTATGAATACCAACTGTTACCATTCCGATAGATAGAATATGTTTATTTTACAGTAAAATTTACATATATCTTATAGTCGCATAAATTAACAAATATATCTGTAATCGATCCGGTTCATAATCAAACACTTAGTTCTGAATCGACCGACCTACCTGGTTTCAATTCCAAATGTCAATTTTCAGGAGAATAATTTCAGAATCGTATACTTACCTAGCTTAGGTACCTAACACTGGCTAGTAGTGATGTGAGTAGTTATGACGAATTTATTAACAAACGTCCCCTGAAAACATAATGGTTGAACCTCGATTTTTCGGTTTGCGTGTCTCCGTGAGCACATGTGAGTCTTACTACTCGCGAAGTCGCGAGTGTGACGGTGTGGCACAATGCGTCGAGGCATGTCGCGGGCTCGGGAGCTGCTATGTAGGTACAGCAGAAGTACGTACATCCAGATCTAATGTAGGTTTACGTAGGTACTATGTCGTACCTACACTTATCCCGAAAATTCCAAGAAAATTTTCGTTCCAAACACTTTTAGCTCAAAATAATAATTACATACAGTAATATTATTTGCACAAACATTAAGAGTATAGTCAACGCATATTTTTGGGGAATTCTGTAAAGAAATATCAAACAAATTAACGAAATAAATTGATAACAATCCATAAGTAGTGGAAAGCCGAATACGAAGTAAATAAAATATACATTTAATTGTAGCTATGTAGGTATTCAATAATCCTCTATTAAAAATGATACCATCGTTGATGTTACACCGTCAGAGAGATGCGATGGATCGCCTCGTTAAGCAGAATGTTAATACTCCATTTATCATGGCAACGGCACCACGCGAGCTCTGAATGTACTCACTATTGAATCTATAGACTATCTACACAGCTATCTGCTGCAGGATCGCCTGCCATCAAACACTTTCCTGATTCAGTAAGCAGCTCAACGCATTAAGTTAGGTTTGAATGGCAAGGCTTGGCTGTCATACTGATTCCAACAGACTACTAGTAAGCTCGGCGCAACCCGACGCCACCGACACAGTCATCACTTCGTGCACAATAGTTTGTTTTTATAATTAAAATATGTATGCCATAAAAAACATAACTTGTAAAAAAAACCAAGTCTCGCAACTCAGTTCTTATACCGTAAAAAGTTGTGAGATCCATATAATACCAAGTCGGTTAATTTACGTAATTAGCTAACCTAACAATATCTTACAGTGACCATATCAATTTAAAAAACTTTTATGTTTTAAATAAATAGATTGACTTAGCAATCGCGCTAAGCAATCTAATTTAATATATTATGTATTAAGAATGAAGACTGATAGGAAATACAACGCGTACAAATTGTTTGTCTCAAAAACAAAACTTGACATTTTCCTAAACAACGAATTTTGGCCTGACGGCATTATGTTTCGGCGTTTTATGCATTTTAGGTACGGACGCCAGCACATCAACCTACCCGAAACTGTCACATTTTCGCAATCAACTTTGAACCTTATGCTTTAGTGATAAAGTTGAAAATCTATTAAAGAAATCTGTACACCCCTAGTCAGGAGGGACGAAATTTGAGTAATACATAGTTAGTTTTTAAATAAGTAATTATGGATACTGGTAAAAATATCTGCAGATTCACTAATTTTAACTGTCATTCTTTTAAAAACTCAATTGACGATGCACTGAAAAAAAAGAATTGTTGAATGTACCTACTAAAGTAGCGTAGGTTGAGTAATGAACTGCCATAGTCAACCTTTTTCATAGTTAATTTTACTATAACAAGAGTGAATTTAATAAAATCCACTTTGTTGATTTTCATAATCAACCAGTTCTATTTGGTAAAATCAACAATTTCGTGTGTAGGACCTATATAACCCGCGGATTTGATAAAATTTACGCGGAATTTAGTAAAATCAATCATTCTTTTTTTTCCAGTGTGTTAGGAGTTTATGTGAAACGTCTGTGTTAGTGTGCTTACAAGAGACTTGGCTTCTTAATCATGACATTCCATTACTGGGAACTGTTAGTGGGGATTTTGAATATACTGGAAAGTCTGCTGTGGACACATCAGCCGGTATACTGAGAGGGAGACCATATGGTGGGGTGGCTATTCTCTGGAGAAATGGTGTTTTTGAGGTGGTTTCTGTTGTAGAATGTAGTAGTGCCCGACTAACTGCAATCAAGGCGACAATCGGGGGCGTACGATCTTAATCTTTTCTGTATACATGCCTGTGAAATACACAGATAATATGCCTATTTTCTCGGAGGTGTTAGGTGAGATTAGTGCTATTGAAGAGAGTAGTGACATCGAATCAGTATTTTTGTTGGGTGATTTTAATGCCCACCCCAAGGAACTGTTTTATGATGAGCTTGAGAGATATTGCTTGGATAGGTCGTGGGTATGTGCAGATGTGAAGAGACTAAGCGCCGATTCGGGTAGTTACACTTATGTGGACCAGTATCACGATAGTAGAAGGTGGCTAGATCACTGTGTGGTCTCCCACAGTGTCAGCTTGGCAAACCATTATAAATGTTGGTATATTAGAGGACGTATATGTGTCCGACCATCTTCCCATATATATTGAATGCGATCTAGATACGATTAGGCCAAAGCTATGTAACTCTGATATGCCTAGGAATTCAGTGCTCTGGGGAGAGAGAGATGAGTCGCAGATCAGTGACTTAATGTCAAGAAGGTTTGCGACTCATCGATTTTCCATCCGAGTTCACTGACTGTAGCCACGGGACATGTAACCTTAGTGCCCACAAATTAATATTAGACTCATTATATGACCAAATTGTACAGGTCTTAAAAAGGGGGGCTGTCCTAACCAAGGGTAGAAATAATGTTAAATGTCGGAAAAAGGTACTGTGTGGCTGGAACAAACATGTAAGGGAAGCTCATTGGGATGCCAGGCTTAAGTATAAGGCGTGGGTTTTTCATAATCGACCATCGGTGGGCATAGTATACGAGCAAATGCGCGAATCTTGTTACATTTTTAAAAGCAGGCTAAAGTGGTGTCGACAAAACCAAGATCAACTGAAAATGGATGTGATAGCGAAGTGTCGAGCTACTAAAATTTTTTCCCAGTTTTGGAAAGCGACCAAAAAGTTGGATGTTAGGCCTGGCCTCCCAACGAGTGTGAGCGGCTTAAGCGATCCGAACGAGATCGCTAATATGTTTAGCCACCATTTTAGAGTTCGGTCGCCGATCGGTCCTCCTACCGCGAATGTTGGCGTTGCGCCCTGCAGCCTGGGAGAGGACCCTCTTTTGCGTTTCCCAGCAAGCCAAATTAGTGCTCTTATTAAAAAAATGACAAAGGGCAAATCTCCTGGGCATACGGGCTCAGCGTCGAACACCTAAAATATGCTGGAGTGCACCTCCCGAGGGTCCTGTCTTTGTTATTTTCTATGTGCATCAGTAATGCATCAAATTATGGTTAACACCCCGACTCAGAGTAACCCGACGGTTATTTTTTTTTAACCACCCAGAAATAAGAGCCCCGCGAAGCGGGGCTCCGTCGACCTATCTTAGCGCAGGTGGTAATCAGTTACTAGTTAAGTTTAATATCTACTTAGGTTACTATTACCTATCACTACGATAAAAGTTACAAAGAATAAAACAAAGAAAAAATACTTTTAAATATTTATTAAACAAAATACAAAGTTATTGTTTTTTTGCATGTGCGTGTCTATGTATGCAATTTTGCTTTGTGTTTTTAAGTAGGCGTTTTCCATCATATTAGACCAAATAAGTTTTATATCTTTTGAGTGGTATGTCAAACGATTTTATATTTAATGTATGTTATGTCAAACGATGTTATATTTAATGTATGTTATGATTATAAAAATTAGTTGTTTTAAAATTATATCAATCGTTCGTTATATTAACTAATCGCTATATTAAATAAAATTATAGGTTGCGTTGTTATATGTTGTTACTATTAGAGGGTTTGTTGTTATATCATCTATTACTTACCCAATATGTTCGCATGCGCAGTAGTTCATTATCAATGCTGACGCTTCTTCAGCTGCCTACATACACTTACATTAGGTACAGATAAGTTCACTGCATATACCTAGGTTCGGTCCGCCACAAATATCCATTATATTGCATGAATTAATTACCCAATGTGTAATCTGTTTTGTGGCTAAACATTGATATAATAAAATATGGAGCAAAGATTGTAGACAATTAAATGAATTCACGAAATCTTTTTGTGGTGGACTGTACCTGGATTCAACGCACAATCACTGATAAAATAACGGAATAAAAATAAAATATTACGCAGTTTAGATTTGTACTTAGATTTGTGTGAAACAATAAAACTGTCGTTATCTCTAACGATACGAGAATGTTTTTTAGTATGTGTATAAGTAAGTCATTTAACTTATGTTTGATTTGATCCGCTTTTAATAAAGCAGTTAGCAAGAACGGTTGGGTTTTATTTGTTGATTGCGCCTCACTCTGGTCGCTGGTTGGCTGCGGCGGCTGCGGCGGCTGGCGGTGGTCTTGGCCGATGGGTTTGTAAGCAGATTATGTCATGGTTGAGCCTAGCCTGCATAGCACAGCTTTACACAAAATATTCTCATGAATTAAACTGTGAAACGGACCAAGGTTTAATATTTCCTGCAAATCCTATACATATGTCAACACCAACAGATAGACTACTGCGATTAGACGACCCTTTATACCTACTCAATATTGCTACTGTTTGGTGTTGCTAGCTACACAAACGTGTATCAGGGTCGTAGTAACCATTACCCTTCATCAAATCATGGAAATGAAGCAAACTCTCTGTTTATATTAGTATTAGTAGTGGTATGTCAGGCGATACATCGCGGGAACTGTCCGCTGATCAGAATATGCTCCGTGTCGTTCACAAGTGAACACGAACACGTGTTCACTCACGGATTGTACCATCCTGTGTTGTGTTGTACAGATTAATTAGCAATATGTATATATTCGTTATATCCGAACATGTGGTTGATTAACAAACTATTGTAATGAGAAACATTTAACATACCTACATTTTTCGTTGACTCTTGATTAGAGTTAGAACTTTCATTCGATATAAATTTGGGTGACTAGGGTGTCAACCAAATCTATGTATATCGAATGAAAGTTTCATCTCCGGGTGATAGACAACGCATAACCATTGGACTCAATATGATTGTCTCGAAGTAAATAAGAAATCCCACCGACTAGCGCAGCACCGGCAAGTGAAGAGTTGCTATATGAAGTTATAAACGACGTCTGTGCTCGAAACGGAAGGGATGGTTTCCTGTAAGTTGAGTCCGTGAGTCGAGACGTGTTCACGTTCAGTGAGGGGCGCGGTGACTCACCTCAGCGGCAGAACGTCTGTAACTCTGTACACGCGGAAGCGATCCAGGCGAGGCGATAATGTGCCGCTGGGATTATAGGTAAACTTGGAGGTACCTACGGCTATTATAACATTCAATCTGAGGGCCGTTATCCAGGCAGCTGAGCCACATACTACACTGGGTATTGAATTATTGATATGTTTCGCGGACAAAGCAACAGCCGACAGCCTTCCAACCGTTGTTACACCAAAGCGTTGCATAAAAGCACTAACAACTTTTTTTGTTTATACCCTTTGACCCTGCTCGATCCTTTTCTAAGGCAAGCCTTAAAAAAAAGCTCTTTCTATTTCCATGTAGAAAAAAAGGATAAATAAATCCTCTGCTGATCTGAGGTGAACAATATTGAATGTCAGGAAGCCTGCTATACACAACAGCTTTACGGTTCTTAAATGGAATTGACACGAATACTATCTCACTGCTGGGACTGGGAGTCTGGGTCACAGGCCTCCTCTCTGTGAGGGAATGGGCCGTAATCCTTTCCTGTGTTGTGTTGTACAGATAGCAATCTGTATATTATTTATTCGTGATATCCAAACATGAATAAGAATAAGAAAACATTTATTTGTATTGCATGATGTTTTGCAATAAATTAGGTATATTTAATCCATTTTTGCAAATATTTGTAAAATATTATTTCATTCGTTTGCCAGAAGTGAGTGAAATTAAATCCGAACCGAGCCCAACTCGCTACGTTTGTAGAGCTTCCACAGTATCCAGGTGACGTGCAACCCACCTGCAGGCCAGCACTCCTCGCCTGTAGGTCCTATACCACACTTATAGTAATCGTATGTTCAGAACTTCAGACTAAATGCCATGTGAACAGCAACATTTGTAGGAACTAGCCAAGTCTACTAACTAATATTACCTTTTACGAGGCAAATTCTAAAAATAAAATGTTGAGTCGTGTATTATTAGAGTTTGGTATTATCACAGTATAAATATGAACAGTATGGAAACTAGACCTATTTGTTGAAATAATTACCTATGCACCATTGGAGCGTTAATGTTGTCACTCTTAATGTCTGTAAAATTGATGTGTTTTATTGTAACGATGTTTTTCAAAGCGGTTTGCGGTTAGCAGTTGACTGGTTATCGTTCCCTCCTTCTGGTCAAATCGTAAATACAAGATGGGGCTGCGAGAATATCATTTTCATAGTTTTCGAGGGTGCTAAAGCCGATAGTGAAGTCAATATGCGCGATGCCTAGTTAACCCTGCACCTTACCGTTTCAACTCGAGAATGGGTGTAATAATAAATAAAGAAAACAATATTTTAAAAAATATAAAATATCTTTATTCTTCGTAATTATAAATTATTTACTGAAAAACGACACCCATGATAAATAAATTGAAAAATTTCCGAGCCGCTATCTTGAATTTATATTTTTACCTCATTATCGGTTTTGGCACCCACGAAAACCATGAAAACGACACGCATGACAAATAAATTGAAAAATTTTACAGCCGCCATCTTGGATTTACATTTTGACCTCACTATAGGCTTTAGCACCCTCGAAAACTATGAAAACGACAACCATGACAAAAAAATTGAAAAATATGTTAGCAGCCGCCGTATAATACACAATACGCACCAGGCATTTTTAAAAAGATGGACGGTCCGTGGCGCAAGGAATAAATGTATTACGCGAGTACTCGTTCCAACACGGCAGATCACGACACGTGTGACTGAGAGCACCGCGACTATCGCTTAAGTGTATCGTAGATGCGCGCGTCTGTGTGATTGTGCCGTTTCGAACGTTTGTACGTAGTTTCTGTACTGTTCATATCTTTACTGGGGTATTATGGTGGAGGTTTAGTGAGATCGCACGTGGTTGGCCCACTCCCCCTCCCCCTGCGCTCCCCCCTCACCTCCCAGGGCGCCCGTCTGTACGTCCCGTGCACAGTGTACACTGCTGTACAGTTATGTGGGAGGTGTTTACCCCGACGCGTGCGTTGCATGTGCGTGGTGCGCGCGCGTCGGTCGCGGGACTCGCTCGCGTCTCTCATCGCATATTTATATAGTTGAGTGCGGTAAGTCAATGATCGGCGGCTGCTGAAGTCGCCGCTCGATGCCCAGCGTTGGACAACCGCCATCACACCTACCATCGCGCTGCAACGCACGCGCCGCCGCGTGTCTCACGAAGTCTGCAGGCACGCGACGCGCTGCGCTTAGCTTTCACGGCCATTGCATCACGTCAATGAACACAATGCGCCATGACTCGTCAATCGTCATGCTTATGGTGGTGCGTGTCTCGCTACCGACAGTGGCTACAGTCGCACAATGACGCGGAGGGACGCGAACAGCTCAGTTTAAATTGTCGTTAGCCACATTGTCCTTACCGCGTCGTTAGTGCGATCAATATAATGATAGTTCTACACCGTAACCGTTAGCGTCGGGAAGAATACATTTATGTGGGTTCGTCCACCGCTCTATTTGTGAATGCCACTCTAGATACGATTCCACTGAAAGCCGAATGCCGAGGGCCGAGCGCCGAAGAGAAATAGGCCGGTACACGCCGACAACCATCCAGACAGGCCGTTCTCTACGTAGTTTTTATGTGGCATGTTGGCGGCGCGCCAGCCATGTCTCAACTGATTGATTTTACTAAGACCAATCGTATTATTTCACGTTTAGTTTATAATCCGCATGTACTACGCACCGCTCCGGGCTTGTTAGCACTGCACTGCAGCTCTCTCGCCGCGTTCGCCGCATCTGATCACTTGTCCTGTGTAAAGGTAAACAATTACAACTTTCAGAGATAACGCACATTTGGCTTGGTTACAGCTGACTATAAATCTTGCGTCTTTTAAAGTAAATTCTGATCGTCTTAGTTTATCAGCACTGTAATCAAATGAAATAAAATATGTATTCGAGTATGAGGCCCACGGAAAAGATCCGGTATGTTAATTAATGCTGTACCTTCTTAAGAACTAGAGTTCTGGTACTTTAGACTGAATTAATGAATTTTATCCAATCATCATACAGGAAGTAATTTTTTCCAAAAAGTTCGGGTTTTATTTTCGGATAAAATTGTAGTATGTATGGCCGAAGGATAGCAATTTTGTTCTACCAACATATTATGATTATGAACTGTCAAAATTCATCCTGTTCTTACTGTAGCGGTATCTACAACGCCACAAGCAAACAACGCGTCATACTGACGTCACGCAAAATCCTGCATCGCGCAAGCAGAGTTTACCGCGCAACTAGCATAGATTTGTATCTATGCTAGTTGCGCGGTAAACTCTGAAACAACGGCCCGACATGAATCATCGGGCAGTTGCCCGCTAGACACAACACCCGTCTGGTCGGAGGATCCTCCCTTATCTATGGAGGTTGAGTGAACTTTACACCCTGTTCCTCATACCTCTATACTGGTAAATGATAAATGATTTTATTTTTGTAAGTAGGTTTGCACAAACACTTTTACACGTCAATCATATATTTTTTAAACTAGATGAGATCGGCGTTTCCAGATAGGAAACGCCGATGCGACTACTCTGAGAAGAAAGGCCGAAACAAACTCAGAGGTCATAGTCTCTTTTAAAGTCCAGACATAATCTTGGTCAGGTTATATGAAGACCATGTAGGTCGATATCTGAGATGGTCTTTTGAGGAAAGAACCACACAGATTGAGAGGACCTGTCCAGTCAGTGCACGCATTTGTCAGAAATCGTGTAGCTCAACTCAAGACTTAAGGAGCTCAACGATTCGACGAACAATACCAAAGACAGGACATTTGGGTAGGCCACATAAATTACTTACTCAAACTGTCAGACCATGGAGAGAATCATAAAAAATACAAAATGAATAAAATAAATGACCCACATTGTCTTCACATTCACAATAATTTAAATAATGTATAATGTATACTTTACAAAGTAAGCTAATGTCATTGTTAAAAAAAAAAAAACACTGGCACTCCGGTAGTGCCGACAGAAGTGAAAACTTGAACAATTACGAGTGTATTTTGTGAATCGTCTTATAAACAAAACACGCGTGTTAAGGTGTGTTCCTTATTTTATAGGGTTTTTTGCAAATCAGGTATGATGACCAAAGTGACTGGTTTATTCTTCTCGTGAAAGGAATTTATTCAGATTTACAAATAAGCACACAGGATAGACTTCAGTTCGTGGTGTTGGTCGCGGCAGTGGTAAGAGAAGCAAGCCGCTCGCATAGAGCTTGTCGTCAGTTATATATCCGTGGTTCAGCGCCATCTCGTCGTTGTTGGATGAACTACGTAGTTAGTACGCGAGGCCCTCGTAGTTCTTCCCGATGTGCATAGATGGCGCTGTCCTCAACAACGCGCGTCTTAAGTTTTACGTCTGACGTTAGTACGCGAGGCCCTCGTAGTTCTTCCCGATGTGCATAGATGGCGCTGTCCTCAACAACGCGCGTCTTACGTTTTACGTCTGACGTTTTACGTCTTACGAATTTTCGATCAGGGTCACGTGACCTGACGCGAATTTAGAAGTTTTTACCCATTCCAAAAAAAGTACACAGCGCCGCTAAAGAAGTTTTCACTTCAAAAAAAAAACATTAATGTCAATGTGTATATTATACAAAAAAAAAAAACAAAAACACTCAAAATGCAGAAATTGGAAGCAGCTCAATCCCAAGCCGTTTTGTCCTCAATATATAATCTTTAACAGTATAAAATGCTTTCTTGCACAACGTACGTTTAATTAATGATTTAAATTTATTAAGGCTTAGATCTTGAACGTGGCTTGGTAGTTTATTATAAAAGCGTATACATTGGCATCTGAACGAGCCACCTATTTTCTTGAGCCTTGTTGTACGTACAACAAATTTGTGTTTGTTTCTAGTATTTATATTATGGATATCACTGTATTTTTTGAACAATTTTATATTTTTATGGGCATATAAAAGATATTCATAAATATACTGAGAAGGCATAGTCATTACATTAATCTCTTTAAATTTTTCTCTGAGAGAGTCTCTCGGACTTAATTTATAAATTGATCGGACAGCACGCTTCTGCAAAACAAAGATAGTCTGAATATCGGCGGCATTTCCCCACAATAGAATACCGTACGACATTACACTATGAAAATAACTGAAGTACACTAAATGGGCAGTCTCTATATCAGTTAAATTACGAATTTTTCTAACAGCGTAAGCTGCGGAACTTAGCTTTTTTGACAATTTATCTATATGTGGACCCCACTGAAGCTTAGCATCCATAGTTATACCCAAGAACACTGTGCTGTCTTCAGGATTCAATTCCTCGCCCTTTATCAACACATTAGTTTTCACCTGCCTAACGTGGGGTAGCGTAAACTTAATGCATTTGTTTTTTTTCTCGTTTAGAAGCAAATTATTAACATTGAACCAGTGGACCACTTTCGAAATCGCGCTATTTACATCGTCAGTACTGCCGACGCACAGAGCGGCCGATTCCCAAAAAGCTGGCCAAAACTCGAAAAATCAAGTAATTGATTTAAAATTTATTACTCGGAGGTTTTCGGGGTCGCTGATTACGAATTTGATATTAAAAATCTTAAAAGCCACCCTCTTCCTCCCCTATTGACTACCCCCTCGCGTGAAATAGCGTATATTATTCAACATAATCAAGATGCATGTCAATTCATATGTTTTCGTAGTCGCTGATTACGAATTTGATATTAAAAATTTGAAAAGCCACCCCCTTCCTCCTCTATTGACTACCCCCTCGCGTGAAATAGCGTATATTATTCAACATAATCAAAATGCATGACAATTTATAGGTTTTCGTAGTCGCTGATTACGAATTTGATGATGATCTATAACTTATAATGATCTATAAATTGGTATATAGGGGTTTTTAGGGTCGTTTATCATGAATCTGTTATCAGAAATAGTGAATTCCAAATGGCCGTCTCACTTGCTCATTCTTGTAAATAAATGTACAAAAAGACAGCATGTGTGCAATTCACACGTGGTAGAAATGAAACCTTCAAAAACACTGTATAATGCTTCCTATCTCATTTTCTCCCATGTTAAATCTTATGAATTTACATGTCTCTTTTTACTGTCGCTTTTTCGTTTCATAAACTTTCAAATCACAACGATGCTAAAGAACATCCATCCATCCATCCATCCATCCACACCCACACTCACAACCACACCCACACCCACCCACACCCACGCCCACACATCCATTAAATGTGATGTCATTTGTACTAATAAAAAACAAAAACGCGCCCCATCGCGATACTCCGCGCCACATCGCGTTACATCGCGCTACCTGCTCGCCGCGCTACTGCTTGCCGCGCCGTTCACCGGACTATTGTGATCATCTATTTTAAGAAATCGTATATATCGTGTTGTCACGCTGCGAAGTAATTGTTCAAGATCGCGCTATTCCTCAATATATCTTGATACTACGCCTTATCGCTCCACATCGCGATATTCTGCGCCACATCGCTCCACATCGCGATACTCCACGCCACATTGCGCCCCATCGCGATACTCCGCGCCACATCGCGCCCCATCGCGATACTCCGCGCCACATCGCGTTACATCGCGCTACCTGCTCGCCGCGCTACTGCTTGCCGCGCCGTTCACCGGACTATTGTGATCATCTATTTTAAGAAATCGTAATGGCTAGTTTTTCAATTAATTCACTCATAAATAGCGTACAGATTGAGTGCTTTGCTATTGTTGTAGCCAATAAATTTTACGTCATCATTAATGTTTTAATGATCACATAATCTGTATAATAAATATAAAATTCAAAGTCCTGACTGACTGATACACCCTAAACCGCTGGTCCTAGAGACATCAAATTTGGAGGGTGTGTTCTTTGTGAAGAGTAGGTATCCACTAAGAAAGGGTTTTTCGAAAGTCCTCCCCTAAGATGGTGGGATTTTGTTTGTGTGAAAAATCTTATTCCTTGAGTTAATAAACTTGTAACTTGCCAAGAAAACTTATCTAAGTAAATTATGAAGTTTGTCATTTTTTGTTTTTCTTAACTATCCTCTAAAGGGGGATTGGGGGATATCGCAATTTATATGGAAGAATTTTAACGCGCTGTCCAATTGCCTCGGAACTCAGTATTTATTATAGTTAAAACTAAAAATAAGGAATAACGTGTATCAGGGTTTTTCGAAAATCTACCCCTAAAAGGGATAGTTAATTTTAAAGGGGAGGATTTTACTGCGTGCCTTGATTAACTGGAAAATTGGTATAAATAATCTTTGAGTCAAGTTATGAACACATCTTAAACTATTTATCAAAATTCAACCTCTGCGGGGGTGAAAAGCGGGGTACAGTTCAAATGAAAATTCTTATTCATTTGGTTAATAAACTTGGCTAAAACAATTAAATAATAAAAAAAAAATACTTATCTAAGTAAATTATGAAGTTTGTAGTTTTTGTTTTTCTAAACTGCCCCCTAAAGGGGAATTAGGCGTGTCAAAATTTGTATGGAAGAATTTTAACGCGCAGTTAGATTAACTCGAAACTCAGTATTTATATTTAAGACCAAAAATAAAGAATGTTTAACGCGTATCAGGGTTTTTCGAAAATCTACCTCTGACGGGGTGAAAAGGGGTACTTAGTTAATTTTGCAGGGGCGGTTTTTACTGCGTGACTTGATTAACTGGAAAATTGGTATACTTAAATAATCTTTGAGTCAAATTATAGAAACATCCGAAGCGGTTTTTTCAAAATTTCACCCCTATGGGGATAAAAACTAGGGAAGAAAAGGCGGGATACAGTTAATATGAAAATATCTTATTCCTTTGAAACTTGAAATTTGGCAACATTTGCCTCAGTAAATAATAAAGATTGTCACTTTTAGTTTAAAAAAACCCCTTACAAAAGTTTTAGGGGGTGACAATGTTAATAGGTAAGAAAAAAATTAACTCGCTGTCGGATTAAAGGTCATAGCCCACTTACACGACTCTGCTCCCACCCGGCAAAAAGAATATCATTTAAATATGGGCTTTAAATATTGCTCTTTAGATATATTTTACATTAGCATGCTTATGCGAGCTTACCGCCGCGCCGTCAGACTGCTCGGTAGTTGACGCCTCGCTGGCCGCACGCTGTAGCCGAGCGGTTGGTACGGCTACGGTGTCCGCGCGCTGACTGCTAGCAGACGCCGCCAGTTCCAACAGCGCGGTTTGTACGCCGCGCGCCGTACCGAAAAGCGAGAACTGTCGGCGGGTGCATAGCTGGCCGTCTGCTAGCTGTCGCCGCGTGGACTGCTAGCTGTCACCGCGTGGACTGCGAGCAGTCGTCTTAGTTTAGGGCGGTGTTGGGTGGGAGCGGTGTTGGAGCAGAGTCGTTTAAGTGTGCTATGACCTTAACTCGAAACTCTACTGGGTAAGTACTAATACTTAAAATAAAAAAGTATGTTTGTGTTAGGTTAGGATTGTGTTTGTGGCATAAATTAAGAGCTAATTTTTCCAACGCCAGATTTTGAATAGGTATCTGACAGAAAAAAAAACTGTCAGTCTTCTATACAAAAACTGTCAGACGTCAATTTTATTCCATGAATAAAATATATCGGTCGATTGAAAAATCAGCCCTAAGGAGAATTTATTTTAATGATAATCTTCTATACTAATAAAAAAGCTAAAGAGTTTGTTTATTTGTTTGTTTGAACGCGCTAATCTCTGGAACTATCTACCTGACGGATTGGAAAAATTGTTTTTGGATTTGGTAGACCTATTCTCGAGACAGGCAAGTATTTATGCTATGACCCTTAGGAACAGAAAACAAAGAAAAAATTTCGGAAAGAACGCTAAGCGTAAACAACGTAAAGGCGCGGAGATGCGATGCGTTGGGTCGGGGGAACGAGAAATTTCACGCGGACGAAGTCGCAGGCAGAAGCTAGTTTAACATAAAATGTACAGTATTATGATAGACAATCTGCGCCTATGCATGAGGGGTCACTCGTCTGCGAGATATTGATAGCATATCGAACGTGGCTAATTTAATCAATTCAATATCAAAAGGTCGTGCCACGCTTTTAACGAGTTTCCATTGACGCAATAGCGCGCCTTCCAACACAAGACTAGTTGAGTGCAAAGAGCGCGGCGATGGAGCCGCAGGATGGTCGGGTGAGCACCGCTCGGGAACGGAACCTCGCGCCGCTGCTCCAGCGCATGCACGCGGAGTAAAGGAACAAGTAGGTATATTCTTCAGACTAACCAAACATCTTCGATGTTAAGTTTGGAATAGCTTCACTACGCGTCTATTACTTTGTGGTAAATGATCAAACAGACTCTAGCGTGGGGCTAATGCCCCACGCTAGTATGTATGTATCGTATGTATTGTATCGTCTCACTCAGACACAACGTCGTTATGATCACGACAACGAATTTCACATAATTATGTTGAACAATTTGTGTTGTCTTATTTCTGATGCAATATCTTTATTGTTTTGTCTGAGTGCCATGAACCACTGATATACCTACTCAATAGATGAATGATCTAATTTGTACAAAGCATTGCTTTCTGATAATAGCGCCTGCGCAGACCGCGCTTCGCGAACTTTGCCACAGTTCCTCATTCATTATACTCGTATTAGTTCAATGTTACATTTAATTGCTACTCAAACTATAATTTTCACAGAGCAATATGTCGAAGAGTTTCCCATTCATATAAGGAATTGAATGGTGTCACGAGTATTTAATTATTTAATGAACGATATTCGTGAACGGGACCGGCGTCCGCATGTTATAACATCTGACATTAATTACTTCATTGAACATATTTTGTTCTGTTGTAGAACTGATGTGATTCGGTTCATTTGTGATTAGTGTACACATTAGTGAGTCGTGATCTTCGCGGAAGATTAATAGTCTCCTCCGCGTGACTTTAGCTATTAAACTTGTGTCGCATTGATAGCGGCCGCGCGCGCTCCCGCACCGCCGCACCGCGACCGCCGCACAGCCGCGCCGCCGCGCCGCCGCGCCGCCGCACCGCCGCACCGCCGCACCGCCGCCGCCTCCCGCACCATTCGCCCCGCTCGCGGCACCAAACAATCCCAATGAAATAAAAATAATCACCAACACAAATGAATATAAAACACAAATAGCTCACAAAAATAGAGAATGCGAATAACTGACACACATCGAAGTGTTTTCGACCAGCATTAGTTTAATGATAGCGGCGCGAGGCGCGTCGCACGCGGCTTGCGCCTGCGCCACTGGCAGCGCGCACTTCCGAGCGGCTCGCGGCCACATTAACTGCCAGTTAATGATGTATCGGACCAATTAAACCGCTAGTGTCCGCGGCGCCGGCGCGTGCCGCCTCTGCTGACGCGGCCAGCCGTCCGCGGCGCGTCTGCTCAACAACATTAGGGCCAAACCACACGGGCGGCGCGGCTGCGGCGCGGCGCCTGAGCGGCGCCGCTGCGGTTTTCTACATACAAAAATGCATTGTAGCCACATGGCGCCGTGCGGTGTGCTCCGGCGCCGCGCCGCGCGCGCATCGGAATCGAGACGAGGCGGGGAGGGGTGTAAGCAGAGCGGAGCCGGAGCGGCGCCGGTCGCAGTTGTTTGTAGTATTACAGACTGTCGCATAGCGATGGGCAACCCCTCATTTTGCCGCCGCTGCGGCGCCGCCGCGGCTCCGTAGAACGTTGCGACGCCGCTCTGCCCGTGTGGTCGCCAGCGCGGCGAAATGGCTTGCGGTGCGGCGCCGCACCGCCCGTGTGGTTTGGCTCTTACAGCTTAGTGCTGTGAACACTTTCCTATACTTCCGGCCTTGTCATCTTCACTTTATGATGGTAGTGAAACTGGAGACTGCAGAACCCTTGCTTGGCTCGACGTTGGCGTGATTTTCTATTTAATTTTATATTAATTCTGGTCAATAGTTGTGGTTCACACAAATGTAATACATATTCACACAAATGTATGTATAAATGTGGGTGTTGCTCGTGACCTGCCTAAAATGTGAATCATGTGATTTGGCACCAACGTTGGCTCCAATTGTACGTCATCGTTGTCCGGTTATTTCTGACACGCATTGTAGCTTGGCAACAATAAACAGAGCTTGTTTTTGTGCGGTAGGCCTATGGTTGGCATCGCGACGGGCTGCTGGGGCTCGGTGCATTCCACTCAGTCCGTGCACCGCACTCGCTCGCTGCACTAGTGTGACTTGTGTCCTGTCTGCTGGCCACTTTGTTCCTAATGACTGTGCTGCTACAGTACAGGGACTGGAGCCAGTACCAACACGTGTGAGTAGCAGGTGCACATGTTGACGTGAAATCATCTCGCGGTGTCTTACCAACACTGTCAACGTTTCGAGGTGTTTGTGTCCAGCTTTCACAAGGTTTTGACTTGATAGTGAAACAGGCATAGTTTAATGGCCATCAGAGTGTTTGATACGTTGCCTATTCATGAATGTTGGCACTCGGCACGTATCGCACGTGTCGATCGCAATCGATGCTTCATTACGACAGGTCATGTTTGTGTGGTGTTCTTAAGCATAATATTATGCTAATTGCAACATTATTTATTTAATTAAATATAATTACACAGACCATACTCTGACATTGACATAGTCGCAGTTGAGCTTATTGAATCATGGTAATATACACGGTGTACACGGTGCACACCGGTGCATACGGTGTGCACCCGTCCGTTCGTCCACTGCTTACATAGACAGCGGAGCACAGCTTATCCCTCTACACACTGGCTTAGGCCGTCTCCAAGCTTATGCGGAATTTTATATTATATTCTATCGAATTCAAGATTTATTCTTGAATTCGATAGAATATAATATAAAATTAAAAAAGAGAAAGATAGTGGGTGTATTCCTGTTACAATAAAATAACGACGTCAGCTGCGGTCGTCACCCGTCTGCGTCTGCAGACAGCCCCGCGCGCTGTCGGGATGAGCTCGTCGGCGGTCGGCACTCGTCTGCAGACAGCCCCGCGCGCTGTCGGGATGAGCTCGTCGGCGGTCGGCACTCGTCTGCAGACAGCCCCGCGCGCTGTCGGGATGAGCTCGTCGGCGGTCGGCACTCGTCTGCAGACAGCCCCGCGCGCTGTCGGGATGAGCTCGTCGGCGGTCGGCACTCGTCTGCAGACAGCCCCGCGCGCTGTCAGGATGAGCTCTTCGGCGGTCGGCACTCGTCTGCAGACAGCCCCGCGCGCTGTCGGGATGAGCTCGTCGGCGGTCGGCACTCGTCTGCAGACAGCCTCGCGCGCTGTCAGGATGAGCTCGTCGGCGGTCGGCACTCGTCTGCAGACAGCCCCGCGCGCTGTCGGGATGAGCTCGTCGGCGGTCGGCACTCGTCTGCAGACAGCCCCGCGCGCTGTCGGGATGAGCTCGTCGGCGGTCGGCACTCGTCTGCAGACAGCCCCGCGCGCTGTCGGGATGAGCTCGTCGGCGGTCGGCACTCGTCTGCAGACACCCCCGCGCGCTGTCGGGATGAGCTCGTCGGCGGTCGGCACTCGTCTGCAGACACCCCCGCGCGCTGTCGGGATGAGCTCGTCGGCGGTCGGCACTCGTCTGCAGACACCCCCGCGCGCTGTCGGGATGAGCTTGAGAGTCGCCTCCGCCTCGTTGTGAACATTAACAATTTAACACAGAGTAGGTACAATACCTACAATTAGGCAAATTACAGAAATTCATTTTCACTAAGTATAATACATAATATTAAGTTTACAGTAGTATTTTGAATTAATCTGCAGTAATTTGAAGTACTTATGCGGCTTGTTATGTTTATAATGCTCATAATTTTGGCATTAATTCTTATATAACTCCTTTGAAAACATTGACTGATGTGGAAGCGTTCCTTGGAGGAGTTTATTGAAGGAGTCCTCTAATCGCTGTTCACGCTATTCTTCCGACGCGGCTACAGCTATTATTTAGCTGTCGGGGACTAGGATAACAGGGGAACAGGTAACTGAAAATGTGTCATTTTCCATTCGAGAGCCTGCCGAATGGTTGACAATAGCTAGGATGCGTAACGTCATTTCTCAGCGACAAAAAAAAAAAAAAGGTAGGTACCTAAGCATTACGCCGCTTCTAGACGATGCTCCCTGGTCAGCACTGTGAACACATGAACGAACATACAACTAACGCTCACAAATAAATGATAAAATAAAAAGTTATATATAGGTACGGGGCGCGGCGGCCACATCGAATAAAAGCCCAAGTTTTTGTTACCCGAAGCGACTCGTTCGAAGCTGTTCGTTACGAAATGAGCCTCGCGGCGCGCGGTGGCGCGGGCGGCGCGCGGCGCGGCTGACGGCGCGCGGTGGCGGCGCGGCTGACGGCGCCGCCACCGCGCGCCGGACATCGTCACGTTACGTAGTATGACGTCATATTTATATAATCTCTGTTTTGCTTTCGAAGTTCACGGTCACGGTCCGCAATATTCTATTAAGCTTATCAAATCTATTTTTGTTTGTTCAAGTATTTTGAATGTTTCTTATTTGTACGATGATTTCATGCAATTTTTATTAAATTAAGAATTATGCCATATGTGGTTCTGATATGTAACTGCTAAACGATATTAATGATACATAAGTAAACGCTGAAGTATGACTTGTGATTGGTGACTTGTGATTTGACGTATTCTTTTCAGGACGTACCATGTGACCTGCTACAAGACTCGAGTGCGCTCCGAGCTCTTGATAGCGAAGTTTTCAGGACGTACATTGTGACCTGCTACAAGACTCGAGTGCGCTCCGAGCTCTTGATAGCTAAGTTTATAGACCCCTCGACACCATGCTCATACAATTACAGTTTAATTATGAAATGGTATACAATAGCTCTCCAAGACGCTCGTAAACTAAACTGATAGTACAGCGTGAGAGGTTCCTCCACCTTGAACTAGCTTAGTAATTTCAACGTCGTACTAATTGCTGCTACTTACGACACTTTCGAAGTTAACAAGTTTATTATAAATCATAAGATACTTACATAAAGAACCTCCCACACCTAGGAACTGCACATAGTCGTAATCCTCAGAAACTTGTAACACTCCAAAAGCATGCAATCTAACTAAGTTCACGTCACAGATCATTTGCTAAACTACCCATGTTTAATGAAATAAGGTCTGGCTTGGGACGCGGAACAGTTCAGAAGCCGAATCTGTCCACTGCTGGGCGAGAGGGCGAGCGGGAGAGCGAGCTAGGCGCCAGTCAGATTAGCGCTGTGAGACTGACGCTCTCGGCAAACTGCATAATCTGCATAGTTAATAAGCAACTAGCATACTTGGAATAGCGAGCTTCATAATAATGTTATCGAAATAACTTCACGTTCAATTTTACTCATGTAAAATTCTCTGTAGCGGAAGGCGTAGGACGTGGGGGAATGCCTCGCACCATTTGCCTCTCTGTGCGGTATTCTCCTGCACACGAGCGTGGCGTCGCGAGGCGTAGCGCAGCGTCGCGAGGTGCATTGCCGAACGTATTCTGTATGTAAGTGCGCGAGAGAGGCGCCATCACCTCGTCTTGTATCCTTCATGTTGTTGCACGTTGTCGCTTTTATAAACATGCTATTGGGTTAAAAACCTTCCAGGAGTACTTATTTTGGAAGTAAAAATCACATTTTCTGTTGCACTACACTTTGCACATACAATTTCAACAAACATAAAGATTCCACTCTATTGAACCACATCTCACAAAGATACGATTGTGTTCACTGTCGATGTCGAGGCCGCCACTCTCGACATATACCTACTTAGAAAATGTTTCAGATCTCCCAAATGTAGTGACATTTGGGAGATCTGAAACATGAAGTTGAAGTGTCAACACAAATGATGTTTTGAGTTGAAATATGTATTTAATGATGAAAGGGAGGAACTGTAATCTAAATTATTTTGGATTAATAATAATTCATTTTGCAAATAAGTTTTTTAATTGATATTGTACAATAATCGACTTTAGTTGCACAGAGGTAAACCGCAAATACTTGAACACTACTTATCTGGCCACATTTCTGTTGTGGCAGTAAGTTACTGAGCAGCAATAATGTTGTAGCAGCAATTTTTCAGTGCGTGATATTTCTGATAATAACAAAGGATGATCAACAGTGCTCAGTGCGCTTGCCAAGTGTGCTAATTGTCGCAATTATTCTATAACAAACGGTCAAACATTCGCTGTTTCACACTGCACATTTGCACACGATATGCCGACTATGTAGAGCTCTCCACATTTCGATCTGTGTATCGCTTTTAGGTAAAAGCGACACATTGATGCATGTCACTTTATGAATGAACTAGGACGTCAGAGAAATAAAAGGCATTGGGATATTATGGTGTGTAGTGTGTGTAACTGCGGAGTGCTGCAGCGCGGGCCGTAAGCCGAGGCAGGTGTCCATCGTCGCGTGTCATCGTGGGCGCTATACTAGATGCTCCTTGATGCCAGTTTCACACTATTCCATGCGTCGCGTCGTGCGTCAGTTCCAGCCCAGCGCGTGTTCGGTGTACCGACACTAAATGTGTGCATACTCAGATATGTTACATAAAATTAAGCTCTCAGCTGCTTGAACGTATTAATTAGACAGGCTGCCCGGCATCGCCAATCATAATACCTAAGATAATAATAGACCGTTAGGGGCAATTAACTTGGCTTGTTGGCAACTGAACAGTCCTGCCTGTTCACCGACAACTGAACAGTCCTGCCTGTCCTCTGAGAACGGAAAAGTCCTGCCTGTTCACCGACAACTGAACAGTCCTGCCTGTTCACCGACAACTGAACAGTCCTGCCTGTCCTCTGAGAACGGAAAAGTCCTGCCTGTTCACCGACAACTGTAGAGTCCTGCCTGTCCTCTGAGAACGGAAAAGTCCTGCCTGTTCACCGACAACTGAACAGTCCTGCCTGTTCACCGACAACTGAACAGTCTTGCATGTTCACCGACAACTGTACAGTCCTGCCTGTTCACCGACAACTGAACAGTCCTGCCTGTCCTCTGAGAACGGAAAAGTCCTGCCTGTTCACCGACAACTGAACAGTCCTGCCTGTTCACCGACAACTGGACAGTCCTGCCTGTCCTCTGAGAACGGAAAAGTCCTGCCTGTTCACCGACAACTGAACAGTCCTGCCTGTTCACCGACAACTGAACAGTCTTGCATGTTTACCGACAACTGAACAGTCCTGCCTGTTCACCGACAACTGAACAGTCCTGCCTGTCCTCTGAGAACGGAAAAGTCCTGCCTGTTCACCGACAACTGAACAGTCCTGCCTGTTCACCGACAACTGAACAGTCCTGCCTGTCCTCTGAGAACGGAAAAGTCCTGCCTGTTCACCGACAACTGAACAGTCCTGCCTGTTCACCGACAACTGAACAGTCCTGCCTGTCCTCTGAGAACGGAAAAGTCCTGCCTGTTCACCGACAACTGTACAGTCCTGCCTGTCCTCTGAGAACGGAAAAGTCCTGCCTGTTCACCGACAACTGAACAGTCCTGCCTGTTCACCGACAACTGAACAGTCTTGCATGTTCACCGACAACTGTACAGTCCTGCCTGTTCACCCTGTTCTATAAAGTATGACGAACTTTACACCCTGTTCCTCATACCTCTTTATGCCAATTTGAAATAAATGCTTTGACTTTGACATAAAAGAAGCCATTGTTCCCCGAGACGGTTATATGGAGGGGTAAAATGACTCGTTTATGCCGAGTTTATACACTCTGCTTTTCACTTCGATTGCGAGAAAATGAAACAGGCATAAAGTATAATTATAACAGTATTAGATAAAAATTTAAAGTGAAATAACAAACAATTCGTAATATTAAAATATATTGTCTTCCCTGTCATCTATACTTATAATAAATCTGTAGAAGTGAAAATTCTGTACATTGAAAATATCAAAAAAATAAATGGCAGGGGGTGTTACTATACCGACACCGAACCCAAATATGTGATTAAAAAAATTTTTGTCAGTCTGTCTGTCTGTCTGTCTGTTTGTTCAGGCATCACGCAAAAACTACCGGTTAGATTACGATGAAACTTGGTATAATTATTCTTTAATATCCTGGGCACCACACTGGGTACTTTTTATCCCGGAAAAGTATATACAACAAAAAACAAACTTAATTTTGCGGTTCGATCCCTAGACCCGATTACTGTACCAACCGCAAATAATAAGTTTGTCGTAGGTTACGTCACCCGCAGTGGAGTTCACTAAGGGGCGCTGCAAGATGAATTTGTAAATACTAATACTACTACTAAATAATAAAGCAGAAGAGTTTGTTTGTCTGAACGCGCTAATCGGTCGGATTTTTCTCGGAGTCGATTTTAACAAATATTTTTACATTTGCTAGCCTAATTCTTGAGGAAGGCTATGTAACATCACGCTATAACCCTTAGGAGCCGAGCAAAAAGAATAAAAGTCAGAAAGATCGCTAAGTGAAAACGAAGTGACAGCGCGGGCAGGCGATGCGATGCGATGTGACGGCGTGGGTCGGAAACAAGAAATTTCACGCGGACGAAGTCGCGGGCAGAAGCTAGTAATTAAATATTTGTTCTGGTTTTATTAAATTAACGATAGAAAACACAAAAGTAATATAAATTATAGCAAATTAAATAAAATAAGGACTTTAATCAGCGACGTTTTATTGTGCGTTATATTCGCGGAGGAGCGCACCGCCTGTTTTCACGCAACTATGCGCAGGCGGAGCATCTCTCTGGTGCGCAGAGTACGGGCCAGCTCCAACGCAGTCCTGGCGATGATTGCATTGTTGCAGCAGGCATGTTCAGGCGAGGCCGTTTAGCAGGCGTTATTAATCCTATTTTTGTAGGTGTATAAGTATCGTAATTTTATTTTATTTGACATTTATTATGAATTTTAGTATTATTATTATTTTATTATCATATTATTAGAGTGAAATGTTTTGTAATGTTGTTTTCTATGGGCCTAGTTACCCGAAATAAATGAATTATTATTTCCTTTATTTATTTTTTAACAAACTTGTTACATTTTTAAATATATTTTTATAAAAAACATAAAAAAAAACATTTAAAAATATAAAAATTGTAGCCCACCGGTATCGGGAACAGGGTCCAAGCTACCGGCGGTCAGGGCTCCAGAGAAAGGAACCTCCTAACAATACGAGCCGTGTCCAGGAGTACCACTCTCTGTATCAAGCCCTTGAGCCAGCTGCCTAACGGGAGCCTCCTCAGGTGTTGGTCGAGGCTCTTGGCAATTAAGCCATTGGCTGAAACGACTATCGGCACAATGATCGCTGAATCCACACCCCACATGTCGACAACCTCGCGAGCCAAGTCAAGATACTTGATTTGCTTATCTTTCTCGGCTTTCACGAGGTTCTCGTCATGCGGGACGGTTATGTCAACAATCATTGCGCGCCGCTCTGATCGATCCACCACCACTATATCAGGCTTATTAGCTATAATAGTCCTGTCAGTGATGATGGATTGATCCCAGTACAGTGTGATATGGCCATTTTCGAGAACTGGGTCGGGCGTATACCTGTAGTACGGCACCTCCGATTCCACAAGGTTCAAACTCAAACTCAAAAACTCAAAGCATTTATTTCAATTAAACCATTTACAGGCACTTTTGAATTGTCAAGAAGTCGGTCAGTCAGAAAATATGAAGCTAGTTGCCCATTCCAAAGCGTAGGTACCTATGGAGAAGAACGGGCAAGAAACTCCATGGACACTCTTTTTAAATGATATTTTACAAAAATATTAGTTACATCATTACATACATTGAACAGGATATAATAAGTTATATTGAGAATAAAGTGAAGGTTGTTGTGTCGTTAAAGAAAATCAAAATGAAGACTGATAGGAAATACAACGCGTACAAACTGTTTGTCTCAAAAACAAAACTTGACATTTTCCTAAACAACGAATTTTGGCCTGACGGCATTATGTTTCGGCGTTTTATGCATTTTAGATACAGCCCTAGTCAGGAGGGACGAAATTTGAGTAAAGTTAGTTAGTTTTTAAATAAGTAATTATGGATACTTGTAAAAATATCTGCAGATTTACTAGTTTTAACTGTCATTCTTTTAAAAACTCAATTGACGATGTTAGAAGTTTATGTGAAACGTCGGTGTTAGTGTGCTTACAAGAGACTTGGCTTCTTAATCATGACATTCCATTACTGGGAACTGTTACTTAGTGGGGATTTTGAATATACTGGAAAGTCTGCTGTGGACACATCAGCCGGTATACTGAGAGGGAGACCATATGGGGGGGTGGCTATTCTCTGGAGAAAGGGTGTTTTTGAGATGGTTTCTGTTATAGAATGTAGTAGTGCCCGACTAACTGCAATTAAGGCAACAATCGGGGGGCGTACGATCATAGTCTTTTCCGTATACATGCCTGTGAAATCCACAGATAATTTGCCTATTTTCTCAGAGGTGTTAGGTGAGATTAGTGCTATTGAAGAGAGTAGTGACATCGAATCAGTATTTTTGTTGGGTGATTTTAATGCCCACCCCAAGGAACTGTTTTATGATGAGCTTGAGAGATATTGCTTGGATAGGTCGTGGGTATGTGCAGATGTGAAGAGACTAAGCGCCGATTCGGGTAGTTACACATATGTGGACCAGTATCACGATAGTAGGAGGTGGCTAGATCACTGTGTGGTCTCCCTGTCAGCTTGGCAAACCATTACAAATGTTGGTATATTAGAGGACGTATATGTGTCCGACCATCTTCCCATATATATTGAATGCGATCTAGATACGGTTAGGCCAAAGCTATGTAACTCTGATATGCCTAGAAATTCAGTGCTCTGGGGAGAGAGAGATGAATCACAGATCAGTGAATATCATGACTTATGTCAGGAAGGTTTGCGATGCATCGATTTTCCTTCCGAGTTCATTGACTGTAGCCACGGGACATGTAACCTTAGTGCCCACAAATTAATAGTAGACTCATTATATGACCAAATTGTACAGGTCTTAAAAAGGGGGGCTATCCTAACCAAGGGTAGAAATAATGTTAAATGTCGAAAAAAGGTACTGTGTGGCTGGAACAAACATGTAAGGGAAGCTCATTGGGATGCCAGGCTTAAGTATAAGGCGTGGGTTTTTCATAATCGACCATCGGTGGGCATAGTATACGAGCAAATGCGCGAGTCTCGTAACATTTTTAAAGGCAGGCTAAAGTGGTGTCGAAAAAACCAAGATCAACTAAAAATGGATGTGATAGCGAAGTGTCGAGCTACTAAAAATTTTTCCCAGTTTTGGAAAGCTACAAAAAAGTTGGATGTTAGGCCTGGCCTCCCAACGAGTGTGAGCGGCCTAAGCGATCCGAACGAGATCGCAAATATGTTTAGACACCATTTTAGAGTTCGGTCGCCGATCGGTCCTTCTACCGCAAATGTTGGCGTTGCGCCCTGCAGCCGGGGAGAGGACCCTCTTTTGCGTTTCCCAGCAAGCCAAATTAGTGCTCTTATTAACAAAATGACAAAGGGCAAATCTCCTGGGCATGACGGGCTCAGCGTCGAACACCTGAAATATGCTGGAGTGCACCTCCCGAGAGTCCTGTCTCTGTTATTTTCTATGTGCATCAGTCATGCGTACCTTCCAGCTGACCTAATGAAAACCACAGTGGTGCCCATAGTGAAGAACAGGACAGGTGACATCTCAGATAAGGAGAACTACCGCCCGATCTCCCTCGCAACGGTGATAGCAAAGGTGCTGGACAGTCTGTTTGATTCTTGCTTGCAAAAGTATCTAAAACTGCACGATGCGCAGTTTGGGTTTCGGCCCGGACTATCTACTGAGAGCGCAATCTTAAGTCTCAAGCACACTGTCCAGTACTACACTGATCGAAAGACGCCGGTGTATGCCTGTTTCCTGGATGTCTCCAAGGCCTTTGACCTCGTGTCGTACGAAGTGCTTTGGGGGAAGCTGGAGGACAGTGGTATACCGGTGGCGATGTTAAATATTTTTAAATATTGGTACAAGAACCAGACGAACTGTGTCAAATAGTCAGGCACTCTCTCCGAGTCGTACAGGCTGGAGTGCGGCGTGAGGCAGGGGGGGGGTTAACATCTCCAAAGCTTTTCAGCCTGTATGTAAATGACCTCATAGTGGAGCTCAGCAGCATGCGTGTTGGATGCCGGGTGGGTGGTATTAGTGTTAATAATATCAGCTACGCGGATGACATGGTGCTGCTGAGTCCCACTGCTGGGGCGCTCAGAGAGATGCTGAAAGTCTGTGAAGCATATGCCGAGGCGCATGGACTTATTTACAATGTAAAGAAAAGTCAGTACATGGTCTTTAAGGCCGCCGGTAAGTGTCCTGAAACCGTTCCACCCGTTACTTTGAATGGTAACAGTTTAGATAGGGTGGCACAGTTCAAGTACCTTGGACATTACCTTACCGACGACCTTAAAGATGATGTCGACATAGAGAGGGAGCGCAGGGCTCTGTCAGTCCGGGGCAACATGCTAGCCCGTAGATTCGCCCGTTGTACGGAACAAGTCAAGATCACGCTATTTAAAGCATATTGTCAGGGTATACACGGGTGGTCTATGGGTTAGTCATACAAAAAAATCCCTAAACACTCTGCGCGTCCAGTACAATGACATTTTCAGGATGATGTTGGGACTTCCTCGTTTCTGCAGTGCCTCCGGGATGTTCGCGCAAACTCAGACTGACGGTTTTCATGCCGTCATTCGGAAAAAAGTCGCATCACTTATGAGGAGGGTGCGGGGGAGTCACAACAGCATCTTGAAAACCATAGCTGAGGATGTACGTGCCCCTGTGTTGAGGCATTTCGTTCGTCTGGTGGTCTCTAGGGAGGTATCTCCCTATTGGTTATCTTGACGGGGTGGGATGTCGCAGCGCAGGGGTATTCATTTATTCATTTATTTTGTATGTATGTGATTGTCTTTTTGTAAATGCATGAACTAACAATAGTTTTTTAAGTTTTTGTATACCTACTAACCTTTGGATTTTTCAGTTGTCCTAAATTAAATAAATTTGAATTTGAATTACTTTTGATTTTAAAATTATATAATGTGAGAACGATGTAAAAAAATTAAGAAAAACGTAAGTGTTAAAAGCGTCCAGAGTGCAACAAATAGTACTTAACGAACTACAATCCAAAAATAAATTAATTAAAAAAATAAGCCGAGGCAGCTAAGTGATGACCAGCCCCAACCGACGGCGCCCGTTCACGAACATGACGCATAAATCAGCACCATTTAGCTCAACCACTTTGAAGGGAGCTAAATGATCTAACACACACGCCACCGTCAGCGAGACATTTGAGTGAGCATGATATACTATCAGCTGCCACACAACTACAAATATTTGGGTGTTTGGCTAGATAAGTCATTGCGCTGGGGTAAGCACATTAATGAGACTGTCGAAAGGGTTCAGAAACTTATTAATGTTCTTAAAATTCTTACTGGTACTTCTTGGGGTATCCATCAGATTCACTTACGTAGGCTATATATTGCTTTGATTAGAAGTAGATTGGATTATGGCTGTTTCTTGTATGACAATAGTGCAGACTCAAATATCTACAAGTTAGTCAAGGTGCAAAATCAAGCTTTAAGAGTAGTAGGGGGCTTCATAAGAAGCACTCCGATTCATGTTATGGAATCCGAGCTCTGTGTTACTCCACTGCATTTAAGAAGAAGATGGTTAGCCGTTAAGTATTGTTTGAAGGTGCGTTCATTGTCAAATAATATAACAACCAAGCTGTTGGCAGAGCTTAGCGATGTTAGACACATCAGATATTGGTCAAAGAAGAAGATCCCGTTACTTGTTACTATTTTTGAAGAAGTTAAGGAAGAGAATGTGAGCTCGTCTTCCATCCTGGAAATGTTTACTTTGGACACGTGGGTCACGAATATTAATACTCAGAATACAATTGCAATTAATTTAGATTCAATTAAAAAACCTAAAAGAGCGTATGAGCATAATTTAATAAAAAGAGAGGTGTTGAAAGAAATGAGGGAAAAATATAATGATTATCATATTATTTATACTGATGGGTCTAAGAGCGTTAATGGAAATGGCGCTGCGTACTATGATCCTTTGAAACCGGAAAATAGTGATAACAGCTGTTTTAAAATAATTAATTCTGTGTCGGTAATGACTCTGGAACTCCTTGCAATCTCAGAAGCACTTGGTTATATTCAAACTATCGACAAAAGAAAAGCAGTAATTTGTGTAGACAGCAAAAGCGCGTTACAACATATAGCTCGATGCGCCTCTGGTTGCAGAGGTGCACCGATAGCTTATGGTATTCTGTCTAAGATACTAAAGTTAACCAATAGCGGGTTTGATCTGAGGTTGCAATGGGTTCCATCGCATATAGGCTTACAGGGTAATGAGGAGGCGGACCGTTTGGCAAAATTGGGAACAAAAGAAGGAAAAGAAATACATATTAAATCCTATTATGTGGAACTATTACCTAAATATAAATACAAGTGTCATGATCTTTGGAAAGAATATTTTGATGAGAGATCGAAGAGTAAAGGAATATGGTATAGATGTATGGTATCGGAGCCTCCTCATATACCATGGTTTTGTAACACTAAGTTAAACAGAGGGCTGGTTGTGGTCGCCCACAGACTGAGGTCTGGGCACATGCCGCTCAATAAATTTGGATTTTTGATGAAGAAGACGAATTCACCCAACTGTGAGGTGTGTGCAACGCCGGAGGATGTCTTACATTTATTGACGGAATGTGTCCGATTTCGGTCTGAAAGAGAAGACTTAATTACTCAATTAGAGCTAAATAGATATGATGTGGGTATATTTCACCAAATATTGTCTACACCTAGTTCGGAGGCGGCCTTCAAAGTTTTTAAGTTCGCTAAGTTACGATTTAGTTAATTAAGATTTTGTATGAGGTACGATGGGACTGGCATACACAGTTGTGTAAAAGTCCCTAATTAAAAATAAAGAGAAAAAAAAAAAAAATCAGCTGCCAGGGCACATTCGAGTCAATGAAAGACATATTATTACCCGGTAAATGGTAGCTATAGGGTACATAGTACTCACATCTGTGCTATGCAGTTATACAATAGAAAGGAAATAGATTTTATACATTGCAAAGATAGTCTTACAATCTTCAGCAGCTCCAACACTATTTTCATGTGTTAATCAATTAGTTGTGGTTGTGGAGCAGGACCAGCATTGAGCCAGGCATTTTTGTCAGCGATATAATCCCCTAACTTATAATATGCCTGACTGCATAGTGTGCGTTTTATACAAGACTTGAATTTTGTCTCATTCAGTTGAAGATTGTGGGGAGGTATTTTATTATAACATTTTAAACAGTACCCCATAAAAGATGAATCTACTTTAGCCAGTCTGAAACCTGGTTGAACTAATAGGTCCCTATTTCTAGTACTATAATTATGTCTTTCACCTCTTTTACTAAAAAGATGTAATTTTTTCCTTACATACATGATGTTTTCGTAGATATATTGACAAGGCACCGTCATGATGTTAATTTCCTTAAACCGTTCCCTTAGAGAATCGTGCCTGTGGAGATTATATATGGCTCTGATAGCTCTTTTCTGCAGAATAAAAATAGAATCGATGTCTGCAGCCCGTCCCCAAAGTAAAATACCGTAAGACATTTTTGTTGGTTACTGCAGAGCAAGTTGCTGATGGATAATCCTGGCTACAAGGTTGTGTCTAAAATCAAATATTCTCCGTTAGCCAGACGAGAACACCCGGAGATAATGTGACGGATTGATTTGCCCGGACGGTGGCATGCCCGACATGTGTCAACCGTACCGTCCTTCACAATAAATCTCCGGTAGTTATTCGTCATCACAACTTCGTCCATAATTGCACAGACAAACCCTTCGGTTTCTCCGAAGAGTTCCCCGGAACGTAGCCAGGCTACGGACGCTTGGAAGTCAACATCGGGCCCATGTAGGGCCCGGAAAAAGCGTCCGTGAAGCTCCTTACTCTGCCATACCTCCATGCGGTCGTTAGTGTCAAGCACTACAGGTGAATTAAAATGAATGTATTATTATTATTATTATTATGTATTATTATTATTATTATTATTATTATTATTATTAGTATCATTATAATGTTACGGTTTTTGTTGGGCCTGATTATCTGTCTTACAAAAAAATCGGTTATCTGTAAAGTCGGTTTACTGACGATAGTTGAACGTGACAACGTCTTAAGAAAATACTGATGGAATAGTTGCATTTTTCAAAAGAAAATTTTAATTTTATTTGTTTGATAGATATTTTGTATGGATATAGAGAAGGAGGTAAATGGAAATCACAATTGAATTGATCAAGTTACATTTATTTGTACGCATAAATACAATTATGTCATTTTTGTTTTAACAATGTACATACATAGTTTTTACAAGTATGAAGGTGCTTTGAGCAATATTTTACAACTTTTATTTACAACTTTTAAACATGTGTGATATTCATCCAGATATAAGTACTAACGTATTACCTACTTATATCTCGATGGTGATATTTAACTTCTTACAATTTGTGTTATTTTGTTGAGAATAGGACGATGATAGGAGAAGTAGGAAATGAAAGGGAGTGTTTTATTTCGATCGAATAGTAAAGCAATTGATTTTTTACTCATTGTGAAATAGTTCTGTTAACTTATTGTTATAGTTTAGTTAATTATAGCATAACCTACAATCGCTGCACTAGCGGACCGATGCTATTTATTTTAATGATGAAAGCACAAATATTTGACAATATATCACTGAACATAGGTATATTTAATATCGAAAGAATCATTACCTTTATCGCCGCAATTATCGTTGCTATAAACAATTGACACCACATTCACTTTTCACTGCACTTCATACTTGACGAAAACATGTAAATGTATTATTGTATAGCAGCTGTCCACGCGGACGCATCGCATCGTTGACGGCTGCTCCTCTGACCTTATGGCTATTGATGCCAGAGTTCCTCAGGGGTCTGTTCTCTCTGCAACTCTTTTCCTGCTGCACATCAATGACCTACTTCAGCCTGGTATTGTTGGGTACGCGGATGACAGTACTGTTTCAGAGAGATAGTTGTCCAGCTCAAAGGCCAGCGGGGCCGAAGTTCGTTTCTTGAGAGAGGCGATGGTGGAGCGGACAGATTTGACCTTAAGCCTTGTCTTCCAGTGGGGTGATGACAATTTGGTTTCTTTTAACGCCACCAAAACACAGGCGTGTGTTTTTACTGCCAAAAGGAGTCATTTCGACCAGACTCCTACTTTTCGGGGTACATCTGTTCCTGTAACAGATCGGTTCGAGCTCCTGGGCATGAAGTTGACATCTAGTCTCAACTTCGGCGCCACCATCGAGTACAAAGCCCAAACTGCGGCCAAGAAGCTGGGCATCCTTAATAGGGTGGAGCGATACTTTACGCCCGGACAGCTTTTAACCCTTTACAAAGCACAAGTCCGATCCTGCATGGAGTATTGCAGCCACCTTTGGGATGGCTCAGCGAAATACCAACTTGCCGCGCTTGACTCGGTGGAACGCAGAGCTAAGAGGCTCATTGGCGACGTAAAATTGGTGGACGCCAAGCTTCACAGCTTGGCTCATCGCCGCAAGGTTGCCTGCTTGTCAGTCTTCTACAGATTGTACTTCGGTGAGTGTGTCCAAGAACCCCACGACCTCATTCCACCGGCCCCCTTCTACCTTCGAACATCCAGACGCACTGCAAGTTACCATCCCTGCCTAGTTGCTATTCCACCAATTCCCACTAAGCGTTTTCAAATGTCCTTTATAACGCGCACAGCAAAAGAGTGGAACTGTCTAAGTACCTGTGTTTGTGTTTCCGAGTGCATACAACCCGAATCTCTACAAAGTAAGAGTGAACAGGCTTCTTCTGGGTGAGCTCACTCCATCGTAGACTTTGTCTCTGTCATCTCTGACATAGACTAGAGTCAAGAGCAAACCCATTTCAAATAAAAAAAAGCGAGGCCGCGAGGTAACGCCTCATGAGTCATGTTTTTTCGTGCGTGCAGCCAGCTTCATCGATTTATTAGGTCCTTACATATGAAATTGGCGTTTTGTACGGGAGGAATATAAAGTCAATTTTTTTTTGTAAAATCTTTTTAATTAATCAAAGTATGCACCGTTGTTATCTATGCACTTTTGCCATCTCATAGGTAGTTCATTGATCCCTTTACTAAAAAAACCATGGGGGCGAGAATCAATGAACTCTTTGAAGGCGGTTTGGACTGCCGCATCGGAGTTAAATTTTTTGCCTTGTAAGAAGTTGTCCAAATTCCGGAGAAAATGGTAATCTGTTGGAGCAAGGTCCGGGGAGTCCGGTGGATGTCACAGACATTCCAATTGTAGCTCATTTAACTTAGTGGTTGTTTGTTGTGCAGTGTGTGGTCTTGCGTTGTCGTGAAGCAGCAGTGGCCTAGAGCGGTTGACCAATCTCGGTTGTTTAGCAGCTAGTTCTTCCTTCATGGTTTGCAGTTGCTGAAAATAGATATCTGCCGTAATCGTTTGGCCAGATTTTAGAAAGCTTAGTGCACGACACCGGCGCTAGTCCACCAAACACTCACAAGTAACTTTTTCTGAGTAAATTTTCGTTTAGGGCAGGATTTGGCTGGTTCTCCAGGGTTCAGCCATTACGACGAGCGCTTCCGATTATCGTACCGGATCCACTTTTCATCACAAGTAATGATTCGATTTAAAAACCCTTCATTATTGTGTCGGTTGAGCATCGTTCAAGTTTTTTTTATTTTCCCGATTTGCTTCAAGTGGATTAATACAGTTTTATCACTTACCCCGAGCCTGCAGCTATCTCTGAAGTGCTTTGTGATGGATCCACTTCCACAATAGCCTTTAATTCTTCATTTTCCAGTTTGGTCTCCGGCCGTCCACGGGGTTGGTTCTGAAGGTCGAAATTTCCAGAACGAAAACGTTGAAGCCAAAAACGTACCGTGCTTTCTTTTGCGACACCACCACCACACATCATTAATCCTTCGAGCTGTTTCTGCAGCACTGGTGCCACGGTAGAACTCGTACTCGTAAATACACCGATATTTCATGTTTCCCATTGTGCGGTAATAAGCGACGCCAAAGAAAAAAATAATGAGGAAAAAACAAATGAATGACTGTTTTCAAAACTCAAATGTACAGTGCGCTTCATAATAAACGAACCCCCATTCGTAACGACATCGAACCTATTTAAGTTTTTTGTAACGTGAAGTAAATGGCGTGTTGGTCTAGTGGTTTACACTGTGGCTTAGCAATGCGATGCTCTCGAGTTCAAATCCGCGGCTGAGAAGGTTTTTTTTTATTAAAAAAAAAAAAATATGTATAATAGTTATTCATTATTTTTTTTTTAGTTTCTTTAAATCAAATCAAATCATTTATTTGCATAAAACAGGTTCAGTGGATGTTATAAACGGTCAAAAGGTACACTGTTAATAACCATATAAGGTGTGCAAATATAAAACAAGAATTTTAACTTACAGATCAGTCAACAAAATAAGGAATTAAAAATAATAATGTCATACAAATTAAAAATGTAAAATAAAAATTAAAATAAAATGAAATGAAATCCAGATCTAATTCATCAATTATAAATTATTTATGTGCAACACTATATCAAATTTATGATTAATTATGTCCAACATATAATATATATTACATTATTTACTATCCGGACCTTTGGCTGTCATTAAAATACAATATTTTTGTCACCTAAATAATCTTTGACATCATAATAACATTTTAGTAGGTGATTTTCGTTTATTATTATTAAGAAATCAAATGGAGGTTTGTAATAAAAGCTAGGTATTTTGGATAAACAATATTCATTTATTTTTCTAATTACATTTCTAGGACTTCATGGAATCCACTTCCTGGTTGAATATACAGATTCCTGTCTGTGTTAAATTGGGGTTATTTACTTAGAATATTAACTAAACACAAAATAGATACCTTAGTTTGGTTTAGAACGTAGAACATACATAACGGTTCGTTTATAGATATTTCTAGAACCATAACTATAATAATATTTATTTATTTAAAGTTGTGAAAACATAAATTTTTTATACTCTGTATGATCTTATCGGAAAAAAGCCTGGTTAAAAAATGAAATGTTGTCATTTATGCCTGTGAATTACAGAGGAAGAACCAACATGCTAAACTATAACAGTTTAGCAATATACATCTTTCCCTTTTATCACATTTTCTGATAACCCTTATTTAACACAATATTAGAAAAATATGTGAGGTCAGATATGAATCGTTAACACATTAATAAACAAAAGTAAAAATAAAGTTACTAAGTTAGTTAGTTACTCTTGTAAACAAGAGTAACTGGATTGATAATAATAAAGGTTGTTTATTTTTGATTAACTACGAGATAATGCTCCCACTGATTATGGAATGATATTGGGAATTATTAACACTTGTTCATATATGTTCCAATGTAATTTTATCAAATAAGTTACACAGTCAATCTGCCGAGTTGCCTATTCATAACGGATAGGATGGCCGTCACTGTCTATCATTTCTTGAAGTCAGCATTTGAACGCGTAGTTTTGAAGGGTGCCACTGAGTGAACTTTCACAATACCTACATATTACGTTGTCGCTCCGATTCATTAGTGTAAGCAATCGGGCGAGGGCCTTGGTGATCACATTTCACATCACCCGTCGTTTGATAACTTTGTATCCATCTACGAACTGTTTTTCTCTGTAATGAATTACATAAAAAAAATTCAACTTGTAAGTAATAATGCAACATTATTGCAACAATAAATAGGTATGTGTAAGAATAAAGTAAATCTTACCGTTATGCTTATATCTCGTGCTATTTTCTTTATGTTTTGTTCCTTTTCCCACAGAACTACAATTTTAGCCTTCAATAAAGTTGTTAATCAAACCATACCATCGATTAATAGAATCAACTGGTCAAAAAATTAATAAATTGGATAATATTACGATGAAGATAATTACACACAAGCGAATCGGCACGAAAATGAAACCATTTGAAAAGTAAAAATACCCTCAATCACAGTTTAGTAAATAAGGCGAAGAAGTATACTAAATTCAACCTTAACTCGCAGTTCATACAGCAGTTAAGTTTCTGAAATAAAATGAGGGTAGTGCAACAATCGGAATCAACACATTCTATTCAACCAAACAAGAAATCTATGCTAATTTCAACATTATGTTTTAGTTAATAGAGGAGTTGCGTATTGCATTTTGTAAAACAAGACGGTAAGGTGCTAGTATTAAATATAACACGGAAGTTGAAATTTAAACCTTAAGGCGTGGATATATGTGAATTGGGCTTCATTTAGGATACATTAGAACCATTTTTTTCCGTAACCCTTACAAGAATTTTTTTCAAAAAAATATATATTAATCTACACAATATAAAGCATGTCCTCTTCGATTAAAAAAAAATAAAAATATATTTGAAATATCATAAATAAATACGCAAAGTGACCTCTGTTTTTGTAACTTACTACCATTTTTCTCCTAAAATATCAATCACAGGATCTTTTAATTGCCACCAATATATTATATTAAGTAATGCCGAGGGGACCTTCGGCTTATTTTTGCCAATAACTTTCTTAATTATTTAATATTAATTTTTTTACGTAATCGCTACTCGCAAATCGCGTAGCCACCCCTCCGGCGCCCAATAAATCAGTGCGGGACGAGACGCTGTGCTGAACGGACCTGTGACACTTTTCTCCGCAAACACACTTTGACGACACGGTTGGCGCAGTGGCTGAGCGATTGACTGCTGCGCTGCGTGTCGCGGGTTCGATTCCCACACGGAACAAATATTTGTATTGCCTACAGGTAGTTGTTCCGGGTCTGGCTGTTTGTGTATGTGAATTTAAATGTTTGTAAACGCACCCACGGTACAGTAGTAATTCCTAGTGTGGGGCAACGTTTTCTTTAAAAAGAAAGAAAGAAACAAAATTATTGTCGGTAGCCCAACCAATTAGAATTTTTTTGGTTTTATATATAGTGTGTGTAAATATTAGGTTATTTTAGTGTTTAATTAGGTATAACGTTGTAAATAATAATTACTAGTTGTCGTTAATTCTTATTGAAAATAGCATACCTACACGAGGAGATTACAAAGAATAAAACACTAAGCTTATAATATTTTATGTACTTGTTAGGTAATGAAAAAAATTGCACAGTCCTTCAAAATTTAGTTGATACCATACTTATAGAATTGCAATAACTTTTAAAGTAGGTATACACAAAATTAGTAAGTATACGGTATATAAGACTCTATAATATAAACTAATACTTAAAGCAAATTAGGACTTTGAAAAATAAAAAAAATTCTAAACTAGGTAAGTATGCAGATTGCTAAAATTATTCTGAGAATCCGATGCACAATCGAATTACACGGTTAACTTTATAAAAATAAGGTCTTATTTCGGTTCAACATTTTCATAGAAAAGAGCACCTCGCAACTAATAATGAACTCTATTTCGACGGAAGAAACGTTCTATTTTTCTGTTCGTATTGTCTGCCTTTGTAGAAGCCGCTAGCCACCGCCAATCCGCCATTGTCACACAAAAATGTTTTGAAGGGCACTATTATCGTTGATATTTCGGTATTATGAATGAACGTAAAACTATGTCAACAAAAAGTATGAAAGTAACGAACATGGATGTTAAACATTTTGTCAACTTTATTTTTACAAAATTTAATTATGTAGATATCTACAACATTATTTTTAGGATATGCGATTCCAATAATTTTTACACCATGTTATATTTTGTTCCAAAATATTTTTATTAAATTTTATCACCAGTTAATTACAATACAATCATTGTACGGCTAGGTACCTATTGCCAAACTATTATCAATGAGTGTACGACACCGGAGGCCTCTCCCTCACACGTTCTGCCTCCTTCTTCGCTAGCATGACTGCTTCGCAGAAGGAGGTGACTACTTCTCTTTCCATCTCGCCCCACAGTATGTATATGTATGTAGTTATCATACAATATACGAATATATAAACTAAAATATATAATACTAAAGCTCATTCATTTACAGAAAAACTAAAATTAATGTTAATACAAAAAAAAACTATAAATTATACAATATACATAATTATATTTTCCCTTGCTTTCGGTATTGGACATTCAAAAGGTTTTACACCTCTGCATTAGATACAGATACTGGAAGCGATAGCGATAGATAGCATGCGGCGGGCGGCGGGGGCCGGGCGCCGGGCGCTGCGGTGCAACATTGTAGCACAAAATTATATTCGCGTTGCACGAAATTATTGTTAGGGGTGGGGGAAGCGCGCGCGGGGGCTTTGTCTTAGTAACGCCCACATGACCAAGGTCAATGGCGTAGATCCAGCTCTTAATATCTAGAAGATTAGACCGTTAATAACCTTGTTCGATAAAAGGAGTAACGCTATTCAAATTTTCGTTGAGGTTGATAACTGAGCCAATAGCCTAGTGGTATAAGGCACGGTCTAGTTGATCGGCTGGCGCCTGGTGAAGCAGCAGCGATTCTGTAACCATCTCACCGTGAAAACTTAGGTGAAGTGAGCGTGGAGTGAGCTGTCAATAGTGTCAATTCCTAGGAAAAACAAACTCACTTCACCTAAATTTTCACGGTGAGATTTTTACAGAATCGACCGGCTAGTTCGTATCTTAATCGCACGCAGTGTCTTTTTGTAAGTTATTCTTGGTATCTATACAGTTCGGCCAGAAGGAAGCCGATAAAATACCATATAACATTAATAAATACTTGCAAATATTATTTGAGGCGGATCGGTGGATGCACGCGGGCAGAGATGGGTGCGGCGGCGGGAGAGGGGGAGCTCTATTACTTATAATAAATCTGTAGAAGTGAAAATTCTGTACATTGAAAATATCAAAAAAATAAATGGCAGGGGGTGTTACTATACCGATACCGAACCCAAAAATGTGATTAAAAAAATTTTTGTCTGTCTGTCTGTCTGTTTGTTCAGGCATCACGCAAAAACTACCGGTTAGATTACGATGAAACTTGGTATAATTATTCTTTAATATCCTGGGCACCACACCGGGTACTTTTTATCCCGGAAAAGTATATACCTACAACAAAAAACAAACTTAATTTTGCGGTTCGATCCCTAGACCCGATTACTGTACCAACCGCAAATAATAAGTTTGTCGTAGGTTACGTCACCCGCAGTGAAGTTCACTAAGGGGCGCTGCACACGGCTAAGATACTATAATATTTTATCTTAAGATACAATATCGCTCGCCATACAATTCAATGGACTATCACACACGACGAAGATAATAAATAATATTTCATATTTTCGTATCTTAAGATGAATTTGTAAATATGTACTAATAATAAAGCAGAAGAGTTTGTTTGTCTGAACGCGCTAATCGGTCGGATTTTTCTCGGAGTCGATTTTAAAAAATATTTTTACATTTGCTAGCCTAATTCTTGAGGAAGGCTATGTAACATCACGCTATAACCCTTAGGAACCGAGCAAAAAGAATAAAAGTCAGAAAGATCGCTAAGCGAAAACGAAGTGACAGCGCGGGCAGGCGATGCGATGCGATGCGACGGCGTGGGTCGGAAACAAGAAATTTCACGCGGACGAAGTCGCGGTCAGAAGCTAGTGAATGTATAAATTTGAATTTGGAATTCTTAACCAAAGAGGAGATATATCAAATCAAAGTGGTCAGTACGACAAAACGCTAATTTCATAATTATGTAAGGACCTAATAATAGACGTTGTCACGTCAAAAAAAATACTTTATGCACTAAAGCTTAAAAAGCGATTTTATGTCGCCTAAGTACAACATAAAGACGAACTATTAGAGCATGAGAAGTGAAAATGATATTATTTCACGATATGTTTTCGTTAGTATCTAGTATCGCGCCAATAGATGTCGTTACGTATTTCCACATTACGTAATGAAAAGTTGTTCTAGAATACTTTAAATTGATTACCTTATATCTTTTGATAGAGTGAAGCGATTGTAATGAAACAAAAACTAATCATTACTACGAGTTCTACACTATATTTGAGTATAAAAATTTACCGCATTGGTCTGGTACTTTTTACGTACTTCTTGTTCAACGTAAAATCTCTCACATCCAAACAGAAAAATCGACAATCAGACAAAAATTCCAAAAAGTATGACATTTCATACTTTTTGGAATTTTTGTCTGATTGTCGATTTTTCTGTTTGGATTCAGATACCATTGCATCTGTTAGTTATCCTTTAACACCCCAACTATTCTTTTTTATATTTTCAATCTACAGAAACGCCTTGTCTACAGTTTTATTATATGTATAGATATAGATAGATATAGCTAAGAACAGAATATAGATGTACAGAAACGCCTCGTCTACAGATTTATTATATGTATAGAAGAAGATAGATCGATAGAAGACGATTTCAGGGGAAGCGGAGGGGAGGGGTCCAAACAAGTCTTATTTTTTCTTACGTGGGGGTTGGAGGGGTCTAGATTGTTCTTATGTAAGATCACAGAAGTAGGCAAAAATTATAAGTTTTAAATTTTTTTGCCACTTTTTCTTCGCGCCTTTAAGATCGTGAGCCTCTAGAACACTGTTTCAACTGCACAACGGTTATGTAACGTTCAAATCTTAAATTTTCACAAAACTGAACTGGGGCCAAAAGCAAAGTGAACAATAGAGTAAATATTTTAGGAGTTAATAGACAGCGCGCGCCGGCCCGGCTCGTGGGAACGCGCCGGCTGCCGGCCGGCTCCCGTGCCGGTGTCTTCTGCGGCCCCACCGGACCCTTTATGACGGCACTCCCATTGACAAGTTATTCAGCCTTTGCATGTCTCTATAACTCTGTTACAAATTTACAAAGGCTAGTCAAACATCTCGTTTATTGGCTTTATTGGAGAGTACGGCAACAAATATTGGTTCAAATGTTGACTCAAGTTATACTCTGTTTGATAAAGAAAAATAAAAGCACTTGTGAGTCGTCGAACATGAGTAAGCGGGGAAGTTCCTGCAGTTAGTTCTAGTTCGAATCTCTTGAGTAGGTGTCCGACGAGCAGTTTGTGAGCATTTTTATGTTTTGATGCTTGTTATAGCTTGTTATAATTACAACATCTGTACCTAACCTACCTATGTTTAACAAATAAAAACATTTGTATTTGTATAGTTTGTTGTTTCATGTGATTTTCTCGAACGCTCGATGAGTTGAAAGCCCTTTGTCCACATACCGCGGACGCTTGGCACCTCTCCTCATTGCCGAATCCATTACAAATTAGTAACAAAATAATTGTACAAATGTTGCTCACACAATTGTAATAACGTGGAGTCACATCACCATTATCACAAGTGACATGCTGACTTCTACTTCTTGACACTGTGCGAGGGTGAAAGCGCGTGACGTTGTCGTAGGTCAAGGCTCACAGCCGGCTCTAATTAATTTAAAAACATTAGTGCTCATAACTCCTTTACATCTCGAATTATTCCATCTACTCGTATAGTTCAGTCAAATGATTTTCTTTTTCTGGATATCTTATAATTCATATCTCGCCATACCGCGGTGTGGGTATCTAAAAATTGGGACAACCCAATTTTGCAACTGTGGTAAGTAAATATAATCTATTGTTTATTTTTATTCAATCGCTTCGCTTCAGCTTCAGGAACTCGACTGTAGAGTGATTGATTTTGATATCTCCTGGAGACGGGCCTGTACTCAGTAGCACGACAACCAGTCTCTCGCATGCAGCCGCCGTATCAGACCACATTGCCGATGGGTATTTAGGCATCAAAAGAAAATCATAAAATCGTTTTTTTCAAAGGTTTTGTAGGTATTTCGACATGCCTAACCCCTTTTTGCTTCAGTTTACCAACTCGGCAGGCTTCGATTATGGTTATTTTCCGGAACGAAATTGAGGACTAACTAGCTAGCTCTAACATGTACTCAACAAGGAACCTCAAACATGTTCAATCGATTATAATTAGCAGCTACTATTCAGAGCCAGCTCAATCCACAATTCATGTATACTAATAGTAATAATAATAATGGGACGTCGAGCGAGAATGCGATGCAAGAACAGAAATGGGGGCAATAACGATCAGCCCCCAAGATGTAAGTTGCGCAGTTCGTCCGTTGCCAAATTGGAAATCACCAGGGCCGGACGGACTGCACAACTTCTGGATTAAATGGCTCACAAGATCGCATGCTTGCTTGGCAGCCCTATTCCAGTCAGCCTTAGAGTCAGGGTCGCTACCAGAGTTCCTGACGACTGGAATAACCCACCTGCTCCATAAATCGGGTAGTACTGCGGAACCCAAAAATTATAGACCGATTACGTGTCTTCCAACGGTCTATAAAGTTCTTACCTCCATTTTGAGAGCTAAAATAAATAAACATATTAACGAGAATTCTGTTATGTGTGCTTCTCAAAATGGATGTAGGAACGGGTCCCGTGGTACTAAGGAGCTACTCCTCATTGATATGGCCATTAGCCAACAGGTTCGCCGTTCCCGAAAGGATCTGTCGACATGTTGGATAGACTATAAGAAGGCCTATGACTCGGTGCCACATACATGGCTCATGAGGGTGCTAGAGTTGTATAAAATTGATGCAACCCTGCGCACCTTCTTGATGTCGTGTATGGGGCAATGGAGGACAGTCCTTCGCTATCCAGGATGTCGGCAAATCCAGAGGAATAGTGAGCCGATAAGGATAGAGCGGGGTATATTTCAGGGCGACAGTTTGAGTCCACTTTGGTTCTGCTTAGCCTTGAATCCTCTTAGCACGCTGCTGGAGGATTCAGGTCTAGGCTATCGGTTGAAGAGAGGTGGTCAGGTTATATCTCACCTCCTTTACATGGATGACCTGAAACTCTTTGCCCCCAACGATTTGCAACTGATGGAGCTATTGAAGGTCACTGAAACTTTCAGTAGCGCCATCAGGAAGTGGAATCTGTGGGAACCCAGCTCACAGATTCCATAAATCTTAGATCCCTCTCAGCAACCGAAACCTATAAGTATTTGGGTATGTCGGAAGCACTGGGCATCAACGTTACCGACATGAAACAATCGTTGAAGGAGCGCTTCTTTGGCCGCCTGAGAAAAGTATTTAATAGTCTTTTATCAGGTGGAAATAAGGTGCGTGCCTTCAACGGTTGGGTCATGCCGGTTTTGATGTACTCTTTCGGCATACTCAAATGGACTCAAACAGAGCTAGACGCCCTGGATAGGCGGGTCCGTATATTGTTGACGGCATATCGAATGCATCACCCACGTTCTTCGGTTATGAGACTGTATATCCCACGGAAGTGTGGAGGTCGAGGCTTCTTAAATGCTAAGACTCTTCACAATCGTGAGATATGCAGTCTCAGGGAATATTTCCTAGAAGCCGACGTGGGGATGCATCGAGATGTTGTGGCAGTGGACAAGGGCCTTACCGCGCTCTCCTTGGCTAAAGAGAACTGGCGCAAACCTGTTGTGCTTGACACTAACGACCGCATGGAGGTATGGCAGAGTAAGGAGCTTCACAGACGCTTTTTCCTACATGGGCCCGATGTAGACTTCCTAGCGTCCGTAGCCTGGCTACGTTCCGGGGAACTCTTCGGAGAACCGAAGGGTTTGTCTGTGCAATTATGGACGAAGTTATGATGACGAATAACTACCGGAGATTTATTGTGAAGGACGGTACGGTTGACATATGTCGGGCATGCCACCGTCCGGGCGAATCAATCCGTCACATTTAAAGAAAATATTAAATATAAAAAATAAATAAAAATCTATAGCCTCTCTCTAGTGTGAAATTAGGTGAGGTTTGTGGTGTAAAGTGTAAGTGTATGACTGTATGTGTCATGTGTATGTGTCGTGTGTATGTTTTACGTATATGTGTCGTGTGTGTGATATATGTGCTTGTAATATGTTAGAGTTGTTTGAAAAAGCAGAAACTTTTTAGAAAAGCTTTCCAAGTAACTTTTCAGTCTCAGCTCGTAGGTAAGAGTTGTGAGCCATTGATTCACTTTCTTTTTACATTCGAATTTATTTAAGCCATAAATATCGCATTGTTTGTTTACTGTATTATAAATTCGACTACCTAATACTCGAAAGTGTCTTTCGGATAATTTAGTTTTGTAACGTTCTATAGGACAGACATATTTTGATCTCATATTTGCCAGACGACCAGTACTGCATTTAGAAAGAAAGAAGAAAGAAAGAAAATACGTTTATTTGCGGTAAACATGACGCAAAAAAGAACAACACAAATAAAAACAATAAAAAAAAGGTTGACATGGGTCACATCCACGCAAAACGGCTTTCGCTCAGCATTATGCTGCGACCCTATGCAAGACAGAGCCCCAGCGCTGGTTTTCAGCGACAGCCGGCGCCGACGTGATGACGTCGCACGGTGCAGCAAACAGTAATTCATCAAAAAGTATTTATGACGAATTATTTATATTTTTAAAGCAACCGGTTATTAAAACGCTTTACTGGTATAAAAAAAAAAAAAACATACAAACAAAAGGAAATATACATGCTAAGAGAATATCATCCTCTATAAACGTTTTTCGCTTTATGTAGTGGCAACATTCAGAAACGTCATAATTGACGTACGCGCACCCAACTTGCACCAAAAAATTATGATGTCAGATGTATTATGTAAGGAATTACAAAATGGCCAATGATGTAATGTGTTATGCAAAGGTTATTACCTATCAGTGCTTTTTCAGAGAACCGTGCCTACGCAAGATGGTATTGAGCACAAAGAGCTGTCTAACAGTCATAACTTTACAGTCTTTATACAATTGTATGGTACTATACCGGAAATGTTTAAAAGTCATGACCTTGAGTACAGCTCGTTGCGCTCTTTCCAGTTTAAGGAAACAAGTTTTTGGAGCACCTCCCCAAGTCGTTATCCCAAATGAGAGTACTGACTGACAGAGTGAGAAGTAGACCATCCGAAGTGTACCTAAGTCTGCACTATGTCTGAGACTCTTAAAAATAGCTATGAGTTTCCTCACTCTGCCGAACGCTCCATCAATTTGCACTTTCCAGGACATCAGGTTGTCTATTATGATACCGAGGTACCTGACTTGTGTTGTTCTGACTAGGGGAGGACAGAGGCATTGGTCTAACTGTTCATCACAAGTGTGGGCTCTGACAACAAATGAGTCTTCTGGCTGCGTACAAGATCTAATTGAAAACGGGATATATTTAGTTTTATCGATGTTTAATGTAAGAATATTAGCTCCCAACCACGACACCACGATGCCCAGCGCAAACTCTGCTCGCTTCCGAACCTCTGTCCAGTCCAGACCCTGCACGAGCAAAGCCGTATCGTCCGCGTAAGTATATATGCTACAGTATGGGATGGATAAGTTACAGAGGCTGTTAACATATATCAAGAAGAGAGTAGGTCCCAAAATTGAGCCTTGGGGAACACCAAATGACAATAATTGATCGTCACTGACGTATGAGCCAATTTTGACACATTGTGTCCTTTCAGAGAGGTAGCTCTTAAAGATCTCCAGCGCTGGACCCCTCACTCCCACTCTCTCTAATTTTGACAACAGGATAGGGACAGAGACAGTGTCAAATGCCTTAGATAAGTCTATGAAAACACCCAGACATTTAGACTTTACATCAAGTACCTTTACAGCACTATCAACAAAGGCAGCAACAGCGTCCTCGCAAGATTTGTTTCTACGAAAACCGTACTGATTGGCCGATAAAATGCCATGTGCTTCCACAAAGTTAACCAGGCGACTATTTAAGACCTTTTCTAAAATCTTTGACAGCGCTTGGAAGGACAGATATAGGTCTGTAGTTATTGACACTGCCTCTGTCTCCACCCTTGTGAATGGGATGCACACATACTAACTCTTGTCTGTCTTTCTAATATCAAAATCATGAGTCAAATTATAAATCGTAGAGCAAATAACACACTCAATCAATCACTCGGCAACATTTGCGAGTTACGATGCGCGCTATCTGACAAGCAGCAGACACTCGGCAACACTTGCGAGTTGCGATGCGCGCTGTGTGACAAGCAGCAGTCACTCGACAACACTTGCAAGTTGCAATGCGCGCTGTGTGACAAGCAGCAGTCACTCGGCAACATTTGCGAGTTACGATGCGCGCTATCTGACAAGCAGCAGACACTCGGCAACACTTGCGAGTTGCGATGCGCGCTGTGTGACAAGCAGCAGTCACTCGACCACACTTGCAAGTTGCGATGCGCGCTGTGTGACAAGCAGCAGTCACTCGGCAACATTTGCGAGTTACGATGCGCGCTATATGACAAGCAGCAGACACTCGGCAACACTTGCGAGTTTCGATGCGCGCTGTGTGACAAGCAGTAGTCACTCGACAACACTTGCAAGTTGCGATGCGCGCTGTGTGACAAGCAGCAGTCACTCGGCAACATTTGCGAGTTACGATGCGCGCTATCTGACAAGCAGCAGACACTCGGCAACACTTGCGAGTTTCGATGCGCGCTGTGTGACAAGCAGTAGTCACTCGGCAACATTTGCGAGTTACGATGCGCGCTATCTGACAAGCAGCAGACACTCGGCAACACTTGCGAGTTGCGATGCGCGCTGTGTGACAAGCAGCAGTCACTCGACAACACTTGCAAGTTGCGATGCGCGCTGTGTGACAAGCAGCAGACTCTCGGCAACACTTGCAAGTTGCGATGCGCGCTGTGTGACAAACGCTTACGAGTTTAATCAAATTAGATGCATTGTGCATTCTGTACAGTTTGTATACTACAAAGTGTATGCGGTGTCTGAAAAGTTGTGTGGACATCAGTTGTCATGGATGGATATGTGATGGGGCGATATGAGAAAAAAATCCTCAGGAAAGGTTTGAGTATTATTGTGGATGGCTATAGGTGTAGAGGAAGACCTAGGAAATGATGGATGAACGGTGTGAGCGATGATATGGCTAGATAGGAGGTGACTACCGAGATGACAACTAATAGAAAACAATGGAAGAAAAAGACACCAAATAAATTGGAGTAAGGGCAATAGGATGATTATGACTATGGGCTGCATATCAATTTGGTTTGAAATATATCTTCAGCTCAACACCTGGAAACAATAGTTTGCAGTATATCTTCAGCTCAACATCTGGAAACAATAGCAGGTGGTAAGTACGCAAGCTGAAGCGCTACGCTGCTACGTATTATAACATTTACCTTTTAAGGAACACTTCACACAGTGCCCAGCCCAGGGCAGACGAGCGGCGGCGACGTCGATATAAATATCAAACGAGTTATTGTAGGAATAGCTAGTATACTGCGAAGTCTTTACGGACTAAGTGGAAGTGACGAGGCGCAGGGAAGTGACACGCCTTGCAACATTAATGATGCCCCCCGGAACCGAACTCGGGGCCACGGACGTATGAAGCGAGGCATTTTCGTCGCTGACCAATAACGGATAGAATCCTGCCCAGAACATTGAGAGAACATTCAAACTATTTAAAAAGTGTAAAATAATAAAGTTTCTTTATTAACTTTAGTTGTACAAAAACACTTATCTAAACACTATGCATCGTTACAACTAAGGGATAGAGTGATTTCGATGAACTCTGACACCCAAAGTATGATTTAACTTGTGTTTAGGGTGCCCGGGTGTATGGCTCTTCTATGTTTGTACACTATGTGGGATATTGGGTATTACGTGGAATTCAATATTTATTTTTAAAAATATTTTTGGGTTTCTCTGTTCGGACATTCTGTATAGCGTCGCGGATTAATTAGCACCAGCGCGCAGCGGTTGCATTAAACATTGCAATGACCATAATCAACATAATCCAGCATTGCATATATGTAAACTGTCACTCCCTTTATGCCTGGGGACTTCTATTATAATCATTTTTTATTTTCGTTTGAGTACAGTTTTCATTGTATTTGTTGGTATCTTGGCGTGGATGATAATTATGGAAATTAATTTAATTACAATGTTTTGTGTATCGTAATGTTAATTACTTTGCATACCCACTATTGTATACAAACTATTGTATTGCCGTCCCATCGGACTATGAGCGTGAGAGAAGAGAGAATGCACCTGTCGCCGTCCCCGGAGAATAAAATGATAACTGCCATTATCCTAGTTTTAGTGTTATGTCATTTTTGGGATCTGTGGGTGTTAATACATCTGCTCAATTTTTTTCGCAGTTTTTAAACAGTTATTAACGAAACAAAAAAATATTACAATAGTATTCAAAGATTTAAAACAGGTCATAAATTACGAGAATAAAGTGTTAATATAATAATATCAAAATGTATTCCCACTTGTTAGTATGACAAACAGTCATAGCATTATATTGTCGTGAAAAAATATTCGACTAAATAATGATAAATGCAGTTATCATTTTATTTATATTAAAATTAATATTAAAAAACAACAGTATTTTTCTTAATTTACTATTATTAGTCTTTTTAAATTGGTATTAATTAAAATCAGCCTTATAATAACATATTATGTGAATTAATATTACAATACTAATGAAATTATTAAGTAATATAATTTTTAATAGAACAGCCTCATAATCACATTTATCACATAAAATCAGATTCTAATAATGACTTTTCAAAAATAAAATAAAGGTGGGTGATTAATCGTCATTATCTTCCTCATTGTCGTTATTGCTACCAGAACAGCTACTGCCATAAGTCAAGGACTCGTAAAAACCATGATAGTAACTTGGAATATCTCCTGCCTTACAGAGGCTCATAAGATCATCATATAAAGCCTTGCTTATTGGAATAAGCTCAGTGTACAAAGTTTGTAGTTCGGGCACATAGCTAAGACTTGGGCTTGTTATCTGTCTGGTACCCCGCTTGCTTCTTATTCTTCTGACAGGCTCATGGATTGCTAAAAGGGGGGCAAATGAAACTGATAGTAGCTTATGGCAATTTCTACTTAGTGAAAAACAAAGAGGCATCCAGAACATATCATTTTACTCCGACGGTTGTTACGGACAAAACAAAAACAGATTCATAGTCGCTCTATATATTTTTGCTGCACAGAAGCTTCAATTGAACATCACACATAGATTCTTTGAAACCGGACATGACCAAAGTGAGGGGGATTCCATACATTCCAACATTGAACTTGAATTAAAACACAGAGTTGTATGCACGCCAGATCAGATGTACACAATCATTATGAACGCGACGGTACATGGAAAAAAATATCAAGTTACAGAGATGACGCAAACAGAGTTTTATAATATAAAGGAGTTAATAGAGAATAAGAACCGGTTAAAAAGTGAGGAGAGCCAAAAAATATCATGGACTCAAATCATGGAAGTGAATGCCTCACATTCACATCCATCAATTTTAAAATATAAATACAACTTTGATTCCGACTATTCCCAATTAAATACGGAGCCTGTCAGAAGAATAAGAAGCAAGCGGGGTACCAGACAGATATAACAAGCCCAAGTCTTAGCTATGTGCCCGAACTACAAACGTTGTACACTGAGCTTATTCCAATAAGCAAGGCTTTATATGATGATCTTATGAGCCTCTGTAAGGCAGGAGATATTCCAAGTTACTATCATGGTTTTTGCGAGTCCTTGACTTATGGCAGTAGCTGTTCTGGTAGCAATAACGACAATGAGGAAGATAATGACGATTAATCACCCACCTTTATTTTATTTTTGAAAAGTCATTATAAGAATCTGATTTTATGTGATAAATGTGATTATGAGGCTGTTTTATTAAAAAAAAAATGTGTAACAGATTATATTACTTAATAATTTCATTAGTATTGTAATATTAATTCACATAATATGTTATTATAAGGCTGATTTTAATTAATACCAATTTAAAAAGACTAATAATAGTAAATTAAGAAAAATAATGTTGTTTTTTTTAATATTATTTGGAATAAAACTAATGTTGATTACCATGTCATAGTTTTATTAGGAAACCAAATTAAAAGTCCTTACCAGATTTTTTTTTCACAATATTTACGAGAATAAAACGATATTAAAGTATTCAGTATCACTTTTACCCTAAAAACCCGTAGAATAAAATGATACGTGACGAGTGCAATATTTGATCCTGGTCAGGCTGTACGGAGAATAAAATGATAATCGACATTATACAACTTGGACGATGATTAATTTTGACTAACTTCTTATTTTTTAAATAATATCTCTATTTTGATACTTAGGCGTATTTGATTATAACATTTAGAACAAACAAAAAATAACCTTTTGTAAAAGTTGACAATCATCTGTCTACGTCCAGTATTTAAGAAGCAATCAACGAAAATGTGTTTTTTATTTTTCCTGAAAAGTTGCATTTTTGTAGTTATCATTTTATTCTCCGGGGACGGCGCTGTGTCTACGCGCACACGCCTGCACTATAATATCTCCCGCGCCGAAGGCGTCTCCGTAGAGATTGGCCGCCGTGGCCGAAATACGGTCTGGAGGACTTTATTTATTTATTGTATAGAATCAAGATTTTATAAGTGAACAAACAGATGTTGCTGCAGTTGCTGGGGAGTTTTTGCGCCATTTCTTCTTCCCAGCTTCTAAGAGGAAGAAGAAGAATTAAAAGAAGGAAGTGGTGAAGGGCGCGCGTGCCGGGGGGACTGTTTTCCCAGCTTCTAGGAAGGAAGCGGTGAAGGGCGCGCGTGCCGGGGGACTGTCTTCCCAGCTTCTAGGAAGGAAGCGGTGAAGGGCGCGCGTGCCGGGGGACTGTTTTCCCAGCTTCTAGGAAGGAAGCGGTGAAGGGCGCGCGTGCCGGGGGACTGTCTTCCCAGCTTCTAGGAAGGAAGCGGTGAAGGGCGCGCGTGCCGGGGGACTGTCTTCCCAGCTTCTGGGAAGGAAGTGGTGAATGGCGCGCGTGCCGGGGGACTGTCTTATGTCTTCTAGGAAGAAAGCGGAGAAGAGCGAACGAGTCAGGGGACTGTCTTATGTCTTCTAGGAAGGAAGCGGAGAAGGGCGGACGAGCCGGGGACTGCCTTATGTCTTCTGGAAGGAAGCGGAGAAGGGCGGCCGAGCCGGGGGGACTGTCTTATGTCTTCTGGAAGGAAGCGGAGAAGGGCGGCCGAGCCGGGGGGACTGTCTTATGTCTTCTGGAAGGAAGCGGAGAAGGGCGGACGAGCCGGGAGGACTGTCTTATGTCTTCTAGGAAGGCAGCCGAGAAGGGCGGACGAGCCGGGGGACTGTCTTATGTCTTCTGGAAGAAAGCGGAGAAGGTTGGACGAGCCGGGGAGCCGGGGGACTTATCTTATGTAATTTTTTTTAAAAACAAATCATAAAAACAGTTTATTATTATTTTGCGTTTTGTGTTTATCTTGATAAATTGAGTACAGCAATAATCATCCAACTTGTAATATGCTTGTCTACATAGTGTGCGTTTAATGCATGTTTTAAATTTCTTCTCATTTAGTAGTTTAGTAGTAGTTTCACAACAAAATACCGTAAGACATGATGCTATGAAAGTAACTAAAATAGACCAGTCTCGTGGTATCCACGTCTGTTAATTGGCGAATTTTCCAAACACCATAAGCGGCTGAACTTAATCGCCCTGCAGGCGATGTGAAGTGCGGACCCTACTGTAGCTTTGAGTCAAGCGTGATCCCCAGGAAAACCGTATTTTCGACGAATTCAAGTATCTCTTTATTCAATACAACATGACATTCACTACTTCTAACATTCGGTAAAGCGAATCCAATGCGTTTAGTTTTTTTCTCATTTAATACCAAATTATTTAGAGTAAACCAATTATGGACCATAAGCAAAGCGTTATTTACGTCGTCAAGCTCCTGTGCACGTCTGCTTACTTAAAAAATCAGTGATGTGTCATCAGCAAATAACACCATTTGTGGTCGGTTTTTCAGTAAATGAGGTAAATCATTTATACATATATACTAAAAAAAGGAATGGCCCCAATATTGAACCCTACGGTACTCCAATGTTGACTTTTAAACCCGATGAATTCACACCGTTAATTTGAACTTGCTGAAATGTATCTTTTAAATATGAATTTATTAAGCTAAGAGCAGCAAGTTTACCTAGTCCGTAATGCTCAAGTTTCAAGAGCAGTGTTTCGTAATTCACGCAATCAAATGCCTTGGATAGGTCGCAAAAAATGCTTATTGCTTCTTGTGCCTCTTCCCATGCGTTAAAGATGTGTTTTAATAAGGTGACACCGGCGTCGGTTGTACAACGTCCTTTGCTGAAACTAAAAAAATAAACTAAACTGTTGATCGTGTAAGATGTTAAATTACGATTAAAATGCTTGAGCATTTGATTTAACATTATTTTTTCAAACACCTTGTTGAAAACCGGCTAAACCAATACGGGTCTATAATTTTATTATTAGTGTATTTGCTGTCCCCAGATTTGAAAAGTAAAATAACTTTACTTTATACAAATTAAATATTAAAGCTAAATGGAGTTCAAATAATCTTTCCCTACTTTTCCAAATTCCTTAAGTTGCCCAGTCACTGAATAAAAACTTAGGGCAAGTAGTTTTAGATTTCTTCTTAAGGTGCAGCGCAGACGACAGACTATCCGTGACGGACTTTTTATTCTGTGAAAATAGAACCTATGCAATTATATGCAGTAACGCACACGACGCGCAAAAAGTCCGGCACACAAAAAATCCGTGTAATTCGGGCAGACCGCACCGCGCCGGGCCGAGCCGCTCCGCACAAAGTCTGTGAAAAAAATAGAATGTTTGCTTCAACGGGCGCTAACGCAGACGGCGCACACTTTAGTCGGCAATCTGCATTTGATAGGGGTGGACGTAACGCACGCGATCTATTATCATGGCGCCAGAGGTCGATGTAACGATGAAGAAACAAGAATAGAATAGAATAGAATATTTATTTGCCAGAAACATGGTGTTTACATATGTGTATATTATATAACATTGCATAGTGCTACATGTCTCACCGTTTTAACGGTATGCAAAAAACAAATTACAATTTACAATTAAAGGCAAGCACAAAATACCAATTTAAGTGCATTTGCATTACATTCATTTTAAAATTTAAATATTATTACAATTTTATTAGTATATTACTTGCCTATATAATACCTAGATACTACAAACTTCCATTTTTACTACATTATTATTAATAAATAAAACAATACATTTAACAATTATTATCACATCATAATTTAAATAATTACTGATGCCTGTATTTTGATGCCAGATCAAGTGAAAAAAATTTACAGGGACATTTTGCAAAAAACTCGTGAATTGAATAAAAACATTCCTGCAACAACCACTTCCGTAGTGCCGAACAAAATTTATTGAAGGGTAGTTGGGTAATTGACTTCGGCAGAGCATTATAAATTAGGGGAGCCATGTAGATACAACTCTTCCGGAAGAGTTGCAACTTAGGAACAGGTATCTCGAAATCCAAATGTGCAGCTTTCCTCTTATTTGTATTATCCCTTCTTTCGAATAATGCAAGATTGGATCTCAGAAACTTGGCAACTTCAAAGATATATATGCAGGGTACAGTCAAAAGGTTATGTGACTTAAATATAGGTCTACACGAATCAGACCATTTCATATTAAAAATTGCGCGGATACACTTTTTTTGAGCAATGAAAATTCGATCTATTTCTGATGAGTTACCCCATACAACTATGCCGTAGCGAATGAAGAATGTTACTAGGTATGCCAAATCGCTTGAAATTTTGTCACAGTAAAGCCTGTATGTATACAAATGCACTAGTTTTTGTTGTAGTCAAAAATACCTAGTAGTTTTGATTTTATAGGCATTCAAAGTTTCGAAAAATATCGAGACCCGCTAACAGTCACGTGACCGCTTGTGATGTCATGTCACAACGCCCCGCGCGGGCCGCGGCCCGCTTAGTATCAAGTCGCCAACTGTTATAATAGGTGTAATAGCTTGCGCAGTATTTTGTTGTGTTTTCGTTAATAGTCTAATAATAGTAAATATTATTCGATTAATAAAATGGATGAAGGATTCGAAAAAGGGCAATCGGATAATCTGCCTAAAATAGATGGATTAATGGTTGCGCATTATTTATCTACAAATACTTAGTGATTTCGTTGCCGTCGAAATGCGAGGAATAAAAATGCAAAGTAAGCTTAATAGTTTATCTGTTCTAAATTGTTTTATCAAAACAAAATACCCAACTAATGTCGTAATGGAAGAATGCAACTCAAATAGTAGAAGTACCTACCTACCATTAAATTTTTACCTTAAAGACAACAAAATGTATTATAGTTTTGTAGCTATAGGTAGGTACGTATGTATATATAGGTAGGTACTGCTCTTCTTAGTAAATTTAAATGAATACATACATTGATTTATTGCAAACTAGCTTCCGCCAGCAGCTTCGCCCCCGTTTCCCTCGGGAACTGTACATTTTCCCAGGATTAAAAGTAGCCTATGTGTTATCCCAGAATTCGTCTAGATCCGTTATCCAGTAGTTTTTGCGTGAAAGATAACAAACACACACACACTCACAAACTTTCGCATTTATAATATTAGTAGGAAGTAGGATAGATACTTAGGATGTAGATGTAGTGGGTTGAACGTTACAGATGTACTAAACCTTTTTTTATTTGTATTTTTTTACTAACAAAATACGTAAGGCCATTTTATTTAATTAAATTTTTATTGCAAATGTAGATGTTCGAACGGATGTACTAAACCTTTTTTATTTATTTGTATTTTTTTTACTAACAAAATACGTAAGGCCATTTATTTTTATTTGAAACTTATTTCAGATCGGCAAGATACTGCTATGGCGATGATGCTATTGGTTATGTTCAAGTAAAAAGAGTACGTGATGTATGTACGGTTAAATGTAGAAGCACGCCAGAACACCGCTTCAATCGAACGAACAATCTTCATAGCTTTTATCCATTTTTTTCGCATTTTAACGTCCTTTGGAACTATAAAAAACAACTTTTCCGGTGAATTGGTAGTTGTATTTTTACATTTAGGCACAACGCGGCAACGCATGATTTCCTAGTGTTTGGATTGGACATTTTTTTAAGTATTTAGGTATAATTTCGACGGCACGGGCGCGCGACCGCGAGCGGACTGAGTGAGCCAGACTGAGCGTGTTGTGCGATGACGTCACACCGTCACCGGCAGCCTGCGTCGTGCGGTTACAACTTGTTTTATTTCTAAATCGGAAACTAATTGACGTATCGAAGTAATTCTTTCACTAGTATTTTTTATTTTTGACAGAGAATATGGAGTGCTAATAATCAAAATTAGGTAACATTCTTCATTACTGAACAGACATAAGCATGATACACCATTATGGATGTTTCTCTCGACGTTATATTTTTTACCTTTCTTAGAGCAAAAACAAATTGGTTGATTTTCTTGCTGAGTATCTCGATATGATTCTTCCATGTTAAGTGTTCATCAAGTGTTACGCCAAGAAACCTTGTGTTATGTACCTGATTTACGCTAATATTATTATGCGCAACATGAAGATGAACGGGTTTACTTTTCCATGTTTTAAAGTGGAGTACATTCGTTTTAGCAATATTTAACTTTAGTTTGTTTATATCTAACCATTTTATAATATCATTCAATGTTTGATTAATTTCATTGTCGTAGCTTTGTTGATCTTTACATTTAATAATAATTGTGGTGTCATCAGCAAACAGAACACACTGATGTTTTATTGATTTTGGTAAGTCGTTTATATAGAGAAGGAACAATAACGGCCCCAGAATACTGCCCTGAGGGACACCGCAATGGTTAATTCTTGGTTCGGATTCAAAATTATCCATACTATTTGCCTTATGGTTCAACTTTGCTATTCTTGTTATCTGCTTCCTGTCACGTAAATACGACTGAAACCATTTTATAGCTGGACCCCTTATTCCGTATCTTTCCATTTTATTCAATAGCCTAACATGATCAACGAGGTCGAACGCTTTGCTTAAATCTAAAAACAGTGCACAGGAAGGGTGTTTTTTATTTATATTGTTCATGATTTGTTTCATTAACGTATAAATTGCTAAGGTAGTAGATTTATTTTGTCTAAATCCATATTGTTGACTAACTAGAATATTATGTTTATTTAGGAACCTTAATAACCGCCTTTACATTACTCTTTCAGATATTTTTGAAAGTATGGGACTTAGTGCTATAGGTTTATAGTTGTCAACGTTAGATTTGGAGCCCTTTTTATGTAATGGCTTAATTTAAGGAAAGTTTCAATCTGTCAGAAAAATAGCCCTGTTCCAAGGATAGGTTAATAATGTATGCTAACGGCGATGATATATATTTTGATATGCTTTTAAGAAGTTCAGTTGTGACATTATCATAGCCTGCAGATTTAGTATTTCTCAATGAATTTAGGATACTTTCAATTTCGGAAGCATTTGTAGGTTCTAAAAATATACTATTTTCATGAATTTCTATGTTGAGCATGTCAATATTATCATTATTAAAATTAAAGGAATGATTAATGGTAATGTCAATGAAGTGATTATTGAATTTATTAGCGATGTCAGATCCGGAGGTAAGTGTTATACAATTATTGTCTTCGATTTTACTGATGTAATCCCTAGACGGCTCGGTGCCCGTATTACACTTTACAATATCCCATGTAGCTTTGATTTTGTTTCGCGAATAAGTAATATGCTTTTGGTTACATATGGATTGCAAGTTATTCATACAACTTCTTAATAATTTAGAATATGTTTTATATTTGTTTTTATATTCATTATTTCTGTTCAAATAATATTGATGTCTTAATGACCTCTTAGTACTGCAGCTTTTTTTAATTCCTTTTGTTATCCATTTTTGTTTATTCATGTTGTATTTTCTTTTAATTTTTATACATGGAAAGCAGAGATTATAGAACAATGTTAAAACATCATGAAATCCATCAAAGGCTGCGTTAGCATCTGAAATATCATAAATTTCACTAAAACTTAAGCAACTCATGCATTCAATGAACTAGCAACATTACCTTTATTTAAATCATTAATAGCTACAAAAAAGAAATCAGTTTTGTTGTTAATTTGCTGATCAATTGTAACGATTTGAGCTGTATTACAGACAGGAAACCATTATATATTTCACCTACTGCATTTGTTACATTACCAATTATATTGTCTATACAATTTTTAAGCCTAGTAGGCTCATGTATGTAGTATTGCATTCCATAATTAAGTAATAATTCTTTAAATTTAGTACTGTTTTATCAGTTCTTAATAAATCTATTGAAATCACCACAAATTATTATTTTGTATTTTTTATGTTGAAGTTTTTGTAATGTTTTAATGAAATTTTGAAAAAATATATTTATATCAGAATTTGGTGTTCTGTATATACAAACCACAATCAATTTTATTTGTTCAATTTCCACACCACATATTTCAAAATGTTTCTCCACTGCAAGATCTTTTAGAAAACCTAGTTCAGTATTTACATAACCCTTTTGACACAATATACATGTGCCTCCGCGTTTTTGTTCTTGGCGTGAGTAAATGGCCCCAAGATTGAAATTATTTATATTTAAGTATTTTACATCACCTTTTTTAATGAAATGTTCACTGAGACATACTACTGCAACATTTTTCTTTAATTCTTGCAACTCATTTAACACTATCTCCAAATCTTGAATTTTATTTAGTGCACCGGCAATGTTTTGGTGAACTATTGCAAAAGAATGTTTAGGAACGAAAACAAATCTTATTGGATGCCATTTCTTTTGGATCCACTTGTGATGGTTTTTTGAGAATTGGAAAATAAAAGGGTATTGTACCCTTCAATGGTTCTATGTTATCATTTACACAAGATGAGTTGTGAACTTTTTTAGAATTATTTCTTAGTTGGTTCTCAAAAAAGTAGGGTATTGTACCCCTTTTTAATTCTACCTTTTTATTAGAAGAATAAATTTTTTGTCCATCATGACCCTTCTTAACGGCGGTGCCCTTATTTTTATGGTTTTTATAGGAAAGAAATTTATTGTTATAGTATTTAACATTGATTTGATAGATTATTTGTTGCAAAACATCCTCTGATCCTGTTTCTATAAATGTGCAATTTTTGTAATTTCGGGTGAGAAGCTTTAGCTGGTCATTCAATTTTCGTTCATTAAGAATCCGATTATAAAGTACATTCGCTATAAATACATTGCAATTTTTTAGGAAATGTAATGCTATTGATATTTCAGACATAAATTCAGTCGGATTAGAGTCATTACTACCTGAGAAGAGAAGACCACACCTCCTCATTGTTGTTTCTGAATGAGTCAAAGCAGGTCTTAAAATAAATAGCAACTCATCAAATGTAGTAACACACATTTTATACTTAATATTTGAAAAAAATTCCGGATGTTGTTTCAGAATTGAATGTTTAGTATGGAACTGTCCCTTCAGTAATCTTTCCGAAAGTATAGGATGTACCCAAAATTGTCTATTTCTTCTTCTTTTTCTGTACTTCATGTACAAAATAATACATCGCGATCTCTGCACGATTTCCATAGCGTCTACGTCCCTACAGCTCTGCCGACAGAATGATCGAAGATGTGCGTCGTGTGCGTTGAGTCTGTGAAAAATCCGCGACAGACTTTTTGCGCGCCATGCAGACTTTTTGTGCGCCGCAGACTCGATCGCACAAAAAGTCTGCCGTCTGTGCTGCACCTTAAGGAATTATTGAATTCTGTTTGCACTAATGAAAAGAATTCTTCATACAAAATATTGCCATTAGTCATACTTAGGCCCTGAGCATTTAACCCTTTAATTCGCAGCGTCGTACCCGAACGACATAGTAAAGAAAAAAATATTGCTGGTTTTCTGCTAGAATAGTTTTAGTTTTATTGACATTAATAATTATAAGCAAAAACAAAACGCTACCTAAAAAAATATATCTGTCAAGTTGCACAAAAGCATTCAGTGTCATTTTGGCAAGATGGTGGTGAGAACACCGGTCATGCACGGACGCAAGGTAAATAATAATTCATTTTTAGCATTTTAATCTAGTTTATGGGAATTATGCATCAAAAATGTCTTTACAAATAACGCTTTTATTTATTTATGTAAAAACCTGCTCATTTCATCCACAAAAATTCAATTTATGAGCTTTTCAAATGGTATGTTGTTGTTGACCAACACTGCACTGCGCAATTCTCAGAAAAGTACCTAACAATCCCTATGTCGTTCAAGAACGACACTGCACTTTTATCAGTGAAGTATTGCTTGAATTTAAATTCGTGTTTACACTTTTACTAACTATGATATTATAACATTTTTGGGCTGCTTGCAATTACTAACGCTATGGGTGAAAGCATTTAGGGTTCCGTAGTGGAAAAAAATCTTTTTTATTTTTTTTAAAGGGTTTTATTTTGTTATTTATTTTGCAAATAACAATTTTCTTCTGCTTTGTTTGTGGTTTTGCATGTTTTTTGTTTTTGATTGCTTCAGATTAAGCCAAAATGGCAGCGAACCCATACCATTATGGCACTTGTGCCACCCGAAAACGCACTTTCGGATGATAGCAGTTGTTTGGCTACCGAAGACGAAGTAATCATCCAAAATTACCAACATGAAGATATTAGATGATGATATTACATACTGCAGTTCCGAACCAAAATCATATATTAGATATTGATATTACAAAATAATACTTCGAAAAGTGTAAACGTTACTGAAGTACACTTTTCGAAGTATTATTTTGTACCGAATAAAGTTTCGTGTTTTCAGTTATAAGATGTATTATATCGTCAGAGAAAAATTGCTGGAAATAATCAATCGGAGTTTTCAGATCTGCATCAAAAGGAGGGTTATATTGCGGGAAATCTACTATTGCTGTGTGTTGAAATTTGCTTTTTTCGAATTTGAAGTTCATGGGTTTTCGAACAAACTTCTTCACTCTTTTAGTTTGAAGCCTGGGTTCTATAAGTGCCTTTGTCTTGGACCGGGTTGTTGCTGCTGGCGAGCTTGCCAAAGGTGATAATATAGAGGATACTGAATTCAGCGTGAATGGAAGTTGTTCTTGCGGTCGACCAGTATCCCAACATTTCATGGATGACGGGTGACAATGGAATCGTCTCTTCGTCCGATAATTCGGAGTTGAACTTAGCCGAGTCTTCTATATCAATATCTAAGTCATTTAGAGAAGAGGAATATGATTTTGGTTCGGAACTGCAGTATGTAATATCATCATCTAATATCTTCATGTTGGTAATTTGAAGATGACCTAAAAGATTTTATCGGCATAACTCTTTTGATGGGTGTGGTCCAAATGCCTGCTTACCGTGACTATTGGAGCAATAAATTGAGGTTTCCGGAAATCGCTGATGTTATGTCGCTGCTAGAAAAGAGAAACTGCTATTACCATTATCACGTCAACGTCTAGAACTAGACGTAAGCCGTTAGACGATGGTAAGAGCAGTATTGCCCTCATTTTGTCCTCTTTTTGCTCAATGCCGATGAAAATTAGATAATAATTTCAAAGTATTTGTGTAATTTTTCTAATAAACATTTTTTTTTTACAATTTGTTTTTATTTTGGTAGTTAGTCTAATTTTCTATTCAAAGCGCAATGTTGATAATCTACAACATATAGCTTTTACTTTCTACAGTGTTTCGCAATGTCGTACCTGAACAACATATGTTTTCTCGAAAAGTATATAGATTTTTTTAAACATTTTTCCAGAGCCATTCTGATCATAACTAAACCCCTCATAAAGAAAAAAATACGAAATTGAGAAGAAAAATCTCTTGCGAACTAAAGGGCTTGCTAATTAAAGTGATATTAAACTTATTCAAATTACCCGATGTTATTGGTCTAGTTTGAATCTGCACTTTTATATCGGTGTGCTAGAATCAAAAGAAACTGTTTGACTACTGTGATCAGAAGGGAGATAATTTACAATAACTTTGTCTAAATATTCGCAGCAACAAAAAATATTATCAATACATGTAGCAGTAGTCGTAGTTATTCGCGTTGGTTCCATAAATACATTTGACAGATTGAATAATTTAAAGAGGCTTAACAATCTTTTGCTATTTGAATTATTTTCTTAAATATTAATATTAAAGTCACCACAAATCAATATCCTTGCCCACAACGCCTTCAGATAGCAGACATTGTATGAGCGGCCGTTGTCTCTTACATAATACGTCTGAAGCCGGTCTAAGTACCGACTGCTAATAAAATGACAACATAATGGCGCCTCGATACACAATGGGTTGGAGGAGGGGTATTTTTAGCGCCATTCCTTAAGGCGACAATAAGTGACAGCGACCTTGAGCGAGTGGGAGGAGCGCGAGCGTCACGCCCCGCGACCCCGCAACTGCATGCACGTAATTTCGTAGGGTAACCATACGTTTCAGATGGTGAGGATAATCCAATCCTGCCTGATTTTTGATCATCATCCATTTTTATTTCTATATAGTGTTAATAAAAATAAGGTAATACGTACGGCCGGGGCCGAGTCACGGGATTTATACGGAATTTACAAACACCACTTTCAAAATGCCTACCCCTATAAAACGTGTAAAACGTCGTGAAGTCTTTTGATGTGCAAAGATCAACAAATTACAAAGGAGAAAATCTTTTTTATAATGTAATTATTAATTTAGTCAATCACGGCTATAGTCGCGATCTTTTATTTTATCTAGTGCATTATCGATTATCGACTTACATACAAAACTTTTATTAAATGCACGACACAGCTAGTGCATCAATTTAAAACTGTTGACGCCTCTGTAATATTTCGTCTTATTTATTTTGGCGGCGCTTTACAAAGGATGCCCAAGGTCGCCGCCGCGCCGCGCATAGCCGTGGACGCCTCTCTCTAACTAGGTGACCCGGCCCGGGTTCAAACCTCGGCCTGTACCAATGAGTTTTGTGATCATTTAGCTTGATTATCAGAATTCGTACGAAGGTTATTATTACTTACTTACCGTGCTCATTATCTCTGTACCTCGTTGGAAGGCGATGCCCATCTCGCCTTCCCCTTCACCTCCCCATGTACGTGTCAGTCGTCGCGTAGACTTGGGGTTGTCAGCCGCGCGGCTGTCGGCGAGCGCGCGTGCACTTTGAACTCGAGGTCATGCGCAAGCGTCAGATGATATTTAATTACGAATACATTGCTTGTTAGTTGTAAAGAAAAAAAATGTGTTTAATCGCGAATAATGTTTTTTTTATTTAACTGTTCACAGCATAGTGTACGAAAAATGCTAAAAAAAAGAGAGAAAATTATTCATTATTTTTTCCAATTTTTTGATGGATCTTCTGTTCTTATTTTAAGTTGGTATGTCTATATTTCATTAGTATTTCCTATTTATGTTCGGACACATTTATTTGGTAAGTACTTACGTAAATATACAGGGTGTAAGGGAAACGCTTCCGATAACGAAGACAGGTGATAGGGCTAGTGATTCTCGATATATCGTATCCAGAATCACTAGCCCTATCACCTGTCTACATAGACATACCAACTTAAAATAAGAACAGAAGATGACAAAAATATAAAACAAAGATGTGTGATGAATTGTGTGCGTGTATGACCAGAAATGTATATGAACGTAAACGAAATAAATAGAATCGGCTTGTAAGCATCGTATCAATTGGCGTCCATGGGAAAAAGGCGTGAGTTTTATATGTGTATGTTTGTTTATGTACTTACAAAGATTTAAAATGAACAAATTAAACAAAAATATGTGAATTATTTCATTTTATTTTAAATTTTATTTAATATTCCTCAAAATTTAGTGTTTTTACTGAATCATTTATACGTGTGTTTACACAAAGTGTCTCTTGGTCGTTTGTATTGTCTTGGCTATTGTCTTCCACCACCATTGCTCGTTTTTTGTTTTCCTTTTTTTTGTTCTCTTTATCCTCTTCCGATTTTCTTTTGCGTCTCTGTATAGCAGTAACTATGTAAGAGGGGTCCCTTATTGCCATGTTCCTTGTATGTCTTGGATCGACCAGTTCAGGAAGCATGCAAATGTTCCAATCACTTCAGAACTGAAACATAATTATAATGATAAATAAAATGAAAAAACCTAGAAGTGATTTTTTATATTATCCGTTGCAAAAACAACATAACTGATAAACGCAATAAACTTTACATTATTACGTTAATAAGTGTAAAGTGAAAGGAATTTGTGCGACTCCCTTTGCGCGACTAGACACGCGCGACTGACATTTCCGCGAAAGACATTTGCGCGACTACACTTCCGCGAAAGATGCTTGCGAGACATTTATTTTGGATATTGCACAAAATCCGAGAAATTAAATCCCATACAGACGTAACATTACGCCTTTATTCTCTAAAGAGTAGGGCAGAGGTGTATACTAAGTTTGTAAAGTACACCCATTTATTATTTTATCTAGATAACGTTCATAATACTTCATTTAAATTGTAGAAAGTTATATTATGCGGTTACATACGTTCGTCCCGAGAGCAGGGGAGATCGAAATCAAAATCGCGGCTGCAAAATTTTATAAAATAAGCGTCATCCATCTTGGATTTTAAACTAGAATTTACAGCATCAGGACCCCGAAAACTATGGACAAGACACCCATGACGTATATTTTGTAAAATTTTGCAGCCGCCATATTGGATTTTGACTTTGACCTCATTTTTGTCATCAGCGCCCCCGAAAACCATGGAAACGACACCCATGACGCATATTTTGTAAAATTTTGCAGCCGCCATCTTGGATTTTGACTTTGACCTCATTTTCGCCATCAGCGCCCCCGAAAACCATGGAAACGACACCCATGACGCATATTTTGTAAAATTTTGCAGCCGCCATATTGGATTTTGACTTTGACCTCATTTTCGTCATCAGAGCCCACGAAAACCATGGAAACGACACCCATGACGGATATTTTGTAAAATTTCGCACCCGCCATCTTGGATTTTGACTTTGACCTAATTTTCGCCATCAGCGCCCCCGAAAACCATGGAAACGACACCCATGACGCATATTTTGTAAAATTTTGCAGCCGCCATATTGGATTTTACTTTGACTTCATTTTCGTCATCAGAGCCCCCGAAAACCATGGAAACGACACCCATGACGGATATTTTGTAAAATTTCGCAGCTGCCATCTTGGATTTTGACTTTGACCTCATTTTCGCCATCAGCGCCCCCGAAAACCATGGAAACGACACCCATGACGCATATTTTGTAAAATTTCGCAGTCACCATCTTGGATTTTGATTTCGATCCCCGCCCTCGGGAGAAGAAACGTGTGGGATCGCATAATATAACTTTTAACAATTTAAACTAGCTATTACTTATGTTAACTAGATAAAGTAATAAATGGGTGTACTACACGAACTTAGTATACACCTCTGCCCTACCCTTCGGACAATACAGGCGGGATGTTACGTCTGTATGGGATCTCATTTTTCGGATTTTTGCCCAATATCCTTTACGAATATAAATGTGTCCCAAGCATCCTTTCGCGTAAGTGTACTCGCGCAAATGTCTTTCGCGGAAATGTCAGTCGTGTAACAGTCTAGTCGTGGAAACGTCCAGTCGCGCAAAAGGAGCGCACATGTACCAGATCCCCTGTATGTGAGCTACTGTGAAAATAATAATAATAAATTGGGTATATGCATTTACTTGTCAGCAATAATATCCTCATTTTCAATATGCGGAGTTGCCTTTTTCTCGTGTTCTATATATACAGCCAGAGCTACAAAATAAATGGATTTTTAGGCATCGGCATGGAAGTATAGGCATGTGAGAAATTAGGAAGATAGTGTTGTGCACGACATAAGTACTGTAAGTCTAAAACAGACGCAAAAGTTACATCTCCGCAGACGAAGTCGTACTAAAGTCACTTATTTATTTATTTATTTGCTATGGATGACTTACAGCTAAAACAAACAGAATAAAAACTAGCATTATCAAGAATAATTACCCCACAACTATGTCAATAATAGCATTCAAGTATTTTTTGAAACTCTGATCCGGATCCGGACTGTCCCTACAAGGATGCGGTATGGATATACTACATTACAATAATTACCTCGTATCTGCATTTACGACTTGAGAATCTTCGTTATTTGGTATTCTCCTAAAACAGAAATAAAACAATTATTATAAATAAAATAAAAGTATGTTTGCTACAATTGGATTTTAAATATTTATTTATTTTATTTAGGTACACTAATTTAAAGTTTCGATAGAGATAAATGATAATTTTATTTCAATTAAAATACATTACTTACCTCAATAATCTATTTTTTGCCAGTATAAGGCGTTTCTTTTTTAGTAATTTGGATTTACCAGGCATTTTCAGCACGAAACTCAACAGCGAATAAAATTACTATGTTCTGATTTCTCCGAGCGTCAGCGTCTACTCGTGACAGTGGTCAGCGATGCACTGCCGCCCGTCGCCCGCAAGAGGCCCCGCTTCCACGCGCACCAAGATTATTCGAAAAAAGAACCCACGTTGATTTATCAAACACAAAACAAATAAAAACCGTACCTATATTAAAATTTGGGAAATTAAATTTTCTTTTATATGGTGAAAGTTTTATGAAAATACACCCGATAGTGTCTGCGTGATTATCGTTTTTTTGTCCGCGGTAGACATTACTTTGCAAATTAATTACACTATGTTTAAAAAATATAATTGCAAATATTCACATATCAAATTACGAAGAAAATTGTCTAGTATAACATATTTTATTTTCAAAGAAATCAGGCCAGTCGTTTAGACGTGATGATGAATTTAAAATCATTGAAAATCGTATATCTGCGCCTTAATGTGCGATGCATTAGCAACAACCGCCCACTCTTGTGACTAAGCTGCCAGAATATGTCGATTTCTCTTTACTATCATTCAAAATTCGTCTCGAAATGGTTGTTTGAAATACTCGTAGTAAGTGTACCTAACTATGAACCTTGACAACAAAACACAGTCGAACTGATACATTCACTGTAATGCAAAATCAAAATATTACCTATATTTACTACAAAGTCAAGGACCTACTCGGGCAAGACCACGTTCGTGTATTTATTTATTTATTTAGATTTATCAACGTTCGACTACAGAAATTATACGAAACAACAGAAAATATACATAGAACTAAATGTAACAAACAATTTATTTATTTAATACTTCAAGCACATAAATGTACATAGGCGGACTTAATGCCATAGACATTTTCTACCAGTCAACCTTTGGGTGATGCAGAGACAAACAGTGGTAGGTGCAATCATGAACATTGAGGAATAAATATTTTAAATATAAAGATACGCATAAACCTATTAAAACTTATAATAATATGATATATATACCTAATTAAATATAAATATAAGTACAAAATAAATATACATAAATAAACTTAATAAAAAGAAATAGGTAAGACATACAATGAGAAAATATTACCGCTGTGATGATACTGCCAGCTTCTTGCGAATGTGCTCGCGAACCTTAACTTTAAAGGATAATTAATCGGTTGGTTGCCATCCTGATTTCCTGGGGGAGCGCATTCCACAGAGAGATAGACTGAACGAAGAAGGAAGAGTATGAAGTCTGTGCGGTGAGTGGGACATTGGAGAAGACGATTGTGTGATGAACGAAGATTTCTATTGTGGTTGGCGCAAATGTACTGAAAGTGGGGGGGTAGATAACCAGGCGAAGCCGAAGAATCAAGAAATGAGAACAAGGTGGTCAGCGCCCTTAGCTCTCTGCGCTGGCGTATGGGCAGCCAATTTAGAAGCGACCGATGCGCAGAGACATGATCATATTTACGCAGATTGAAAACGAATCGAATGCAGTTATTGAGAAGACGGTCAAGTTTGTTGAGGAGATCTGCATTCAGGTCATAGTAGCACACATCACCATAATCGATGATAGGGAAAATAAGGGACTGTACAAGCATTGTCTTCGTACTTGATGGTAATAAATTTTTCAAACGGTACAGAGCACGCAGCGTTCCAGTAACCTTCTGGCTCACCCTAGCGACTTGAGTCCGCCAGCTCAGGGTAGAATCAATGTGCAAGCCTAGGCCTTCACGTCAGTACCAAAAGGAACGATCGTACCATTGAAAGTTTGTACCATCTACCTTGCTAATACTACGAGTACTGCCAATGATGTTCGCCTGTAAAATTGTAGGTATAGTCAACAAAAGAGATAAGTATGCAGGATCGTCGGATACGGTTGAAGTTTAGTAAGAAACCGATGGATGTTGTCGACTGAAATTTAATTTGATAAATGAGCTGCTTGTTTTCTATTATTAAAATAAAATTTTATTCGAGAACATCCTAATCTCCCATACTAAACTTCAACTATATCCAATGATCCTGCATACTTATTTCTTTTGTTGACTCTACCTAAATACAGCATTTTCTTATTATTACCTACTAAGTGAACAATCATAAAGTAGATTAGTTACACATTATTTTTATAGAACATAACAAAGAGAGATGCAGCCGTCTCATATCGTGTCGTATAGCATGTGTTTCTATATCCTAATAATTAACGAAAAGTAGAGAGAAAAAAAAAGAAAGAAAAATGAGCTCACTGAAATTATTATTACCTGCGACTACGAGACAAATGATCGAGAAGCTTAGATCGGAACCGACCAAGTGAGTCCATATTATGTACATCTACTAGATCACTGCACTCGTTCATGAGCCTACACATTCTTAGTAGCGGGGAATTTGCTCCGTACACGGTTCTTCGGCGCGGGGGATAGAAAGGAGTGATATGGATGCGGGGATATCTAGCAGGTACCCAGTAATTAATCCTACTCAGGAACTTAGGACAGTCTATCATATTGTCAATGTACATGAATATATAACCCGACAATTCTCTTCGACTAGACAAGGAAGTAGAAATTCGTCAATTTATCCGTGTAAGGTGCCTTTTTCTTTATCTTTTCCTTTTTCATATCGATCCTGATTTTGAGTTGTAGCTCTTGGTCTGCCTGTTCTAGGTCGATTTTAGAAGTCATGAGTCTGTAAAAATATGCGACATATCCTCAGAACGTCCGTTTTTGAAACACTAACCCTTGAAGCGACATGTCGCAACGACATTCCAGATTGGCGAAGAGTGATAATCCTCGATCGATTAAAATGTGAAATCGTTCTTCTTGGCATTGTAAACAACAAAATAAACGTTTATGTTAACAAAACTATAATCTGTCTCAAAGTAACAACGAAATTCTTATCTGCTGACTACACTAGTTAAAACCATACTAACGTGACAAAATGAGGTTAAGACTAAAAGTTACACAAAATTAATGAGGGTATATGAAAAAACATTCCCAAGTGCTGCTCTTACGAAATACTTGAATCATGTTTTGGTCCTCTCGAGTTAAGTAAGTAATTATTTATTTGACTTAAAGACAGCCTAGGTAACATCAGTGTTCATTCAACAAGGGATGGGTATGGCTATTACATTTGTGAAGACCCCCGCCCTTCAAACTAGGAAAATCTTGTATCTTGAAGGACAGTGTAGGTACTTTTAAGGGATTGACACGTTTTACAAAATATTCATAACTGCGTAATAACTCTGATGATACCATACATATTTATTAAAGGGGCTTAAAAGCTAATTGTGGGGAGTGTTTGTGTGTGTGTTGCTGTTGAGTTAGACTGGTCCGTTGGGGTGTGTGTGGGTGTGATGAATATAGTAAATATCTGTCAAGGAAATGAAAAGTTACGTATTTAAGTTGTAATTTGTAGAATAAATAAGTTCCTCTGTATCGCAATAATATTTTAGGAGGAAATTTAACAGTTATCTTTTTAATTCGAAAGGGTATAAAGTTTATTGTTAATTTGTTTTGAAGCTTGTTGTATAATAAGTATATGTCGCATCCGGTCATACATTTGACTATTCGGAACGCTAGCGCCACCCGGCGGCGCTTGACAGAGTCTAGCCTGAGTCCGTGGGGGTTAGAAAACAGCTCGACAGAACGATGTGGAGCGAATTTTGGACTTTGGACTTTGACTTGGACATTGGACATCGTACGGACAACATGTGCCTAGAAACTGCCCAGCGTTCCGTATCTGGTTGTATCGTGTACCTACAGTGTGTAATTTGCTAGTGTGACTAAATTGTTCGTGAAATTATAATCTTATTTGAACTGCAAACGGTTTTTCTATTGCGCAATAACCAACACATACCCACTGTACGCCCACAATAGTTAAATATGGCTGATAATAACGAGACACACTATACCTTCTCCGTCATCAGAAGTGGGATTCGTGTTGGTTGATACGCAAAATCAGAACGCTAAAAGTGAAAGTGACCGTTGACATTTTAAAAAATCGGTTGTCTGTAAAGTCGGTTTACTGACGATAGTTGAACGTGACAACGTCATAAGAAAATACTGATGGAATAGTTGCATTGCATTTGTTAATATTCGCTTGCACATCAAGCCGCCATGGAACGCTACAGAGCAAGGCCGCGAGGTAACGCTACATGAGTCATGTTTTTTCGTGAGTGCAGCCAGCTTCATCGATTTATTAGACGTTGTCACGTCAAAAAAGTGCAAACTGCCAACCCTTATTAAATAATCGTGTGGATCTGTTCGAGTTAAACCCAGACAAGCCAGATACGGATGCGCGCGCGATCATAGTGAATGTTGTTTTGGGCATAGGCTGTATGCAGGAATACCTTTGCCCAGTGACGCGCCAGTTGCGCCCTACCGCAATGTTAGAAAAAAAAAATTGTCTAAAACCGGCGTTTGCGTTCGACGTATCCCGTTCCCGTAATTAGAAAACGCGATAGGACGCGTGTGCAAACGTAACAGCACACAATACGACAGCTGATTTGTGTTTTGCTGAAAATTAACTGCAAGGAGGTCAATTTGTGGCCGTCATTAAGGCGCACAAAGGAAGCAGTATCAACGTAGCTATCGTAAATAGTACGATGGACGTAGCGTGGAGCTACCAGTGACGTGGAGTGACTTCAAGAATTGAGCCAAGCAGCCCGCAGCCGTCGGTGAAGCCCTTCGTGTGCTGCAAGTGATGGAATCCAGGACATGTTGCGGCCCGGTGCACGAGAAGTGGCAGCCAAGCAGAGAGTGGAGGTGGAGCACGCGCTGCAAGCAGCAACGGCGAGTGGATGTTTGCGTCGTACAATTACCTTCAGGCACGTTAGAAGATAAAGGTGAGCTGTATTGTTTTTGTTTAAGATTCTGGTGCTGAATGCTCGTTAGTAAAAGCGAGTTGTGCAGCCAAATTAAGTGGCAAACGAATTAATAATGTTGTTGCGTTGACCGGTATTGGTTAAACGCGTGTATTCAGCACAGAACAAATCATAAGAAGCGTTGCGAATAGCGAGCCACAACTTGAGATTCTATTACATTTCTACACGACTCTTACTTGCAAAGTATTATTTTGGGTAGGCTATTTTGTGTTATTAGAAAACGAAGAGTGAAATCAGAATTATCAGACTAAACTAGATCGGAAGTTCAGAGGTCCATTTAAGGTGGTGGAAGTTTTGACAAGTGATCGTTATGTTTTGAAGTCCCTTTCTTCCGCCCGGAGGTACAAGTACGCACATGACCGACTGCGAAAAATAACTGACGTTGACATGCACGTAGGTGACGATGACGAGACTAGCCATGACGAAAATGATAACGCTGACAAGACTAGTTTAATACTAAGTAGTCAACTTAAGATTTAGATTACCTAGCATAGTAAGAGTTTTATTATAATCTGTAACGTTATAGGAAAAATAAAGTAACATGTTGAACAAACCTACTTGAATTATTTTGATAAAGGCTCGAAATGATTATCTTGATGGTGTTGTTTGTAACCGGATGGAGGTTACATGTGGAGGTGACCGGATAGAGGTTGCCTCTTGTGTTTGTGACCGGATGGAGGTCGATTGGTTTAATGCTTATAGCCGGATGGAGGTTATAAGTGTGATGATGAAGACCGGATGGAGGTCGATTGGTTTGATGCTTATAGCCGGATGGAGGTTATAAGTGTGATGATGAAGACCGGATGGAGGTCGATTGGTATGATGCTTATAGCCGGATGGAGGTTATAAGTGTGATGATGAAGACCGGATGGAGGTCGATTGATTTGATGCTTATAGCCGGATGGAGGTTATAAGTGTGATGATGAAGACCGGATAGAGGTCAGAGTATGAGCATTGCAATATTTTAATGAGTTTCCTATTATTTTAATGAGTATGGGTGTTGTTCGACATGTCGGCTTTGAGAGAAAGAGTTTGTTGTGATTTTCATCAGAACCTGTAATAATTTTGGTCAGAATTGGCCGAGTGGAACATGCACTGCTGTTGATTTTTTTTGGTTACAGGTTACAAGGACGTTTGCAAGCAGGATGACAGTGGGGGACAGCGCTGTACTCTTTGGATCTCCTGTACGAATAATCGCTGATCAAGGACGGTGCTTTTCGAGCGAGGAGATTCACGACTTCTGCCAAGGAAACGGTGGATTGCAACCACTACAGCCATTAAGCCAGCTACAGATCTATTGTCTACTGAATTTGGTGAGTCGTTTTCATTTTGTTTTGACTCGGGTATCAAGTGCTTCCCTGGTAAACAACAGCAAAAAAAACGGTTACATTGTTAGGTATAGCCCAGTCTAGTTGACGATGCAATTTTTAAATACGCTCACGATAGGTTATGAATGATGCCAGTAGGTTATGTACCAGTCGAAATAGATGGTAATCACAGTGGTGATGAGCTATGAGCAAGCCTGAGTAGGGGTTGTCTATCGGCCGTAGTAAAAAGTGTGTAGTCACAGGTGTGATACACATGGATCCATGCGCTGGATGTGTGAGAGCAATGCGATTGCTGGTCGGCCGGAGTGCCGTGGCGTTAGAGTGGTTTACTCGTGGGTGGGTTTCCAGGTATCTAAGGCTCTTAGTGAAAAAGATTATTGTTGTAATGTGGATAACGATGGTACATGGCTCTGGTTAATGTTTTTTTTGTTATGATTGATTAAAGTTTGATTACATGGCTCTGGTTGAATCAAGTACGCTCATGAGGTTAAGGCATATGCCATGGCACAGGCCAAGGGATCAGAGTATTAATGACGAATTTGAGGAAAACCAAGTAAAAGTTTTGTTGATGAAAACGAGTAGAGATTAAGTCGAGTGATAGTGGTGAATCTTAGTTCGGCTGGTCGGGGACCGTACCAGTAGTTATTACATAGTCGTAGCCCGGTAGAAATCGGTGTCTCTTGAGGCAACTCAAGTAGTCCGTGTGTGCGCGATGCGTGTTTAACACTGGCGGAGGTTGGGGTCTTGTAGAGACCATAGAGTCCGTGGGACTCGGAATTCAGGAGGAATTCAAAGTAACAAACATGAGGTTTGTTGTAGGGGCTTGATGAAAAGCCACAGGCCACGAATAACATTCCTTCTGTGTTTTGTGATGCTCTAAGGATGTTTTATTAGCTGCTCTATCGTGTTTAGTTGATTATTTAGTTTGTGATCTTGAGATTTGGGTATCAAATAATGATTAATACTCTGAACTCTGCATTTTTTTTAGTTTGTGTGAATTTTCATTGTGTTGTTTAAGTTGTTTTGCCTGTATGTACCATATTTGGTCAGGAGTGACCGAGCTATGAGATACTTTGCGGGGTATGTTTGTTTACAGATTAATACACGAGGACGTGTGCATCGCAGGATGGCCGTGTCGCATCCGGTCATACATTTGACTATTCGGAACGCTAGCGCCACCCGGCGGCGCTTGACAGAGTCTAGCCTGAGTCCGTGGGGGTTAGAAAACAGCTCGACAGAACGATGTGGAGCGGATTTTGGACTTTGGACTTGGACTTGGACATTGGACATCGTACGGACAACATGTGCCTAGAAACTGTCCAGCGTTCCGTATCTGGTTGTGTCGTGTACCTACAGTGTGTAATTTGCTAGTGTTACTAAATTGTTCGTGAAATTATAATCTTATTTGAACTGCAAACGGTTTTTCTATTGCGCAATAACCAACACATACCCACTGTACGCCCACAATAGTTAAATATGGCTGATAATAACGAGACACACTATACCTTCTCCGTCATATAGAACTTTGGATGAAATATTGTTGGGCAGCAAATGTGGTCCTGTCACGCTCGACCACTCTTCTATATATGTATATACTTGAGCAGACCTACGTCGAGTATGGAGTATTTGTCTTGATGGGTCGGAGACATGTTTGCGTAGAGTGGATCGGAAAACAAAGAGTTGTCTGACAGTGAGCAACTTGCAGTCCGGTATAATTGTTCGGTTGGGTACCTAAACGGTTTGTGTAGCAAAGTTATTTTGTTTACCTTCCACTTCACGTTATAAGTGGTGGAAAACTTGCTGATTAGTAGCAATATTCCAATAGAGCAACAGTTTCAGAATCACAGATTACTTTGAAATTTATTAATAGGTACGTACACTATTTTGATCATAGATATTGCATTCTTTTCGCAAATTGGTTCATCCATTGGTTCAAACCAAAGCTATCAGTTGCTAATAGCACTGAATACGATTATTTTTCGAAGTGAGGTACATAAGTAGTAGTGCTGTTACGCTCGTAGCCGTGCGTAACCTTTTTTTTTGGTACTGGTGGAAGCCTGTGCAATACAGGCGAGGGTGCCCCCGCACCCGTCGCCTGCTGGCTTCCACCTGGGAGGAGTCGGAGGTGACTGTCATACTGACGTCGTCTACGACCCCTCCTCCGCCTTCGGAGCGGCGCCGCGAGAGGATCTTCCTCCCGCGCGCGCTCCGCCGCCTCCTTCTGGGACATGACGTGTTCGCAGAAGGAGGCGACTGCCGCCCAGGACCCCTCGTCCCTCAGCAAGGCGTTGACCAAGCCGGGGAGCGAGAGGTCCGTTCCGATCGCCGCGGTGAGACTGCGGCGCGGCTCGGACCACGACGGGCACACCTCAAGAGTGTGCTGCGCCGTGTCCTCCGCCGCGCCACAGCCGTGACACGACGGCGTCTCCTCCCGCCCGATACGGTGCAGGTACGATCCAAAGCAACCGTGCCCGGACAGCACCTGCACCAGACGGAAGGAGAGGAACCCGTGCGACAGCTCGAGCCAGTCTCGCAGGACCGGCCCAATCGCGTTTAGGGTTCGGCGGTCGAAAGCTGCGGCGGCGAGGTCCCGCGTCCAGTGGACGACTATGGCGTCCTTCGCCTCCCGCCGGTCGGCCTCCCGCTCTTCGGGGGCGGGGCGTTCTCCTCTCGCCCTCCGCCCCGCCGTCCATTCATACACTCTGGCGAGCACCCACGCCTCGAGTTCCCAAGGCGGGGTGCCGGCCAGAGCGCATGCCGCCGAGAAGCTGACCGTGCGGTAGGCCCTCGCCACCCGCTGGGCTATGGCCCTTTGGGGGGGGTGGGATTATTTGAATTCCCACGAATGTGTCCTGGTTTGAAGAACGCGGGACAAACGTTTCAACGTTATATCCACGTAGTACTACAGGCACCACTTAATTCATACCTACACAATGTAAAGATAAAATTCCAGAATCCACTCTGCGACTTATGTGGACCAATCACCTCCCATCACACGTCCGCTCACTCGCTTAACCTCGCGTAACCTTGCATAGCGAGTCTACGCGACCCTTTAACTACCTATGTATGTTAATCAATAGTTTATGTGATTTAACTAATCTGATTGTTATCACTTCTTATTTATCAATATAATAGATATCGGATTCCGTACAAATTAATATTAAAATAAAATAACTGCTCTTGAAACCGGATTATTAATAAATAATAATAAAAATAAAATATTAAAGATATATGTTTTTAATCCATAACTGATTGAGAACAAAATAATAACAATTATAATCTAATCGATTTGATTAGGTAGGTGTAGGTAGGGCTCGCTGTGATGATATCGCGGCGCCATCACATCGCTTTAAATGATAATGTCGTACTTAGTAAGAATGAGAGTCTTTACGACTGTCATCCTCAGTTAGTCAAGAGCACTCCGGGGCCTCGGGCAGCAACAATAGCGACTTGTGAAATATGAACATTAAATCATTCGGTCTCAAAAAGTTCGATCAAAATAGCAAATCTCGGCAGGAAGTCGGCAAATTATAAAAGCGATCCCAACACCCGAGACATCAAACGGCCGCGGCCGCGCGCGCAGATCGTCGACGAAGCTCCGCCACTACACCGAACTCGATAATAATGCGCTACTCTCCATATGAAAGATAAGAGCGGCACAGTTGTGCTGACGGGCGTTCATGCTCTATTTGTGAGACTAAGACTATGACACTTAGAAGGAAAATAGGACGGTTTTAACAGCATTACCTACTTGACGTTGGGTATCCGAAAATACACTTATCGTGTTGGCCGGTTGTGATTCAGAATAATTTAGGGTTTCAGAGTTTTGGGGAAGATTCGACCAGAGCACGGTTCGGACCGAAAACTAATAAAACTAATTGAAATACGAACATATTTAGGATTTGACTTCGGCTGCAATTCGTATTTATGACTCGACTTCGGCTGCAATTCGTATTTATGACTAGACTTCGGCTGCAATTCGTATTTATGACTTGACTTCGGCTGCAATTCGTATTTATGACTTGACTTCGGCTGCAATTCGTATTTATGACTTGACTTCGGCTGCAATTCGTATTTATGACTTGACTTCGGCTGCAATTCGTATTTATGACTTGACTTCGGCTGCAATTCGTATTCATGACTTGACTTCGGTTTCATGGATCACAATTTATTGGTCAGCATATTCTCTGGCTGTTTTCCAACAGTTTTGGCGATGTGATGAAAGCCTTCAGACCTATGTTCCGAGGACGTACACAGGTGTTTATGTAGCTATTGAAAAACATTTCAGGTAAGATTATGTATCATTTGCAAACACTCGAATGTTCTTTGGGGGAGGCTCTGTCGCCGTGATACAAAACGCACATCTATATATACAGATACACCTCGTGTTACTTCGTGGCAATTTTCCCTTTTTTCATATTTCATGAGCTTCGCGCCGTTATATGAAATCAGTAAGCTTTTCAAGTAATCACCGTTCGCTATTAAAACTAAATAAAAATGTCCTCTTTTTTTCCCCTTATCCATTCACGTGTATTCTCGTTAATAAACGGCTTTTTGAAGCGAATAAACCTATTTTGTAGATAAACTATTTAATTAAGATTAAGTAGGTAATGAAGACAAAAGTATGTGTTCAATTATTGCACGATCAAACAGGAATTTCTGTTTGCAGGAATGTTCCTGTAAATATTTTAGCATTATCATAATCTGGTATCTAGCTGCATCCGGTTATACTGGAAGCCGACCCCAACATATGTAGTTGGAAAAAGGCTTGGCAGATTGTATTTTATATGGCCAGCATATACATGTGCCTTCACATCATGAGCTTCCAGGGCGAGTAGGCCCTGGCTCTGCCCCTCAGGCGGAGGGCAACGCAAGCAGCATACAAAAGACGCATGCGATTTCATAGAAATATAAATAGTGTAATAGAAAGTGTGTTGTGTTATAGAAACACCGCGACATACCCTCGGTGTCCGTGCATGAGTGGTGAGCGTGGGTACCGAGGATCAGGTGGCCGCGGGTCAAGCACTCATTTATATTTAATTTAAATTTAATTCCTGGAGTAGCGAATTACCCATCAAACCAATAAACCCTCGCCTTGGCGTGGTCACCTTTGTAATGCAGTCAAACTACATTTCATTGTTCGATCTCAGCGTTTAAGCTGAGATCGAACAATGAAATGTATCAGGAGCAAGTGTAGTGCTCAAGACGATCACTCAGTGACCAAGTGCCCGGACCCCTTGAAGAAAATTGTTATTAATTTGAATATCTGCTTTCCTGCGCAATCGCTACGTACTATAACTATATATATCGACTGAATGCAATACCTAGGTTCGGTAGCATCTTATAGGTACAAATGTCAAGAGGTCAACAAGCACTGCTGTACAAAGGCAAAACCAACTAGATAATCCGCCTGTCTAAAGTACTATTTACTATTTGGAACCGAGCTGCCAATTGCAACTACCGACAGCACGTGCAGCGATTGCATGCCGACACCAGCCACTGCACGAGCCAGACACGAGAGAGGCATGAGCCGCTGCACGTGCTGTCGGCAGTTGCAGTTGGCACTTCGGTTCCAAATAGTACCTTAAGAGTGTTGCTAGGTGATCCTAGATCCTAGGTGACTTCTCTTCGTCTCTAATGCTGACTCGTGGCTGCCTGGGCTTCCTTCACTTTGTTAAGCGTCGCTGCTCTCATTATTATTTGAATGCTGTCGCAATTCGCAAGCAATTAAGCGCGTGCTCGAACCTTTTGTTCCGCCGAGCGTAGCCGAGAGTCGCCGAGAGTCGCCGAGCGTCGCCGTCAGCATCGCTCGCTCAGCGCAACAGAATGAAAGTGAAACGAAGGTTTATAATAAACATGAAACTGCCTTCTCTGTGAGTAACGCATATACGTATCAGCTGTTAGTCATTGATGTCGCTTTATGGAAATTGATTCGGTCTGACTAGTTATCAATTTAATAACAATCTTTTAATGTCCTTTGTCGCGAGTTAGTGACGTCATCGCGTCAGCACAATGTCGTGAGTCGCGGGTGTTCAGGCCTGAGCAAGTAGCCAGGTAGGTACATAATATGTTGCGAATCAAGGCTCCTTCAAACAGGCGTGACACGCGATAAAATCGCGCGCGATACAAAGGCACCGCAAGTCGCGCAACGAGCGGTGCCTTTATGTCGCGCGCGATTCGCGTCGCGCGTCGCGCCTGTTTGCAGGAGCCTTCATACAGATTGTGCAGTTCTACTTGATGACAGTTACCTACCCATACCAGTTAGGTATATGTAAAGTAAGGTACAAACGTATATTTAATTGGTGGAACATTATTATTTTTAATACTGTTAAAAACTAACGCTGCAGCTTTAAGAAAATAAACTCTACTTTTTTATTGGATATAAAATTGTTATCATATTACTGTTATCACGACGACGACAAGTTATGTTTGTGTTAGCGTTTCATAATGACTGTTCATCGTTGCGAGAACCACGCTGCTTGTGCACAGGGCTATCTGTTACGTTCACTCTCTCTGTTACTCAAGTAGACACCGCCGAGTACCGCTTATCAAGGTTGGTGCGTCAGATTTGTGATAGATAAAGTGATAGCGTGTCGCGAGGAGCGCCCGCCGCGCCGCTCCGTCGCGCCTCTGCGGCATGCTCGCGGCTCGGCAGACAACCCGCTGCACGCTGTTGTTATATTGGTTGTTATAGCATTGTTACCAATTTGCTTAACAACTTATCAAAAGTAGTTATTAGCATAATGATAACAAATTATAAAATATGAAAAATTACCTTAAGAGTAAATTTCAGTTACTTATTGGTGACATACAATTAAGTGTTATATTAAGTCAATTATCCGCTTAAGCTATATTAAATTAGGTGACATACAATTAAGTGTTATATTAAGTCAATTATCCGCTTAAGCTATATGTTAAATTATGTTTCAAATCTCCAGCAACTATTTTATTATAATGCTGATTATCCACATTTTGTATTGTGTAACTAAATGTTTGCAGTACCTACTTACATAAATAAATAAAATTATGTTTATTTATCTCCACAAATTACAGTCGTACACATTGGTATTTTGACAAATTTTTGTAAGTTGTGGGAGATATAAAGTCTAAACTAAGCCTGTATTTTAGAATTCCCGGCCCCTCATTATACGTAGTAATAGCCACCAAGCGTTTGTCTCACCATCTCCGAGAAGCTTCCCCTTGGTAACAGCCACTCACACACTGTGCCCCAAGAAAAGAATACATATTTTTTTATAATATTTAAAATAATATACCTTGTTACTTTACTATCTCAAGGACTTTCCCGTTTCTGCGTAGCGTCGATTTAGTAACCATTTGATATTAACCGACTTTAAAAAAGGAGGAGGTTCTCAATTCGGTTGTATTTTTTTTATGTTTGTTACCTCAGCCTCAGTACGCCGTCATTTATAAACCGATTTGGAAAATTGTTTTTATCAAATTTTTGGTCCCATTTTTATCAAAATCCAGTTCTTATGATGAGATTCATGAGGAATTGAGGGAAGTCCGCAAATATTATAGGCACTCGTGCATTTGCTCTCGGAAACCACCATTTGGTGAAGTGGAACTGATGAAGAAGACCACAGATGGCCACCGGAACTATTATATTAAAGGTATTAAAAGTATTTCACAGGTTGCGATTCAATTACTTTAATATGGTTGCTAAGCAATTTATGCTCATCACAATGCGAATGGTGAAATAGAGCTGATGGTGGAATATCAGGAGAACTCCTCAACGATTTACGTCCCTGCATCGGGAAAAGCAATATTTTGTAAAAGGCGATGGGCAAGTTGACATTAGGCTATTGTAACTTAGATACATTATAAACAGACCCAATATGGCGAGAAATAAAAACTTTTTACCAAAAAAAAACCGCCTTCAAAAAAAAACACTACAAAGTGAAATAGTTATTTATGATACTAGTGCGGTAAGTTGGTTTTTACAAACGAGTAGACGAATGTAAGCCCGAGACGAAGTCGAGGGCTTACCATAGTCACGAGTTTGTAAATACCAATTTCTGCACGTGCGTCATACAATGTTTTTCAACACATTTGCGAGAAAACAGTAGGTACAGTATGTAATTAAACAAACTTTTGCATTTGACTATTTTTTATAGCAAATAAGAAAATAAACAGATAGGTCACTACTCTTGGAAATTAATAGTAAAATTTGAACAATTATTGAAATTCAGTGAAATTTGCTGCTTTGGAAGATTAACTGACTGACTGACATTATTAATTTCACACTTAGTATGTTGAACTCATATTATTATTTTGTTTATTTAACTGTGGGTAAGTCGCAACAATTTTTGAAGTTTCTAATATGAAAAGGGCGCGAATTTGCAAATGGCGCCACATACATGTGGTGAAAATTAGAACTACATCTTTCGTCTCATTTACTCTTTAGTATTAAAGTGAGACAACGTATTGAGCAAAAGTGCTTCCAAGGAGGTTCGATCAGTCAGGTTGTTTATTCTCATAATGTAAAACTCTTTGGTGGAATTCTTATATTTTTTTTATGGAAATTAAAAAAAAACCGTAAAGAAAACGCACGGTGCTATACTACGGAACGTGCGGTAAAATAGGTACAGTCGCCTGCAGATAAAACGGACCCCTCAACGCTCACTGCTTAAAGGCGGGGGGGGGTCCGTTTTCTCTGCAGGCGACCGTACTTAGGTGAGAGTACCTATTTTACCGCACGTTCCGTTGTATGGTGCGTAATTTTTAATTTTCGAACAATGTATACAGGCTTTGTAAATGCATTTTTCGAGCAAATGTGTTGAAAAATAACTTTAATTTCGGAAGTCGGTGGCAAAAGCTAAATATATATAATATACAGATCCAAAGACACCACAACAACCGTTTGATTATTTTGTTTTTGCATTCAATTTTACGACATAGCCGAGGTATACCTGAATGCACCAACAGTGGTGTAACTACAACAAAGTTGCGAACAGGGACTTGACAACACCTTCATAGAGGTACCTAACACATTGAATTAATACAGAATCAAAAACATATGTAACTCTTCTATAGCGTCGCTCGCATGACTAAAAGTCCTATTCCTATCTCATTTTTCTAATTTTTTTGTCTGACTTGGGTCGGGACAGCCACGGGACACTTTTCACTAACCGTCGTACCTCTATGTTATTTGGATCTCAAAATATATTTTAACCATTTTGAAAGTCAACAAAATGTAAAGAACCACGAATGGAAGAGTGTACTTACTTGTCCTAGGTATATCTGTAACCGATATTAAAGTGTTAACAGTGTTAATAAGTGCAAACCGGTAAACACGGCGTTGCCAAAATTGCCACAATCCCGACTGGATTGAGGCTATTTTGCCATTGCCGCGTGTTTTTGCGGTACCGTGCAATTATACCTACAAATGCTTATTTCTGTTACACGTTTAACACATAATACCACAAATATAAAAGGTTACACTTTGATTCTGTAACATTATTGTATGTGTTACATTGAGAAGTGTTTTTCTTTTAAAACAGTGTTAAAAACACTTATTAAGGTTACTGTTTGAGTCCCTGGTTGCGAGTCTGCGACCGTTGAGAGGGCAGTGTTTCCTATTTATATTCTCCTGCTGAATCAAACTTCATAAAGTATGATCAGACGTTGGACAGCGCTCCCAGCGCCATCCGACGGTCACCACCCGAACTACGAGCGCTGGAGGTTCCGATTAGGGGTGGCTTGCGTTAGTGTCTTGTGTTTTTCAGTATCAGCCGGTCGGTTCTGTTAGATTCTCACCGTGAGAAGTTAGGGTAAGTGAGTTGTCAATCCATCTGATGCTAGGGATTGACTCTAATGACAGCTCACTTTAAGCTCACTTCACGCAAATTATCACGGTGAGATTTTTACAGAATAGCACTACAGATGTGGAGGTTGTTTCTCCACCATTTCGGTGCTTAAATAAGCTCACTGCTGGTCATGACACAGCTACAAAGTGTGCTGTTGAGGTAACCAGGAATCAAAATGTTGTAATTAGGTTGTTTACCTATATATAATTATTTCACTCATAAAATATTCAGACTGCCGCATTTGAAATTTTTTTAAATACACAAACGTAGGTAGGTTACCTACGTTACTACTACGATATTATTCCAACGATGCACTCATTTTAATTTTAATAGGTAATAGAAATAAAATTTGTGCTTTGTCGGTTCGGATTTGTGTTTATCATTAGATGTCGGCGATTATCATTAGATGGCGCAGCCGAATCACTTTCACATACAGTTTGATCGAATCAATGAATTTGGCAAAGCGATTAATTATATTATCTATACTTATAATAAATCTGTAGAAGTGAAAATTCTGTACATTGAAAATATCAAAAAAAAAAAAATGGCAGGGCTTGTTACTATACCGACACCGAACCCAAAAATGTGATTAAAAAAATTTTTGTCTGTCTGTCTGTCTGTTTGTTCAGGTATCACGCAAAAACTACCGGTTAGATTACGATGAAACTTGGTATAATTATTCTTTAATATCCTGGGCACCACACTGGGTACTTTTTATCCCGAAAAAGTATATACAACAAAAAACAAACTTAATTTTGCGGTTCGATCCCTAGACCCGATTACTGTGCCAACCGCAAATAATAAGTTTGTCGTAGGCTACGTCACCCGCAGTGGAGTTCACTAAGGGGCGCTGCACACGGCTAAGATACTATAATATTTTATCTTAAGATACAATATCGCTCGCCATACAATTCAATGGACTATCACACACGACGAAGATAATAAATAATATTTCATATTTTCGTATCTTAAGATGAATTTGTAAATACTAATAATAAAGCAGAAGAGTTTGTTTGTCTGAACGCGCTAATCGGTCGGATTTTTCTCGGAGTCGATTTTAAAAAATATTTTTACATTTGCTAGCCTAATTCTTGAGGAAGGCTATGTAACATCACGCTATAACCCTTAGGAGCCGAGCAAAAAGAATAAAAGTCAGAAAGATCGCTAAGCGAAAACGAAGTGACAGCGCGGGCAGGCGATGCGATGCGATGCGACGACGGCGTGGTTCGGAAACAAGAAATTTCACGCGGACGAAGTCGCGGGCAGAAGCTAGTTATCATAATAATTCTAGTCCCTTTATGTAGTCCTATTGCCATTGTAGCGATGTAGTACGTGTGCAGTGTAGTGTAGCGAGAGGCAGCTGATACATGCGCGAGTGCGAGCGGGGCCGCGGCACAAACGACAACGGCATATTTGGCAGCGGTTCAATGATTGATCGCTACGTCGCGTCAACTAACTGAAAGTGTGCATTTTATTTATGAACTGTGAACGCTGCCACTACCGACCTGTCGACCATTGCCGGCTACTGTCGGCCACTGTCAGCCACTGCCGACCTGCTGATCACTGCTAGCCGCTGCCGGCAACTGTCGGCCATACACTGACAAAACATCACTGGATTGTACTTACTTGTACAACATTATCTAAAATAATACGCCATTTAAGTTGACTGCTGTTTGAATGTGAATAGATACGTGATTTTAACAATATAGATATACAAAATTCAAATTCAAAGCATTTATTTCAATTAAACCTTGTACAGGCACTTTTGAATTGTCAAAATTAAAATAGTTCGTCAGTTAGTCAGAAAGTTGAAGCTAGTTGCCCATTCCAAAACGTAGATCTCTATGGAGAAGAACGGGCAAGAAACTCCATGGACACTCTTTTAAATCAAGATATTACAAATCGTGGGTACACTAGCTCAAACCAGCGAAAACTAATTCTTCCATTTTTAGCTCACTGATAACGACAACAGTGAGCTAAAAATGGACCTGAGTAACACGCTCTCGTGATCACGTGGGCAGTGGCGTGCATTGGTCTCGTGATCACGTGGGCAGTGGCGTGCATTGGTCTCGTGATCACGTGGGCAGTGGCGTGCATTGGTCTCGTGATCACGTGGGGTACTGGGTTCGATTCCCAGGTTTGGCAAACTGTTATTGGGTTGCCGTCCCAACGGACTGTGAAAGTGATATATTATGTAGGTATAGTATATTATACCCATATATACTACTTACATATAATAGGCGTGACGACAGCATCAAATAATCATAAATTTTAGGGGAAAGTACATATTAAAAGGATTTAAAATACTGATTTAGTTTTATTTAAAAATTTGAGATTAATCGGATTTTCACTAAAATAAAAGATTAAAATACTGCATTCGGCCATTTTGACTGAAACACCAATCACAGCGCATGACGTCACGCCTATGTAAACATCATTGCGTTTTGTTGTAGCTACTACCGATTACGCATTTTTTATTAATTTAAGTGTAATTTATCCACTCCACTCGACTCTACAACACGAATCTATAACAATGGAAACAGGCTTAGTAAAATACATAGTAAAATATGGTTAAACGGTATATTTGTCTGTTTTTGAATCAAGCCAACTAAATAAAAACAACTTTGTGGGAATTCGAGACAAGTAATACACAGAAGTAAGTTGTAAATTTTATAAGTAACGATTAATTTATTTAAGATATCAAGTAACTAAAGCTAGCAGTTACACTTGACACGAAAAAGTAAAATTAAATAATGTTACATGAAGGGTAAAACTACTAGAAACGCTAGGTTACGGCGAGCTTCGGCGAGTAAAATATGATCGGGGGTCAGAGAGGACCTCGCACGATCTTAGTTAAAAACAGACTGAAGCTCAGAACCAAAACTCTCCTACATCTGCACTATACAAAGGACGCGGCAAATCCCACATCTGCAGTTCCTAAACAAAGGCCGCGGCAAAACGATTTCATTTTAAAAGTATAATAAAACACGAGAAATACAAATGGGTACAATAAAAGATAACTGAAAATAATAGAACAATGAACCTTAACTAATAATAGAACAATGAACCTTAGCTAAAAATAAAGAGTCATAAAATACAATAGTACCTATAACTTAAATCGCTTTGCAGATGTGGGAACGTGGGAAAAACACAAAAAATGAAACTTTCTAAAAATTATTACAATAAGTTCCTCTATAAAAATATTACATTCTTAAAACTATGCAAGGAATGGGTACGTAAGACACAGTCCCCACAGTACCCCCCTACAAGTGATAAAGATCACGAAACACCTGCCTGATAGTAATCAGGAAATTTAACTCGCCTACCAGAACGGCGAGGAATATGCTTGCCAGGCCAACTTAGGTTCCAGTGAGTCGGAACCGGTTGCCGCATAGTTCACGGTGAGTCGGAACTATCTGCGATGATGTCCCCAGTGAGTCGGGGTGGCGCGGGCGCTGCGTTATGCTCCAGTGCGTCGTTTGACAATTTTACTCAAAACATTTATGCTTGGTCTTGATGGGTTACTATTAACACCATGCTTGATTTTAAATGGTGATGTAGAGACAGAATGTAGAAACGGCTTCAATGGCGATGTCATCTGATTTATCCAACTGACTTTTGTTTGGTTAGCTTTACTTCTGAATGTTTTACATATGTGTACTTGAACTGATTTATCCAACACTCTTGGTGTTAATTGGGGAACTTCTTCAACAATCTGCTGAACTGTAAAACAAATGTTTTGTTATTTAAGTGCAAAGTTATAATTATGAACACAAATTATTAGGATCTATGTAGTTTTGAGTGTACCAACAATGTATGTAATAATACTGAAAATAAAATTAACTCTTTCAATGCTTTATTCTAATAAATGAGTTAATAAAATAATATACCTGAACAACCAGATGCAACTTCTTCAGAACTTGATTGTTCTGTAACTATACTTTTTTCTTTGAATTGCTGTTCACACACTTCAAGAAGGATCATCCTTCGTTTCTTAGCAATAGAGGGTCTCTCTGTTGTGTCAGATGTTTGTGTATTCATAACTGGTTGGCAAATAAAATTTTTGGGCATACATCCCATATAATTATATTTTTAAAACCCTTTAAAAATATTTTTAAAGGGTTTTAAAAATATATATTAGATTTCTGACTCTACCTGTTACCAAGTTAATGTGTGAATACCTAACCCGCCATTCGTAAAACTTCGTTATAATACTGTGGGGACTGTGTCTTACGTACCCATCCCTTGCATAGTTTTAAGAATGTAGTATTGTATAGAAGAACTTATTGTAATAATTTTTAGAAAGTTTCATTTTTGTGTTTTTCCCACGTTGAACATCTGCAAGCGATTTAAGTTATAGGTACTATTGTCTTTCATGATTCTTTACTTTTAGTTAAGGTTCTTCATTGTTCTATTATGTTTAGTTATCTTGTATTGTACCCATTTGCTATTGTTAGTTAAGGTTCATTGTTCTGTTATTTTTAGTTGTCTTGTATTGTACCCATTTGCATTTCTCGTGTTTTATTATTGTACTTTTAAAATGTAATCGTTTTGCTGCGTCCTTTGTGTAAAATCGTTGTGCCGCCTCCCTGGAGCATAACGCAGCGCCCGCGCCACCCCGACTCACTGGGGACATCTTCGCAGACGGTTCCGACTCACCGTGAACTATGCGGCAACCGGTTCCGACTCACTGGAACCTAAGTTGGCCTGGCAAGCATATTCCTCGCCGTTCTAGTAGGCGAGTTAAATTTCCTGATTACTATCAGGCAGGTGTTTCGTGATCTTTATCACTGGTAGGGGGGTACTGTGGGGACTGTGTCTTACGTACCCATCCCTTGCATAGTTTTAAGAATGTAGTATTGTATAGAAGAACTTATTGTAATAATTTTTAGAAAGTTTCATTTTTGTGTTTTTCCCACGTTGAACATCTGCAAGCGATTTAAGTTATAGGTACTATTGTCTTTCATGATTCTTTACTTTTAGTTAAGGTTCTTCATTGTTCTATTATGTTTAGTTATCTTGTATTGTACCCATTTGCTATTGTTAGTTAAGGTTCATTGTTCTGTTATTTTTAGTTGTCTTGTATTGTACCCATTTGCATTTCTCGTGTTTTATTATTGTACTTTTAAAATGTAATCGTTTTGCTGCGTCCTTTGTGTAAAATCGTTGTGCCGCCTCCTTTGTCTAGTGAACGGCAGATTTGGGAGAGTTTTGGTTCGGAGCTTCAGTCTGTTTTTAACCAAGATCGTGCGAGGTCCTCTCTGACCCCGATCATATTTTACTCGCTGAAGCTCGCCGTAACCTAGTGTTTCTATTCGTTTTACTCTTCATATAACATTATTTAATTTTACCTTTTCGTGTCAAGTGTAACTACTAGCTTTAGTTACTTGATATCGTAATAAATTAATCGTTACTATTTACAACATACTTCAGTGTATTACTTGTCCACCACGGTCACGAATTCCCACAATACGAACCACCTAACAACACAGTTGAATGGTGAGCGGCACAATATTATAATGTGACTGGCTCGGTAAAGCCCGAGGTGTCTGTTGGCACAATGTGCCATCGGCTACGCGACACCATGGCGGCGCGGCGGCGTTGGCCTGCGCCTGGCGGCACACAGCACAGAACAGGACTTCACTTTTTAATTCTATTCATAGAAAGTATGAACTATCTTGAATGCGAGAGTAGAACTCCCGGATCTCTTAATTATGCTTTAAAACAGAGGTATTTTTTATATTTTTGGATTTCCATAAAAACGCAAAAATAAACGATGTGATGAAAATATTTGAATATTTGTTTTTGCAGTTTATTGAAATTAGATATATGCAAGGTATTATACAGGGTCCCATTAAAATAGATGGACAAATTTGAACACTGACAGCGCACAGTAGGTACGTCTAACCAAAGATATCCAACCTTGACCTAAAATAATAAATTGCCGGCACATAGTATTTTCGTTGGCTGATTTTGTTTCTTGTAAGTATCTAATGCGTTTTTGTTATATGTATATTTTTTTACCATCGTCCTTATTTTGGTAGTCTGAATGATAGGTATGTAAAAGTTTGTCCATATATTTTAATGGGACCTTATATATAGACGAAACAGAAAAAAATTCACTATAATAGAAAAATAAAATATGCCTGATTTTATCTTTTTTATGTTTTCCCTCGGACGTCTTTTGTCAGTAGTACCTAATGTTTATCTTAAAATACTCTTCAGAACTGTACATATAATATTAACTGTAAAAAAATCTGATCTATCAGGAAATCGAAGATATGATAATTCTATGGTTTTCTATTTTTTCTCTGAAAATAGGGTTGTCACTCTCAGAACACAAAAAATACAATAAATTATTTATGTTGAGTCTATAAACTGACGAGCGCGGACCCCATCCCTATACCGCATTTACCCCTTAATCAGAAAAATATAAATTATGTAAATGTTAAAAAAATATTTTTATATCGAACGGTTTTATATTACAATACAGGACCTAAACGCAAAAAACGTATGTTTTAGAAACAATAAAAGTATATGATCGACTACAGTGAACAAAATCAGAAAAATATATGATATTCTTCAGGATATATAATATGCTAGATAGATAGTGTGTTGAAAACATAATACAACTAATTTGATACGATAGAAAAAAAACATAAATATACCTCTAAAAACTTTATTTTTACAATAAAAACCATATTAATATAAATACAATCATTATGATTTTTTGTCAGATTATACTACTAGCAACATTTTAAAATACAAGTGTTTTAATTTTTTAGTCCGAACAATTGACTTTTTGTAATTAAAAATTGCTTCATAATTTGCAATAAATTACCAGCGGAGTGTCATCGCGCTTCTTTTTCTTTTTTATGCAGTCCGACAGTGACCGCATTTTAGGTCATGTAGGCCCCTTAAATGAACAAACACACGTGAAACAAATAGTAGATTATTAACCAATGGGATAAAGCAGTGTCTTCTGTCGCGGGTGACGATTTAAATCGCGAGCGTAACGAAGGACTCGAGGTTTACTCCCGAGCGTAGCGAGGGTGTTAAAAACTTAAATCACGAGCGAAGCGAGGGATTTAAGACGAGTCCTGAGTGTAGCGAGGGATTTAAGTTCACCCAAGACTAAGACAGCTTTATCACCGAGGAAAATACTCTACTTTTCGTACCATTTGCGAAAAAATTAACACAATAATAATATGAGATAAGCATTTATTAAAACTAATGACAATTAGAAGTAAAAGTTAACATTCGAAACATTTGCATTGGTCCAATTATTGATAGAGGGAGTTACATTTTTGTTTGGTAAATTTTTTGTTGATGAGTTGATTTGAGTATTTCTCTGTTCTTGCGTCTGAGGAACTTGCGTTTCATTGTAGACAGTATACGTCGGAGATAGTGGTGGTGGTGCATCGTGAGTTACGGACGAAGATAAGAAGCCGGAAGTTGATGGTTGTGGCTCTGATGGATTAAGTTTTATATTTTTGTTAATTTGACTGCTTAATATGGTTTTATTCGCCATTGAGCTTTCGATATAACCCTCAGCTACTCTATCAGAGCTCCAACCACCGTGTCTTTTTATTGACGTAATAACGACATAACGTTTATGTATTTGAAGAAAACAAAAACGCGGCAAATTCCTAGACTAATATTTTTTGTCGGAAAAGCAAAGGCAGCAAGCTCATACGGCCTCGTCGGTTTTCGTAATTTTATTTAATAATCATAACTGCATAATAAATGCGTATTCCTTTTTCAAAAAGATGTATAATGCTTTATATACAAACTCAATGGTGTAAACACAGATGTAGTTCAGTATAAATTTCGGTAAGTATTCCAAATTTAAATCACATTCTCCCCCTAGAGGATGAATGAAATTCAGTACAATTTTCTTTCCCTGTTTTTAACAGATTAAAAATGACTATTGTTATGTTCGCTTTTTGTGGCATAGAATGTCACTTTTTTGAGCAAGTGGTACGAAAATAAACTTTATACCTATAAACAGCCAAGAAGAGCAATTTTTGAATTTCACAACATTATTTTATGCCAACAAAACTTTTTATGCCATTAAATTACCTACGGGTACCTCTTTACCTCCTGTTTATAGTTCATGATGAAAATGAAAAAATTAAAATAGGTATTTTTGTTTTCAGATTTTTGACTAGTAAAAACCATAACAACATAAAATCTAAACTCGAAAAATCCGCATTTCTTCGTGTTAAGCATCTGATATTTTACAGGCAGATTATCATAACACTAAACAATAGTGTGTGTGAAAATAAAACCTTATAAAACTTGCGCAAAAAAATAATTTCAAAATTATGGAACAAAATACGTAGCTTGCTTTGAATAACATCTAAACATTATTTTTTGTTTCTAAAAATAGCAGATATTTGGCTTTATCACATTATATGATTAAAATATAAAAACGTTGCATTTAAAACAATTCTTTTTATTTCTTTGGATAACCAGAAAAATGTTTAAGAAAATTAAAAAACCAATTCAGCTTAGAACCAGGGGATCTAAAAAGGCCAAATTGGCAGAATCATAAAAGTATAACATTATGAATCATAATGGACAGTTAACTGTTAAGTTAATCGTATCAAATCCCATTGGTGAAGGTTTTTCAGTTATTTTTTTTGTCTGTGCTAAAATACCAATCAATCCAATTCAAATCCAATCCCAATCTCTTTGATTATACCTACGTAGTGCAGTGAAAAAAAGAAAAACGCTTACTGTCCTCGCCATATTACGATTCATAATGTTATTCTTTTACATTTCTGCCAAAGTGGCCTCTTTAGACCCCAAGTTCGTAGGTAGTTAAAGTCGCTGCTGACGCTCAGTGTGGGCAGAGCGAGTGACGTAATCGGATAGTAACGGTTTGTACGTATATGTAGAGTATGAACTAAGGGTGCAATTCGAGTGGCCAAACCACTTAATTACCTTTTAAATGAACGCAAGTTAAATATGTGCAGACGGCCGAAGATTGGGGGGGCGATGTTTGATTTACCCTACCTATATTTAATAACGTCCTTACATAGTATGAAAATGGCGTTTTATATGGAAACAAAAGAACGATTTTTAAAAATGAAATGATAGATCGAAGTATCTGTGCATCATTGTTATCTATGCACTTTTGCCATTTTATAGGTAGGTCATTGATTCCTTCGCTGAAAAAAATGTGGGAGCGTGAATCAATAAAATCTAAATCTTCGAAGGCGGTTTGACCATAGACATGTATCTATGGTTTTGACGGCTTCATCGGATTGATTTTTTCCTTGCAGAAATTGTCCAAATTCTGGAACTAGTGGTAATCTGTTGGAGCAAGGTCCGGGAAAAATGGTAGGTGTCAGAGACATTCCAATCGTAGGATTTCTAAAGTAAAAACAAATAAAAAAATCTTGTTTCAATCTTCCTGGAGTGGTAAGGCGCATTGTCGTTGTCTACTACTGCGTTCGGCGTGAAATTAGGTAGAATTCCAGCGAACCACTCCTCAAAACTCTTTTGCTATTTCTTTTTATATTTCGACATGATTTTTGGGATTAAAAGTTTGACTTTTTAGTACAAGAAACGATCAAAATCGGCTTGTCTTCGTAATTTTTTAGGATCGAGTGAAGTTGTAAATACCATGTTTTGAAAAAAAACAATCCATACCTACTTACTAATATTATAAATGCGTGTGTCTGTTACCTCTTCACGCTTAGTCCGCTGAACCGATTTAGATGAAATTGGGTATACATATATGTAGTTTGAGGCCCGGGAAAGGACATAGGATAGTTTTTATCCCGATATTCTCACGGGATCAATACTTATGCGGGTGAAACCGCGGGGCGCTGCTAGTCTATAATATTACTACTTACCTACAACATATATTTTTATCCGATCAATACCTACAAAGAATATTTTGATTGTTTACAGTTAATCCTAATGGGATTAACTGTAAACAATCAACCAGGGATGGTAAAAACTTAAAAAAAACAAATAAGTACCATACTTATTTGTTTTTTTTTTAAGTTTTTACCATCCCTGATTTGAAGTTGAACAGTTCATGACGAAGAATGAAGTAGGTAAGTATACAAATGGGCTATCCTGGCCTAAAACGATGTTTCATGGCATTTTAATCACATCACTACTAGTAGAGATAGTGCTGTTGATTTTTTAACGAAACCACAGCAATAACATTTTACTAAGCTAATTAAAAGTCCCCACCACAGGTACCTACTGGCCACTTTTGGTGTTGATGGCCTAAAAATAATTGGATACCTACCCAGCCTACCTTAGGTAGGTAGGTACTAACTACTTTTTGCCGGTAGAAAATGGAGTTTGTTACCGTAGAACAAAAATAATGAATGAATCAAAAAAACAAAAATAATGAATTTTAAAATACGAACTCGACGTACGGATGACTTAAAAATACATTATCTAGATAGGGGCATAGACGAAATTGAATTAACAAAATTTCTAGGGTTACATATCGACAACAAGCTTGATTGGAAATTTCATGTCGATCATGTTTGCAAAAAGCTGGGACAATTTTCATATGCACTACACAGATTGAGCAAAATAGCAAACCATTCTACTTTACTAACAGCTTACCATGGCTACGTTAGCTCCATTCTCAGATACGGCGTAATATTCTGGGGCAATAGTACAGACAAGGAGCGCGCTTTTATTGCTCAAAAACGGTGCATTAGAGCTATATTTAAATTATGTCAAACTGACTCCTGCAAGCCATTTTTTACAAAGATGAAGGTTTTAACTTTGCCATGTGTGTATATATTTGAGGTCGCAGTGTTTGTTAAAAATAATATTGGCATGTACAATTATTACACCCGTGAACGACGCAAGGACAAATTACGCACAGTAGCTAGCAAGACTCACATAATGCATGAGAGCATCTTTTGTATAGCTTCTCGTATTTATAATAATATTCCGGGGCCCATCCGAATGATTGCAAAATTAGAAAAATTTAAAAAGACTCTCCATGATCTGCTAGTAGACAAGTGCTACTACTCTATAAAAGACTTCTTATCAGATAAATCTCTGCTACAATACACGAGTAATCCCACTCAGTCGTGATTAGGGCTTTCAATACCGGTATTCCGGGATCCCGTAATACCGTGATCACGGATTTTATTTTGGCCTTTTACAATACCGGTATTGACGCCCCAATACCGTGATTACGGTATTACAAACATTAGATCTGAAAATTATGTGATCTTATTCTCACACTTGTTTTCTTCAGCGCAAGCGTCCCGCTGTTATCTTAAGCTCACCCTCCCGCACCCCGCCTGAGACAATGCCCGAAATCGAGCTGTATTTATGTGTCGTTTTTGTTATTGTCACTATTGTCAGTCAGTTTCGCAAAGGCGACGGGATAACGCGTCTATAATTACTTTAACATTTTTTTTTACTGTTTTTCAGAAATTGGTATTAACGCTTGATTTATTTTGTTACTTGTTTAGTTTTAGATTTTGATTGTTTTTTTTATTACATAATTATTAATAATGTTACTAAAATGATTGCTAGCTACTTAGCTAGTTAAGCTATACTTAACTTACTTGCATTTCTACAAATAATGATACCTATGTTGATTCTTGATTTATTTTTTTACTTGTTTAGTTTTAGATTTTTTGATTGTTTTTTTATAACTTAATTATTAAGAATGTTACTAAAATGATTACCAAATAATTGCTGCTAGCTAGTTAAGGTATACTTTACTTACTTACATTTCTACAAATAATGATACCTATATTGATTTTTACATGAGACATGATGACATTTAGGTAAATAATAAGAAATATATATTTTTTTTATATTGTTCAAACAAAGTCTATGTGAAATGCCTTCCTGCAAAAAGAGTAGATTCAGTTTAAGTTTTCATTATGTTTCTAATTCCTAGTCCTACCTAAACAATCAACCAATACCAAATTATTATAAAAGAATTAAGAAAGCTATGTATAACGTATTTATTTTAATTTTTTCAATAAAATAATAAGAACAATACTGATTTGAAAATACAAAAAGGCGTATTTTATTGGTTTTATTAATGTCCTAATTGAACTTGCGTTCAATACCGGACAACCGGTATTGATACCGGGATCACGGTATTGACTTTTCCAATACCGTTATTGATACCGGTATTGAAAAAATCCGGTATTTGAAAGCCCTAGTCGTGATGCGTTCAGTGACCTATTGACATGTAGGTACCTTAATTAATTAATTTTTTTTTTTTGTAACATTCTTAATAGTTTGTAGAAAAAAAAATAGGTATATATACTAATTTCATTTCCATAATTATAATATGTACTGACTATTGTATGCCCTACGGGCGGGACATAGCTGTTCACAATTTATTATGTATCTGCCACCTGTATTATGTACCTACCTATGATCCACAATAAAGAGATTGAACTATGAACTATGTAGATGAATTAAGTACGTACCTACTTACTTATTTTACATTTGTATTCAGAGTGCTTGCCGCAAGTAAAATGTTCGCAGTTTCGTGTAGGTAGGTATAGAATTCTCCGCGTGCTGTCGCTTCATTTGCCGACCCATCAGTCCTGTCGCGGCACGCTCAAGGCCGGTCCGAATTTTGTATTTACCACAACCCTATAGATATAGATTCCGATGTTCCATTAATTAATTCACCGGGAAGTTCCATTCTGTCTGGCGACGGTTACTCACTTTGTTATTGTCGCACATCACCTCGTGCTCGCCTCGTCGTCGCGTCCACCAAAGATGTTATGTGCAATTATGTCACAGTGTCTGTGTCACACTGTTACAAATGTAATACCGAGTTGTAAACAAGCCGCTCGGTGGCGACATCTACACCATGCCGCGCCACTTGCGCGTGGCCTAATGGCCTTCAGCCGCGCCGTCACGTGCTGAGACGTGTTCTGCTTTACCGACGCGGCCGACGCCAGCCAATGGCGAGAGACGTTGCCGTTACCGACTGCATGGCTTGAACCAATCGCAGCAAAGTACACTTTGGTCACAGTGCGCACATGTGACCGGTCACAACATATATCCAAATATTACTTAAGTTTAAAAACTTGAGAAAGTTTTATTATTTTATATATCGGTGATATAAATTTTAGCCAGGAATTGTGAACTATTTAATTTTATGTGATTATGAATCGAAACGGTGAGTACGTATGGTTGGTTGTATTTCCTTAATTAGCTACATTATCGCTAGCGCCATCAGTGGCGACATTGGTCACTACTGATGTACGTAGTTAGAACATGGTTTCTTTCATCGAGAGTAAACGGTATAGATGGCGCTGATTATAGTTACGTTTTGTTTATTGTGGTGTTTTTGTTATTTATCATGGTAATAATATGTATCTCTGGAATCTGGAACACTGTCGTCTCCCTCTTGGAGGTGGGCGTTAATAGCGGCGACACAGTTTTGTAACTAATGTAGCTATTTACGTACGGAATCAATAATTAGTAAAATGTGTTTTTGTTCCAATAAAGATTTTAGTATCGGTTTAAAAATACGTAATAAGTACACTAATCGCCTAGTACTCAAATTTTTTTCAAGTGTCATATAGGTAGTTGTTATAAAAATGCTTTACAAAGCAAGGACATTGAAATAAAACATTCCCCCGATCGTTTCAGCATTCAGTTTCTTTCAGCATCGCCATTTTTACACTTGGTGATATGAATTTTCACCGCAAGGTGGCGTAAGCAGACGAAAATTTTAACTAAAAGAAACAATTTTTTTATGTAACTAAAATTTTACATTCTATACTTTTCCGGGAATCAGTATGTAGGTATTAGCAGATATTAGGTACATTTATGTATTGAGTATGTACATGAAGTTAAAGGGTTTATAAATATATAAAATTATAAATTATATACAACATAAATAGTGTCAAGTAATAATGGTTTCTATGTTGATTAATGTAATTGGTGTTGTACCGTTTTAATCAACTATAAATAAATAAAAATTACACAGGTATGCAAATTTTAACTCTTATTTTCCCCTTTTGGATTTGAATGCTGATCTTGGGGTAATTTGGTGCGTAGATTACGAATATGCACTCGGAATTTTCCTATCACCCACAGTTTTTTTGAAAAAAAGGTAACTTTACTTAAGTATTTTTTTTTACATTAAAACATTAAAAATACATTTGAGGGACAGATAAACAAATTAAAAAGTTTAAATACTTTTGTAGTATCTTGCTTTTTTGTCACCGAAGCTCCGATTGTGAGATTTTCTCTTGAAATAGTCTGCCATCATTCTTTTATTCCACTTTCCCTGACAGCGATGTTCCATCTCTTTCAAATCCTGGTGAAATCTTTCGCCTTGCTCTTCATTTACAGCTCCCAAGTTATCAGGAAAGTAGTCCGAATGGGAATTAAGGAAATGAAGTTTAATGCTCATCGAACATCCAATTTTTCCGAAAATTTCAATCATTTTCTCCACAATTTACTCATAATTTGGACTTTTGCGGTTTCCTAGAAAATGTCTCACTACTTCTTTAAAATATTTCCAGGCTTCTAACTCAATGTCACTCAATTTTTCATCGAAAACTGTATCTTTCATCAATTTTCTTATTTCCGGATCAACGAAAATACCTTCTTTCAGTTTAGCGTCAGACAGAGATGGAAAAATTTGGTGTAGATATTTAAAACCTTCTCCTTCTTTTTTCAGCGCCTTTACCTACGAATTGTTTCATCATCCCCAGTTTTATGTGTAAAGGGCGTAGCAAATCTTTTTCTCGGGGGACTAAATTGTCTCTCACAACATTTTTTGTTCCAGGGACCAGTTCAGTCCTCGGTGGCCACTCTTTCTTCGTCCAATGTTGTCCTCTGTTTCGACTATTCCACTCGCAGAGAAAACAGGGGTACTTTGTGTAGCCACCTTGTTGACCGAGCAGCATACTTATAACTTTCAGATCTCCACAAACCATCCAACCATGTTCTTCGTACTTTATTTTATTTAACAAATTTTTCAAGTAGTCGTAGCATTCCTTTAAATGTATAGAATCGGCGACTGGTAGTGAAGCGCACTTATTGCCATTATGTAAAAGGAATGCTTTCAAACTTCGTTTTGATGAGTCTGAAATAATCTCCATTCGTTCGCGTCATACTCGATGTCAAACATTTTCACCAAGCCAGGAATGTCTTCACAATACACTAGATCACGATCTTCTGCAAAATGCGGTACAAAGTGTTTTTCTCCGTTGCTATACTAAGAAAATGAAGTGCCAGGAGCAAGCATATTCTTTTCAGATAGTCTTGATCCGAGGAGCTCAGCTGCATCTTTTGGCAATTTTAGACCTCTCGTTAAGTCGTTCAGTTCTGATTGTGAAAATAATTGTGTTCCACTTGTACTTGGTTCAAATTCAGCATCAAGTTGAGATACCTCTTCGACATCACTGTCACAGTCTTCTGCTTGCAATGATTCCAAGGATGGCGGTGATGGCGGCGCAACGTTCTGGTCGCGATGCACAGCGGGTGTTACTGATTGCAGTGTTGGATATACCAAGTCCTTATTTGTTTTTTAATTATAGCCTGTAGTCTTGCAGCAGCAAAAATAACAGTCTTCAGTGTGATTCTGAGGTTATCTCCATAACACAGGCGGTATGAGATCAAAAGTATTGTTCTTCCCTTTTGACCACTTTCGAAGTTCACGAACGCACGTCGAACAAGCTTTATGCGGGACCCACTGTTTATCTTGATTGGCGATCGTTAGGCCGAAATACATATTGTAAACGTTACTTATGAATTCGGTAATGTTATGCTGCTGTTTTTTCATCATAAATTGCCCACAATTCCCACAAATGTAGCAAAAATAGTCCGGAGAGTTTAAACCCTTCGCAATGACATTTTTCAAATGAGCGTCACGAATTGCACGGAAGTACTGATTTTATAAAAACAATGATTATGCTATTTATACAAAAAAAAACTTCTACCTTCATTAACGCTCTTCTAACGATTTAAGTTAATTTCTATAAAAAAGAAACACTAAGTCTACTAGAAATGTGGTCTTTAGCAAATGACTTAAAAATACCTACACATTTTTTTGATAATAAGGATATGTCACTTAGTTAATTAAGTTATATTTAACTAATTAATTATGAGAACTTATTCATTAGTGTCTAATAAAACCATTCAGTGCGTTTTTGTTTAATAAGATAAAATATATTAATTAAAAACCAGGAAGGCCTAGGAAATTTTATGGATATTTTTACAAAATTTAATACAATAAAAGGCAGATAATTATACGTACGTAACAAGTGCAGTGCGGGGTGCGCGGGCAGTACAATGATCGGAAATCAAACATTTTATTTCACTACTATAGAAAAGGGATGGCAAAACCTTTTCAGGCGAACCATAAAAACTTTAAAGGTAACCTCTTTAAAGTAACCTCTTGCTGAAGCAACCGTGTCCTGTGAGGACCTGCGTCAGGCGGAAAATGAGGACGCCTTGGCGCCTCTCTAGCCACTCCTAAAAGAGGGACTTATCGCCGCAATTCATTGCATCCCTTATGAGACCTTTCCCCGTATGTGATATTTTTCAGTTCTGAGCATATTTACGGCCGATATGAGACGACAACTTAAACTTTTTGCTACTTGCTGCAAATTTTGCTTTGTCCATTCTTGACAACGATACCACACAATCAACGTTAGTTCTTGCTAAACATGTTTTTGCGCTATACGAATTGTCATTTCGATACATAGTGAAAAATGTGTTTGACATTATAGGCAAATTATATCCTGCCTCAAGCTAGTACTTGTATAATGACAAATCTTTTGAATGCTAAACGTTTACATTGTCATTTTATAGCATACACATTCTCGCGGTTGAAATCTTACATGTTTTTGTAGGTCAGACATATTGAAATTACCGAAGCGAAAAGACGTTTTCATGTCAAACTTTATACTAATAAAAACTGAATATGTTGTCATATTTATTTAAACAAAAATATTTTAGAATATAATGTGTACTGAAAATGCAAAACCTGACAGTTCATAATTAGCATCAAAAATTTACGACTGCTGTGTCCTTTTGATGAGTAATATAAGTATAAGTACAAATCTGACGACTCCCTAAATCGCCCTTTTTTACATTACCTACATAAGCAGATATACATAATATATTTTTAGTATTTATAGAAATAAATAACGGATCGAACTTATTAAAAAAACTAACTAAACATAACCGAATAACGGAGAAATTCTCTATTCTCTCATGCAAAAAGTTTAGTCCTAAATTAAATACTTTTCACACATCGGTATTTACTTTAAAGTCAGCGAATTTCAAAACCCCAGGGAAAAAACACAAAAACGAAAAAGACAAAAGCACAACAAAAACAGAATTTAAAAAAAACAGTGGCTGGAGTGCCACTGTTTTTTTTAAATTTCTTAAGTGCCGACAGAAGTGAAAACAGCACACAAACAGAATAGTTTGCCATCACTCACTGACATATCGAATATACATTAAAACCGAGTAAATCCCGAAGACAGCCGAATTCATCCGAAGCGGATATTTATTTAATCGTCTTATAAACAAAACACGCGTGGTGTCGCTTACGGTAACAGTGGTGAGAGTACAATGGTATTTCCCATCTCAAAAAATGCCCACCGCGCCTAAAGAAGTTTTCACTTCAATAATCCATTTCATCCATTGGTACTTGTACCTTACGTGTCTCCGCAGCACTTCGGATCACGTTATTTCATCCATTGGTACTTGTACCTTACGTGGCTCCGCAGCACTTCGGATCACGTTATTTCATCCATTGGTACTTGTACCTTACGTGGGTCCGCAGCACTTCGGATCACGTTATTTCATCCATTGGTACTTGTACCTTACGTGGCTCCGCAGCACTTCGGATCACGTTATTTCATTCACTGATACTTGTACCTTACGTGGCTGCGCAGCACCTGATATCACGTTATTTCATCCATTGGTACTTGTACCTTACGTGGCTCCGCAGCACCTCAGATCACGTTATTTTTAGCAGGTGTGTCGGGATCGGGATGCTTTCTTAGCTATGGTACTATTTATATTTATTTCTCGAATAATCCGATGTTCCCTTTGCTCTTTTGTGACGTTACTAAGATTTACAGGAAAATCAAGGTTAACTTCACAAATACAAATGACTATAATATACTATACATACATGATTTATAACTCCTTAATGAAGCCACATCTAATATATTTAATTGAAATCTGGGGCAATGCTACAAAAACAAAACTGTCAGAACTTCAAATATCCCAAAATAAATTGATAAAAATGCTTTTCAACATCAACCAGTAAAATACATATATGTATGGCGACATAAAAATAATGAATATAAAACAACTACACATATACGTATATTATTTATAACACATGTATTTTCATAAGAAAAGTTGTTAAGGCCTGTAATAATGCCGATAACCTTGAGCATTTGGGCGGAGCTAACGACCCCTCTTCGCGCCACTCCGCTACCCGCATGCAACAGAAAATGTGCGGCGCGGTTTGCGCCGCCCGCCACCACGGTTTGCCTCGCCTAGTCTCGTCACAGAGTATCGAAATCACAGAAGGTCAAGACATCGTGAAAGTTTAATAATTATGTGTACCACATATACTATATACAATGGTCCAGTTTTGGTTTTATTTAGGTATTATCTATTGATATGGATGTACTTTTCGGGCTATGGTTACGAATAAAATTGTTAAAAGCTTTCGAGGCCGTGAGTAGAAGCTATACCCTTAACATAAATCAGCCTGGCTTGCCATGTGGTAAACAACTTAATGTATCTTTTTAACTCAAATTAATGGCTAAATGTGCTGCTAAGCGCAAAACTCAAGAATGGCTGGACCAATTCGGTTTTTTTTTAATATTCGTTGAAGTCTTAGGAAGGTTTCTATGAAGAGAAGAAGGGTAGGTAGGCAGGTAAGTAGATAGGTAGTAGGTAGGTATGTAGGGTAGGTAGGTAGGTAGGGTAGGTAGGTAGTTAGGGTAAGGCAGATAGGAAGGTAGGGTAGATAGGTAGGCAGGTAGGGTAGGTAGGTAGGTAGGTATAGGTAGTATACCTAATTCACTAGTGTATGTCATATTATTTGTTATATTTTTTATAAACAAATAGATTATAACTAAAATTCAGCTGAATAATCTTCAAGTTCTTCGACAGACCTTACAAGATGCTTGTGAGTCACCATGTCATCCGATAGAGACCGTAGTTTTTGAATGCCCAAATCATCTTGTTCCTGAAATGAATGCAGTTATACATATATTTACAAGTAAAACAAAAATATAGGTTCATAATTTGTAAAAAAAAATACATTCACATCCAAATCAACAGAATGGTAATGAATTTTTTATTTGATTTAACTCACCAAATAATTCCTAAAAAGAATTATGATTAGTTGAATATTATTGACCCACTTAGCCCACATGGATAGTAATGATTAGTGATAATTATAATAAAAAACATGACTACCAATTTGTTTTTCTAATTTTATGTAGTCTGCCACCCGCGGTCTGCGATAGGCTGATTTAATTGATTGATTGATTTCACCCGCGACGATAGAAGTCGAGTAAAAAGTATTCGATTTTCGATCTGCCATAGAGAGATTTGATCCTTATGATTGACCCTATCGATTGATGCCATAAAAGTACAGGGTATTATTTTTTCGGATTTTAGCCGGTTCGATTCCCGAGAGCGGCAAGCGAATTTTCGAAAATCTTTGAATGCAGATTTGTTTTTTTTTTTTAATGAAGGAACTTTCCTTTGAGTAAAATTTGCTATCTCCAGTGTTTAGAGTACTTGCCCTCTAGGTGAGGTTACAAAAATCCAGCCTCTATATACATAATAAATACTATTGAACTACTACTTCTACTACTTTTTACTATTGTATGACATTATTATTTTTAATCCTTATTTTGTTGACTGATCTGTATTTACGATAATTTCATTTTCAATGACATTGTACAGACGCCAGCACATCAAGTTACTACAATCTGTCAGATTTCTTTAATAGATTTTCAACTTTATCTCTAAAGCATAAGGTTCAAAGTTGATTGCGAAAATTTGACAGTTTCGGGTAGGTTGATGTGCTTGGCGTCCGTACTTTATTGAATAGTGAAATTAACAGTTAACATTCTTGTTTTATATTTGCACACCTTATATGGTTATTAACAGTGTACCATTTGACCTTTTTTAACATCCACTGAACCTGTTTTATGCAAATAAATGATTTGATTTTTTTATTTGAAAATAATTACGCCGGTAATCAATAAATTGACAAATTATTAGCAAGTACGTAACCTATAATCATAATTAATACCTACTTTAGGAGCATTTTCAGTTTTGTGTCACAATATGTCACAAATAATCGCAAGGCATCAGAATAATAGACTTTACTTAGGCACCGAAAAGTAAAATTTATAATATTGGATGAATCATTTCGTGAACGTGGACCTTCTGTGATCATCAGTGATCGGAGTAGGTAGATTGATTTTTGGTACTTGTATCACAAATGCCCACAGAAAGAATAACATGGATAAGCCGTTTTCCCGGAAAGTAATTCCGCTATTTCCGGAAATTAAACTTATATTTTATTTATTATATTTATATTATTATTATTTCATGCTGTATTTTTGTTTCTGCTGCATGTATTGTATAGTTATTAAATTGTAAATCCGTAATTGGCTGTAAGACTAGCTCATATGTATATCTTAAGATAAAATTTCAGAGCTGTGCATTTTGTGATTAATAAATAAATAATTTCCGGATCTAATTAAATATTGTTATTGTTGGTAGTGATATTATTACTACTCAATTCTAAAATAAATAAAAAAATTAAAGGAAGATATCAAAACTAAATTAATTTATTATTTATCTGTTTTCACGTAACTTTTTCACAACACAGTAAACAAAGAAGCGCACTTTACGAACCGAAGTTGTCATGTCGTCAGTGGGCGTACGCATTGCTTCGATAACCGGTTAGTGCACCACCCATGATCCTTTGTTCTGATTGGTCGTTGGGTTGTGTCAAATCGTGAATGTGTGCCGTAAAAAAAATGAAGAATAAGATATAGCTCATTTTAATACAACTCCAACCTGAGTTCCGTTTTTTTTTTAATAATCAACCAATTCCGAATTTCCGGAGGAATGTCCATATTAATATATACGTTACGGATCAATGACCCCAATTCAATCTACCTAGTCCGATCACTGGTGATCATTCACTACTAGTACTTACGACTTTCGTTTGAATGAGGTAGGTATTTTATAAACAGTACCTATGTACACAGAGTAAATGGACAGAGCATAAGTTTCATAAAACCCCGCTATGGTAGGTACACTTTTTGTTTTTGCAGTAATATTTTACGATTTTATTTCGTAGTGCTGAGTTCTCGCAACGCGACATACGTCCACCTAGCAACACGATGCGCCCCGCACTAAATTTATGGACGAGTGCGGGGGTGATGTAGACGCAGTCCTTTATCAGAGGCCTTTTTAATTTATTATCATAAAAATAATACATATTTTAAAAAAAGTAACAAAACCAAATTATTCTCCTTTGTATTGCAAAGATGTAGATAATATATTTTTTTTACACTCAAAAGATAATTTATAGTAAAAAATTCGCAGTCCCTACAATAGTGTCGAGCCACATCCAGTTACCGTTTATCTATGTTACATGGATACTTGTTTGCATGTGTCGGATAAACATTTTGTCCATAATGATTTGTAATCCATAATGATTTGTTTGCCTATAACAGCATAAATATCTTGCATCAAAACATTGCTGGTCTTTTCAATAAGGTTGACCTGCTCACAGTCCATCTTCAGGAACTATCTAAGAAACAAAAGGACACTGATGTAGTCTGTATTACTGAACACTTCATTATGCGGGGCTATGAAAATGTATTAAATACACCAAATTATAAACTAGCTGCGTGTTATGCTAGACGAGCAAAGAAGCGCGGAGGATCTTGCGTTCTAGTTAAAATAGGCCTAGAGTATAAAGAACTAACAGAGATCTCACGCCATTCAATAACAAACACTTTTGAATGCTGCGGAATCGAACTAGTCCAGCAAAAGTTAATCGTTATTTGTGTATACAGGCCACCAAAAATTAACAACTTGACTATGTTCTATGAAAAACTCGAACTTGTTATGAAAACTTCTTGTATTAAATCGAGTAAAACAGTTGTTCTATGCGGGGACTTCAATATTGATACCTTAAAAAAGAATAGTATGTCCCTTGACTTTGAATGTTTTCTTTTGGGCTGCAATCTTAAGCTTGAACTGAGGCAACCAACTAGATTGTGCAGTAATAGCTGCATTGATAACTTTGCTCACAATTCTCGTCAAAAATGTAAATGTGAAGTAATCGAATTGGCTCTTTCAGATCACACGGCACAAATTCTGCAAATGAAAGTAAATAAAACATATAGATTAAAATCTTGGCGAATCAAGAAACGAGATTTGTCGTTAGAAAATCTAGTTAAATTTAATAATCATGTTAGGTGCATTTCGTTCTCCGAAATATACAATACAGATAATGTAAATGTAGCATATGATACTTTTATGGAAGATTTCCATTTATTGTACGACCTTTGCTTTCCGTATAAGTTTGTTACTATAAAACCGTATAAAAAAGTTAAATGGGTCTCCCGAGGAATACGTGTTTGCAGTAAAAAGCAACGTCACCTTTTATGGCGATACAGACTTAGGTCAACTAATGAAAATAAAAATAAATTTAAAGACTACTCAAAAAAATTTCGAAAAATTATCAAATTAACTCAAAAATCACAGAATAACTACTTCATTCGAACCTCAGGTAATAAGTCGAAAGCATCTTGGCAAGTCATAAATAATAAAACACACACTTACGACCCAATTTCCCAAATTAGACTACATGATACAACAATTACAGATCCTCAAAAAATTGCTAATATCTTTAATAACTACATTATTGATCAGACTCAACAGTCACCTCAAGCGTCATTTGAAACTATAAATATTCCGACAAACCTAAACTCAATGTTTATGGCACCAGTTGTACCCCAAGATGTAATTAGAGCAATAAAATCTTTAAAAAATAAAAATAGCGTTGGGTATGACGGCATAGCAACGAAAGTTTAGTTATATTATACAGAATTACATTGACAGACAACTAAATTGGCAACCACAAGCAGAGGAAATTTGCAAAAGGATGAATACAGCGGCATATGTCCTTTCAAAGTTGTCCAAAAAAGTTGATATTCAAACTACGTTAGTCGCTTATCATGGTCTGGTTGCATCAATTCTAAGATTTGGTATTATTTTCTGGGGCAATTGCAGCTCACGGGAATACATATTCAAGGCGCAAAAACGTTGCATAAGAGCGATGTGTGGTTTGAAAACCACAGACAGTTGCGAACCAAAGTTTAAGTCCCTAAAAGTGCTTACATTTCCGTCATTGTATATTCTGGAAATGGCCATGTTTGTAAAGACTAATAAAAACCTCTTTCCCACGATGTCAGAAACTAGAAAACGACCTGTCAGAAATCAATACAAAAATTTATTACAAGTCGAGTCCTGTAACACAGCGTTATTGAGAAAAAGTGTTATTTGTATGGGTCCTACGATATACAATAAATTGCCAGATGTACTGAAAAATTATACAACTAAAAACTTTAAAAAGAAATTAGTGGCCTTCCTAATAGATAAATGTTATTATTCGATTAATGATTTTTTAATGGACATAACTTTTTAATCAGCAATGTGTATAATAATTATAATTAATATTATAGGGAGCTCCGTAACCGTAACCGAAACTATCGGATATCCGATATAAAAAATTATCCGTAACCGTAACCGAATCCGAAATAAAAGTTTCGGATAATATCGGATAGGGGCGGAGCCTAATTGAGACACAAGATAAAGATAGCTATGATTGTTATGTTAAACTTAAATCATAGTAAATAAATATGTGCAATGTGCATTCTAAATTTAAATCTAATTTTAATATTTTCTTTGAATACGAAATTACTAAATAATTATAAGTAATAATTTTATTATTACATTTTCATTTTAGGTAGATTAGATAACACTCAACATTTATTTATACTCATTTTTAATTTAAATAGCTGTAATAACTCACAGACTGATTGTAATTCCTACCAAATAGTTACATATAAATAAAATTATTTTATTAACTATTTGTATTGTACTTTTGAAATTCCTAAAAAAATTAAATAACCGTAACCGAAATTATCCGAAACTAACGGATAATCCGAAATAATTTCATATCCGTATCCGTATCCGTATCCGGTATAATAATCATTCCTATATCCGTAATTAATCCGTATCCGAAATTTCATATCCATAACAACCCTAATTTGGACCTAATATACATTTTATTTTTTAATTTATTCTAAAGTAACATTTTAATTTGACATTTTCAATATTTATCATTATTAATGTGTGTAATAATTTTATTGTAACTGTGACATGTTAATTTAATTTGTAATTTTATTTTTAGGTAGCTTCATAATATTTTTTATAAATTTTGCGTGCCTATTTCCAGGCAGAATGTACATGGCTCACTCTTATCTACTCCACCTGCGGTGCTATTCTGTAAAAATCTCACCGTGAAAAGTTAGGTGAAGTGAGCGTGGAGCGAGCTGTCAATAGTGTCAATTCCTAGCAAACACAAAATCACTTCACTTAAGTTTTCACGGTGAGATTTTTACAGAATCGAGAAGCATTATTTTAATGTACCTACATTCTTTGCAAATAAATGTTTTGATTGATTGATTGATTGATTGATTAATCTACCCTCAAAACATTCATATAATCGATGTCTAATTTTTGTAATACCCCAACTTTTTGATCTTTTTAAGTGTTTAGTTTTAATATTCTCATGTAAGTGAATATTGTAATTCTTATGAGTAAATGATCTTAAACCGCAAAAGATTGTGCAATTTCAGTTGGGTTTGTTATTATATTGTCAATGATACTTAATTGATTCACACTTTCAATAGAAAATGTATATTTAATGTCACTTATTACTTTCCATGTTGCCTTAGATTTATTTGTCGCCGATATAATATAGTAGTCATTTTGTGACTTTTTTGTTAGATCAATTATAGTTTTGTATCTCTTTGCATACGTTTATATGTGGTTTTGTTTGTTGAAGTCGAATTTTTCCGAAATTTCCATAGAAGTTCCCATTTGCGTGTACTACATCTTTTTATTCCTTGGGAAATCTATTTCGGTTTTAACTTACTAAACATTCTAACTCTTTTTTCAGGAAAGCTTAGGTCATACAGTAATTGGAGGTTGTTATGAAATAGGTACGTTAAAAGCTATAGTAGGATCTGAGCAATCATATACGTAGACATCACTATTTGTTAATTGCGTTACATATTTTAAAAAAATAGCTCAATTTTTTTTCGAGTAATCTCGTTTTAACTTGTACCAATATCTTAATGTACTTACATGTATTTTTATCGGTATTTTAATTGTTTGTGCACAATGGTCAGATATTGAAAATTCTTTAGTGAGCCCTTGCACCCTTTTATGTTGTGAGTCATGTTATCTAAACAAGTCCTGCTAGCAAATCGAGTTATATCTTCAAACTCTAGTTTTTAATTGCTAGCAGTTTAATTTGTAACAATTTTAAATAATGTAGTTGTCCTAACTCAAATCAGCTAAAAAATGAGATAATTAGGACTTTCAGTCATGCGAGCGACGATATTTGCCACAAAGCTCCATCAATCCGACAGATATTTATATATTCACTATCATGACATGTAACACTATTGCTCAGAATAACTTCCATTCGCCCTGAATATCCTTTTAAAAATGGTCCAAAAATTTTTCAAAGTCGTCAGGTTTGGGGAAAGCCCACAATTTCTTCGTCAGATTTCATTAGGAGTTGGGCCGCACACAATCATGTGAATATCAACGCCTATGAAGATCACTTTATTTTTGGCCCTTTTTTGAATTCTGAAAGTGGATTCCTGACCACGGGGCTCCTATCAGAAACTTTTAATAGTAGATTATGCACCGAGGGGCTAAAGTTGTGTCTTATGTCACGGGCGTCATATTGAATCTCGAGTGCAATGAAGGATTCGGAATTAAGAGTGTAACTCACGAGCGAAGCGAGGGAGTTAATACAAGAATCCTGAATGCAGCGAGGGATTCAAGCTAGCCCAAGGCAAAGACACCTTTAGCCCAGAGGAGGATACTCTACTTTTTACACCTACTGTGAGAAAATAATAGCTATAGTACGAACAATAAAGTATTTATTAAATAAACAAACAGTAAGAATAACATATTTAGAACTAGTTAGTTATATGCACTTCCATTCCTTTTAAAAAATGGTTCGTAGTTATCTAATTATTCTTACAATATTATGTCTTCGAAAACATGGCAACGATATGAAGAAGCAGTCGTTATGATTTTGTAGGAAATCGAGAATATCATCCACGCGTAGTAAGGGTATCGAGAATAGCTTTCCTCTTTCTGGCACCAAAGGGTGTTTGTTAGTATGTACTATACTGCCAATTTAGCTGAGCATGTGAGATTCCAAATTCAAATCACATTATTGACCAGCGGGTCATAATGAAATCCAGTACAACATTATTGACCGGCTGTGCCCCCGGCCATTAATGACTCACTTTAGGTTAAGGTTGCTTGACATATAATTTGACATTTTCGAGCAGGTGGTGTGAAATAGTAGATTATGCACCGAGGGGCTAATGTTGTGTCTTATGTCACGGGCGTCATATTGAATCTCGAGCGCAATGAAGGATTCGGGATTTAACTCCCGAGCGCAGCGAGGGAATTAAGAGTTTAACTCACGAGCGAAGCGAGGAAGTTAATACAAGAATCCTGAATGCAGCGAGGGATTCAAGCTAGCCCAAGGCAAAGACACCTTTAGCCCAGAGGAGGATACTCTACTTTTTACACCTACTGTGAGAAAATAATAGCCATAATACGAAAAACAAAGTATTTATTAAATAAACAAACAGTAAAAATAACATATTTAGAACTAGTTAGTTATATGCACTTTCATTCCTTTTAAAAAATGGTTCGTAGTTATCTAATTATTCTTACAATATTATGTCTTCGAAAACATGGCAACGATATGAAGAAGCAGTCGTTATGATTTTGTAGGAAAACGAGAATATCATCCATGCATAGTAAGGGTATCGAAAATAGCTTTCCTCTTTCTGGCACCAAAGGGTGTTTGTTAGTACTATACTGCCAATTTAGCTGAGCATGTGAGATTCCAAATTCAAATCACATTATTGACCAGCGGGTCATAATGAAATCCAGTACAACATTATTGACCGGCTGTGCCCCCGGCCACTAATGACTCACTTTAGGTTAAGGTTGCTTGACATATAATTTGACATTTTCGAGCAGGTGGTGTGAAAATATATTTTCGGTGTTCTCTCCTCATGCCACACCTACTCAGCTATCAACTTTTGGCCCTGAATATGCTCAAACACCCTCTGGGCTCCCCTACAACCACTTTTCCAATATTCAAATGTTAAAATGTGATATTATTTATTACGTAGTAAGTTCTACTTGCTGTAATATTAAGTTCAACTTCGTTCATACATATTTCACCATTTAAACAAAAAGTATTTATTTATTATAATTTTGCACTACGAATACGAAGCTAATCTAGATAATTTATATTTTCAGATTTCCTGAGCCACGGGGCTAGTTTCAACAAAAAATACGGTTAGTACAAATAAATACAACTACTTACTGCTTTAATGATATAATGATGTTTGCGCTGAACATGTGTGTGTGTGTGTAATGATGAAGTTCTAACGGAAGAACATTGTATTATTATATTATGAGTGGCGCCACGAGCCGTGTAATCTCTTGTTTTCGTCAACGGGTTTCATTAAAATTCCGCAATCTTTAAATCAGAATGAAACAATAAACTTTGAAAAACGTGCCTCAAGTAAAACGCGACCCATTGTCAATATGCCCACCATGTGAGAAACAATTCATACCGCGATCTCGCCTACCTCACCGAATCGTGAGAAACAATCCATACCGCGATCTCGCCTACCTCACAGAATCGTGAGAAACAATCCATATCGCGATCTCGCCTACCTCACAGAATCGTGAGAAACAATCCATACCGCGATCTCGCCTACCTCACAGAATCGTGAGAAACAATCCATACCGCGATCTCGCCTACCTCACAGAATCGTAAGAAACAATCCATACCGCGATCTCGCCTACCTCACAGAATCGTGAGAAACAATCCATACCGCGATCTCGCCTACCTCACAGAATCGTGAGAAATAATCCATATCGCGATCTCGCCTACCTCACAGAATCGTGAGAAACAATCCAAACCGCGATCCCGCCTACCTCACAGAATCGTGAGAAACAATCCATACCGCGATCTCGCCTACCTCACAGAATCGTGAGAAACAATCCAAACCGCGATCCCGCCTACCTCACAGAATCGTGAGAAACAATCCATACCGCGATCTTGCCTACCTCACAGAATCGTGAGAAACAATCCATATCGCGATCTCGCCTACCTCACAAAATCGTGAGAAACAATCCATACCGCGATCTCGCCTACCTCACAGAATCGTGAGAAACAATCCATACCGCGATCTCGCCTACCTCACAGAATCGTAAGAAACAATCCATACCGCGATCTCGCCTACCTCACAGAATCGTGAGAAACAATCCATATCGCGATCTCGCCTACCTCACAGAATCGTGAGAAACAATCCAAACCGCGATCCCGCCTACCTCACAGAATCGTGAGAAACAATCCATACCGCGATCTCGCCTACCTCACAGAATCGTGAGAAACAATCCATATCGCGATCTCGCCTACCTCACAGAATCGTGAGAAACAATCCAAACCGCGATCCCGCCTACCTCACAGAATCGTGAGAAACAATCGATACCACGATCTCGCCTACCTCACAAAATCGTATGAAACAATCCATACCGCGATCTGGCCTACCTTACAGAATCGTGAGAAACAATCGATATCACGATCTCGCCTACCTCACAGAATCGTGAGAAACAATCCATACCGCGATATCGCCTACCTCACAGAAGCACGAGTACTTAACTTACGTTATGACCGCAAAATGAATAATAAAGGGTTCGACGAAGGTGTGGTTGCACAATCCAGTCCGCAGCAAAGGGAAATCTCCTAAGCTTCAAGCTAAATGGGACGGACCGTACCGGATTGTGACAAAGATCAATGATGTAACCTACCGGATACAGAAAGGTGCAAGAGGTACTCCTAAGATCGTCCATGTGGATCGACTGGCGCGTTATTATGGAGCCAATAATGCTCGGGACGAGCATGTCTTAGGAGGGGGCAGTGTTGCGCGCCACAATATATGTACATGGCGACATTAGTTACCACTAGCGCCATCTAGTATCGGGTAGCAGAACTAGTACCTTGACCCTACTAGGTAGGTACTAGTAATTCCGAGAACTATCAACGTCGAGTCAGTCGGGAGCGTTATGTACTCGAACATACTAGATGTTTATAGAGTAGCTCTGTGGCATTATATTAGGCGGGCGCGAGCCGCGAGACACATAGTTTCGAATAAGCGATACATGCGAATACATCGAAGCGATATTTAAGTGCGACTTAAGAGTGATCTGAGGTGTTATTCTGTAAAAACATCACCGTGAAAACTTAGGTGAAGTGAGTTTGTTTTTGCTAGGAATTGACACTATTGACAGCTCACTCCACCCTCACTTCACCTAAGTTTTCACGGTGAGATGGTAACAAAATCGCACTACAGTAGTGCAATTGTGTTTCTTAATTAGTGTGTTTGAGTGGTAATTAGAGTTGGTGAGTAAAGTGTCATTTTTTTGGTTATTAAATCGGCAGTTTTTATTGTCACGAACCCTAAGCTCGTAACAATTTGTAGTTGTCTGCATCTACATTGCGTTTAAACATATGACAACTGTGTTAACTACCACTTGGTCGTTTCTACGTGGGAATTCAAATAGATCTTCTCGGTTCATAATAGCGCATTGTCGTCTCGTTTTGCCCAAATTCACCAATAATTTACGTCTTTCCATGTCTATTGTGTTGAACCCAAACTGTTACTAATATGATAACACTTTTACACACACTTATCACTTAACAAACCAAAATAAATAAATATTCGTGCCGGCCGGCGAAGCACATTTCATCTGACTGATGACGAAATATGACTGACCGTTGGGCCCCGGCCGTCTCGCGTATAAACGGCCAGCGGTAGTTATCCGCATCTACATCGTGCAATTTCACAAAACGCGTAGTTGTCTTCTTTTACGTGACAAAAGTACCAAAAATAAGGTGATATTTGTATTTTTGTTTTTGCTATGTTGTAGAACATGATATTTTAAGTTAGTTTTTACAAAAAACCAAAAATCTCAAAATTGCAGTTGAGTTTTTTTTACTTTGCACCCGTCGATGTATGGCATAGCATGCTTATCGTCACAAACTGAGAACTAATTGAACCTGTAGCTGTTAGAAGTTCCTAATAGAATAACCCAGGAACACTTTGCCCGAGTATCGAATCCAGGATACCCAACCCACCGACCATATAGCCAAAGAAACCGTAATTTTAAATATAATATAGATTTTTCCTGCTAGGTACAGAAATAAAATTAAAATGACACGTAAAAGGAAAAAAGTTATGAAACATAAAAAATTAAGCTGAAAATTTTGTTGTTTGAAATTTTAGACAATTTTGATGTTAGCGAGTCGCTATCGCGCTGAGCTAAGCAGAAGCACAGCAAAGTCTGAAGAATCCAGAAAATATTTCGGGATCGTTCTCTCTGGAATTTTCTTATTTATTCATAGTGAAAGAGACACACAGTTCTAACAATATTATGACGTATCATTGGCTTCAATAACCTCTTAAGGTTTAGGAAAAACATATGTATATAGTAGGCCGAAAACAAAACTTTGTTAATAAACCTAAGTTGATTAAGTATTGTCAATTTTACAGGAAAATCGTATTTATAATGTAAAGAAAACAGTATATTAACTAGCTATGAGAACTCGTGACTATTTTTACGTAACAGCTAATAATATATAATATAAACAGACAGTGACAAAAAAAGGCTTGCAATTTAAATAACCCGAATTAGTCATGTCTCATTCACGTAAATTTCTCAGAACTTCAGGCAAAATAGAATAACTATACATACAGTATAATTATATATCAATTTAACTATCCGAGTAAATTTAAACGATAGTTATGAATTTGGGAACAAAATAGGATTCTAACCAAAAAAAACCAAGTTCAACTTTTGATTAGGTACACGAAAACCGCGGAACACACATACATGAGTTTTCAATCGATGAGTATGGAAGTCCTTTATCGCCGTGATTCCATTGATTATCCTCCTGGGGTACCTGTATAAATAAGTAAATAATTAATTATACAGATAATAAATAGAGAAAACAGATTCTGTAGCGGTCACCCGGCCCGGGATGCGCTACGCGTGACGTAGCGCCCGCGTAGCAGCATGCTACGCGCCGCTACGACGATACGTGATTCATGGCCGTAGCAATATCCCGTGCGTGTGAAACACTCGACAGCTGAACACGTGCAAGTTCATAAGTTACTGTTTCTGTGGAACATTGTTAATAGTTTAACTTGTGGTAACTACGCTGAAACAATATACACAATTCTTTGAAACGAAAATTGTTGTTTTCGTAGATGAATTAGATGGGAGTTGTTATTTTCCTTATGAAGTAGGTTGTATGACACTCTTAAAATTTACTCTTTACCCATGATTTTATTGAATAATATAACGCCTCTGTGAAAAATATACGATGGTAGATGTTACGTTCGTTAACATCATAATACGAGTATTTTAATTCCGACGATTATTGTCAATGAATCGCATTGTTCCGACAATAAATGCGCAACGATGTACTGTGTAACGTGGAGGTGTCGCTAGGCTCGGGTTCTGCACAAGACGGATTAGGGGCGGCGTGTGGGCGGTTCAGGTGTTAGCAGCGCCACGTGACGCTCGCCGCTTGCGTGCAGCCTATAACGGTTATTAGAAATTCACTCATACTGATCACCCATACTGCACCTGTACACCACTGTGCAGGGTACGCCGTCCAACAGTTGGCCGTCACTACGCAGAATTCGATCGTTAGCGTCTGTGCATTCGTCACAGCTTGTATTCGAGTCAATCCACTGCCTGATACCCGAAATGTTTGTATGGTAGTTGTAGGCATATAGGTATAATCTAATAAAAAGATTTCGTGTTTTAGTGAGCTAGCGCAGCCGGCGTCGCCTCTAATCTGTCGATAAGCTATGACTTCATCGGCTTCGCGCGTCCACTGGCGCACTACCGCTTCCACGACCTGGTCGCTCCATCTACCTACTCACCTACCTACGACTTACTTCTCTACCACGACCTGGTCGCTCCACCTACCTGCGACTTACTTCTCTACCACGACCTGGTCGCTCCACCTACCTGCGCCTTACTTCTCTACCACGACCTGGTCGCGTCGCCTACCTCCCCAAATACCTGCGACTTCTTTACCACGACCTGGTCGCTCAAACTCAAAAAACTCAAATTCAAAGCATTTATTTCAATTCGCTCCGCCTACCTACCCACCTATCTGCGACTTACTTTTCTACCACGACCTGGTTGCTCCGCCTACCTACCCACCTATCTGTGACTTTACTTCTCTACCACGACCTGGTCGCTCCGCCTACCTACCCACCTACATGCGACTTACTTCTCTACCACAACCTGGTTGCTCCGCCTACCTACCCACCTACCTGCGACTTACTTCTCTACCACGACCTGGTCGCTCCGCCTACCTACCCACCTACCTGCGACTTACTTCTCTACCATGACCTGGTCGCTCCGCCTACCTACCCACCTATCTGCAACTTCTCTACCACAATCTGGTTGCTCCGCCTACCTACCCACCTACCTGCGACTTACTTCTCTACCACGACCTGGTCGCTCCGCCTACCTACCCACCTATCTGCAACTTACTTCTCTACCACAACCTGGTTGCTCCGCCTACCTACCCACCTACCTGCGACTTACTTCTCTACCACGACCTGGTCGCTCCGCCTACCCACCCACCTACCTGCGACTTACTTCTCTACCACGACCTGGTCGCTCCGCCTACCTACCCACCTATCTGCAACTTACTTCTCTACCACAACCTGGTTGCTCCGCCTACCTACCCACCTACCTGCGACTTACTTCTCTACCACGACCTGGTCGCTCCGTCTACCTACCCACCTACCTGCGACTTACTTCTCTACCACCACCTGGTCGCTCCGCCTACCTACCCATCTACCTGTGACTTACTTCTCTACCAGGACTTGGTCGCTCCGCTTACCTACCCACCTATCTGCGACTTACTTCTCTACCACAACCTTGTTGCTCCGCCTACCTACCCACCTACCTGTGACTTACTTCTCTACCACGACCTGGTCGCTCTGCCTATCTACCTACCTACCTGCGACTTCTCTACCACGACCTGGTCGCTCCGCCTACCTACCCACCTATCTGCAACTTACTTCTCTACCACAACCTGGTTGCTCCGCCTACCTACCCACCTACCTGCGACTTACTTCTCTACCACGACCTGGTCGCTCTGCCTACCTACCTACCTACGACTTCTCTACCACGACCTGGTCGGTCCGCCTACCTACCCACCTACCTGCGACTTACTTCTCTACCACGACCTGGTCGCTCCGCCTACCTACCCAGGTGGGTAGGTAGGCGGAGCAATATGCCTGCGACTTAATTTACGCAATATTGCTCCTACGAATGTTTCTCCCCCTTTACATAAATCTTGATCATGTTTAGTATCCGATAAGTGAACTATAGTTGTCGAATCTCATGGCCGCAATGAAAACATAACTCATATTTGTTTACATTTTTGGCAAATCAATCGCGAATGCAGATTACATTGTTTTAGATTAACTACGTCACCACAGAAAATAATCGTCACAGTGTTTTCGAACTCGGGTATACAATTCATTTTGTGTTAGGGTGAGGGAAACAAGTATATAACAGCTCAAGAAGCCTTTTAACCATTCAATTCTTTCATGACGATCATGGATAAGTTTACTAAGTTAACCTTTAAACATTGCCCGGTTTTTTATACTACGATTTTTACAACAGGAAATAGTAAAGGTTCTCCAGGAGGAACATTTTTTTTTTTATATATTATTCCTCCTTCTATCTGCAATCAGCCCTTGAGCTTTAATCAGATCGGTTGTTTCTTCATTAGGCAGTTCGAGATTGTTCACATCCAGCGATGTGCGATCTCGTTATTAGATTTTTTCAGTGTTGGTTAGATTGACGCTATTCGATCTCTTTTAAGTCTGTAGATAGAGTCTGAGGACTTTAGAAGTGTAACAGCTAGTTAATTTTTATGACGTTGGAGTCTTTCCTTGTAACTCTTGTAGGACCTTTCTACAACCTCCTTGATAGTTGGGATTTGTAGGTACTCGTGTACTTCAATGTTTTTTGTAAACCAAGGTGCACCACTTAAGGTTTTTAGTGCCTTATTTTGGAAGTGCTGTAGTATGTATCTCAATATTTGAGTGGCTTGCTGATCCCCAGAGCTCTATACCATATGTCCATATAGGTTTAAGGATGCATTTATAGATAAGAAGTTTATTTTCCAATCTTAGTGTTGACTGTCTGCCTATGAGCCAGTGAATGTTTCTTAGTTTTATGTTTGCTTGCTCCCTTTTGGTTTTTATATGTTCACGCCATGGAAGTCTTCTGTCAATGTGCATACCTAGGTATTTGACACTACTTTTCTGCGGCAGAACGTCTTCACCGAGTTTTACTTGTGGACAGTCTCCTTTTCTTAGGGCGAAGGTAATATGGACAGACTTGGCAGCACTAGCCTTGATTCTCCACTTTTTCAGCCATGATCCAATCTTGTTCAGGTGTTCTTGGAGTTTCGTGGATGCTCTAATCTGATCTTTGTCGCAGGATAGGACTGCAGTGTCATCAGCATAGGTTGCAGTAACAATTTGTTTTGAGGTGGGTAGGTCAGCAGTGTAGACTGTGTACAGAACAGGGCCCATCACAGAACCCTGGGGTACTCCAGCTTCTATGGGATAGAGTGAAGATAGGCAGTCTCCAGATTCAACTTGGAACACTCGGTCCTCCAAGTAGGACTTGAGCAGCATGTATGCGGTGTGTGGTAAGCAGGTCTTTAGTTTACACAGGAGGCCCTTGTGCCATACTCGATCGAATGCCTGTTGTATGTCAAGAAAAGCAGCTGAGCAGTACTCCTTTCTTTCCAAGGATTGTCGGATTGTGTGGACCACTCTGTGTATTTGTTCTGTCGTTCCATGGTGTGCTCGGAAACCAAATTGATGCTCTGGGACTGTCCTTTGTTCCTCAAGTATAGGTAACAGTCACTGTAGCAATAACTTCTCGAACAGCTTAGACAATAAGGGAAGAAGACTTATTGGTCTGTACGAGGAGACTTCAGTAGGAGGCTTTCCAGGTTTAGCTACCATTTTTATGATTGAGACTTTCCAGATGAGAGGGAAATAGTTTAGTCTCAACACTGCATTGAATAGTATGGTTAGCAAGACCTTCCCTTTTCTCGGTAGTAGTAGAAGGAACATTATACAACCACTTTTCATTCTAGAAATTTTTCGAAGTCTATACTTAGCTCGCCTCGGAGAGTCCAAACTCAATGAGGCTTTGAGCGCCTTAAAGGCGTCAAAGGAGTCCTGTGACCATCTAATTAAGGAAATAGATGACAATGAAAGAGTGCTCCTTGATGCCCATGAAAAGAATAGGAAGTTAAAAATTGAAATGGCTCAGATATATACTCAATACACTGATGCCATAGAAGAACGGGATAGACTTCAACTTGTTGTGGACGGGTTCAGCCAGTGTAGCATAGAGTATGAACAAGCTCTTAGTCAAAAACATATATTACAACAGCAGCTACATGAGGCTCAAAGTCAAATAACACAACTTGAGACAACCAATCTTAACATCTCCGCCTCGCTGAACCAAAGTCTGTTCAATGAATTGATGCCTATTGCCCCGGTTGCAATGGTTTCTACCATAAACCCTACATACACTATTGATTGACAGATGATGATGAATCAAAATCACATAATTCAGTGAGGGTAGTAACCAGTAAAACAAACTTAAAAGAATACATTAAAATTAATAAATACATTGTTAAAACACAAAAAATGGTAAAAAGCCAAAGTACTTTATCAAAAATGTTAAATTGAATAGAGAAAGGTTGAATTTACTCAAACAATTAGATATGTATTCTTTTAATTTGGAGCAGGGTGCTAGGAAGTACAAAATTGACACAGAGACCTTGCAATCTGAACTTGACCATCTACAGGAGAAACTTAGTTCAATGACCAACAAATATAATACCTCTGAAGACCTAATGAGGGAATATGTGTTGGCAATGAATGAGCTGGTAAACTCAGAAAAAACCAACTGTGAGCATTGTCAAACACCATCCAATGGGCTTACACCGGACCATTCATTGACAACTTGCAATACCACCTTACTGCAGCCTTGTGTTGATTTGGTAATTCCTCCTATTAATAGTTCCTATAAACATTGTAAACAAACTTTAAATAATGATAATTTATATTATTTTGTGATGGAATTGGTAAGGACTTAGGTCACTTGTTGACAAATGAATATCCGGGACACTCAATAATAAATTACTGTATGCCTGGTTGCTCTTTGTTTCATTTAATTAAATTCAAATTATTAAATGTAACTTTTCCCCGGATAAAACTTTATTAATTTTTATGGGTAATAAAACTAAGATACAAACAAAAAAAACGGAGTAACATAAAATTTGAAAACAAAACAACCTTATACATAAAATTAGAAACTAAACAAAATAAAAACAAACAATTATTTCTTCGTATTTAAATAAATAGACACATGCTTAACGATTGTCCATTGAGAGTCAAAAAATAAATCTGCCTCAGGTATATTTTAGAAAGTCATTTACGAGTGAAAATTTCGGGAATCAAGGAAGTGACACAACATTACTATTTAAAAATGTATTTATTGCTTTTCGAAGTATTCTCCGCGAAATTTGACACATTTTTCCATACGATGGAACCAATCATTGAAGCAACCATTCCATTCGGAAGTTGGATCTTCAAAATGGCCGTTTTGTAGGCGTCCACAGCTTCTTCAGGTGATGAAAATCTCTGTCCACGCAATTTATTCTTTATTTTAGGGAAAGTATAGAAATCATTAGGGCTTAGGTCGGGGGGCTGTACGGTGGATGGTCTAATAATTCTATGTTTTCTTGCTCTAAAAACTCTTTTGTTTTGTGCGCGGTGTGAGAACTCGCATTGTTGTGATGGAGGATGATGCGGCGGTTGCAGTTCTCTTTCCGGAGTTCAGAAACGACCTGTGGCAAACAAATGCTAGCATACCATTCTTCATAACAGTTCTTTGCCCCTCAAGAGAAATAGTCGTAACAATATGGCCGGTTTTGGAGACAAACGTGGCCACCATTTTTTTTGCAACACTTCGTGAACGAACAATTTTTGTTGGCTTTAACTCATTTTCGAACACCCAAACTCGTGACTGGTTTTTTGTTTTGGGTTCGTACGCGTATATCCAGGATTCGTCATCTGATACGATGTTGTATACAGCATTTGAGGATCCTGCGTGGAATCTTTCGAGAGTTCTGACGCACCAAGTAACGCGAGCCGCTTTTTGCTCTTCACAGAGCGAATGCGGTATCCATCGGGAAAACAACTTTTTTACACCTAATTGTTCATGCAAGATTATTTGTATTTGACTCATGCCAATGTCTAAAGTTGCCTGAATTTCGCGGTATATCACATGTCAATCTTCCTCAATCAGCTTACGCACAGCATCAACGTTTTCTTGGGTGACTGCAGTTTTTGGACGACCTTGACGGGGATCTTCACTGAGCTTGACACGTCCACGTTGAAATTCAGCAAACCAGCGATAAATTGTGGTTGTGGTGTTAAACCACTTCGAAAGTCATAATAAATCATCGCTCTTGAATTTTCTCGAGTGAATTCCATTTTCTCAACGACTAAACAAGTTTGACAAAACCTTGTGACAAGACATACATAAAGAGGGAACCAGCAATGCACAACACAGCAATGCACGGCACGAGAACGCACGACATTGGAATGAACGTGTTTTGAATTCCAATGACGTACATTGTCATGTCGCGCATTCTCGGCCCGGACCAAGAGTGTCCGGCTTGATAATGTACAGCACGGGAATTGGAATCAAAACAAACAGTGACGTCACAATAAAAAAGTAAAAAGCCATGTGAAACTAGGGATGAGATTTTGATTGATTAAGGATTGATTTTGATTGATTTTGTTTCATTTGACGTGTGGTTGACGTTCAATCAATTATTATTGAAGTAAATCTGTGAACTATTCGTTAAGAGGAAATACGGGCGGAACGACTTTTGAAAATTAGGTATTTGAAGAAACTATCGCTGTCGCTCTGCGAGCCCCCGCCCTCTAATGCGTGCGATAAGGACAACTGCAGATCCGACTGAATAGCCTAAGTAAAAAGTCACATTTTCGAGGTTTGCCTCTCGCCTATTTTCTTCACCAATATTGAACCAATTTAAAAGATATTTCATAAACTGGATAAGAAGGATATGTACTGTGCCGCTATGTTTTCCTTTTTTCATTAATAGTTGTCAAATTTGTACCCTAGGCCTCTGTTAACAGCGGTCTAAATAGGCAATTTTGAGCATTTTTTGAGGGTTCTAGTGCTTATATAAATAATGTATTATCAAAAAGGAAAACATAGGGGCATACAAGTAACTAACATTTATTATTCTGTAAAAAATCATAGCCATATGGTCATTAACCAGAAAGAAAACAGGCGAGAGCGTCTCTATAGAAAAAACACCACCCGCATTTCCTCTTAAATTCGTTTAGAATTTTTGTTTGGAACTTTAAAAACGCAGTTTGGGTTTACTTGTTGAGTTCTGGTTGTAAGGCACCCTCCTGCAGCTAAATTAGGAAGAGAAAATGGTCCTGATATGAGATGGAAGAAAACAAAAGTTAATGAAATACTTAATAATAACATCAGCAACGTGCAAGCGTTTTCAACAAGAAATTATATTTCATTTGTGATCTTGAGATGTTGCAAAATGTTTGGCAAGTAGGTAAGTGCCTATGCTATTACAAATTACAACATCATTGGTGTAAGTACGTAAGTAATACGGAAGTTTTAATAACAGCATCACAACAATTTCTCCATGAGCAACAGTGCCGGCAGTCTCGACAGAGATAACGACAAAATCGTTAACTTTTGATCGCTGATTACTAACGAATAAATGCGGTTGCATTATCGGTGCTTACGGAAAACGTAAGTCTCCACATCCAAGATGCGATTCTCGCAAGCATCATTATTGCAACTGAATGTTTTCATTGATAATTTTGCAATCGAAAGTTAACGATTTTGTCGTTATCTCTGTCGAGACTGCCGGCCCTCGTTATTAAGAGCTGTTTACTAACCCATCTCAATAGCATTATTCTCTATGATTCTTTCCGTAACTTACAAATGGTCTCAATTATGATACCTTAGATTATCAGTGTGTAAATTATTAGAGCTCATAAAACTGGGGGCTGTCAGTTTGGTCCCTTTGGCTTTGTGATGTAATTAGTCAATCCTTGTAGGTACTCTATATTATGTATGTAGGTCCTTACTATCTGACAAAAGATCTACAACATAAGACATACCTAGCTTTAATACATACATACTTATTAAAAATAGTAATACATAAGTAGGTACATACTATATCTATACCTACGTGCTAGCAAAGTGTAGCTATGAAAAAATTTCATCAGTGTTTATTTTATTAAAACTAGTAATTTTGTAGAAGGTGCCTTTAGCTGCCATCTTAATAACTTTCTAATTAATCATATTTATTTTTAGATTTTCACTGCAATCATAAGATGTGTGCGACTCACACTTGATGGAGATAATTAAAAAAGGAATGAAATATTTGCCCCAAACATAGTCCATACCACTATTGTGTTGCTGCTTGCTGCTCAAGAGGACCGCAAGCCTGACATAGAATTCCATTACATTATATATATTATATGGTTTCATCGCAGAAGAAATGAAGAGTCATTTTGTTTTTACACGACTGCCCAAAAAAAGGAGTGTTATTTATTTTATTGTGTTTGTCAGTGGCGGCGCTAGACCACACTTGGACGTCGGCGAAATTAGGTCCGCGAGGCCTTTTTTATTTCCCAGTCAAAAAGAAAACGTTAGATTACATGAGCCGAACTATAGTGAAACTAACGTATGAGTAAACGAGTTTTATTGCTAATCAAATGATGACAAAAATTACACAAATATAAATTAAAATAGACGAACTTTTCGGCTTTTGGCCTGACTGAACTTTTTCAGGATTACGTCTTATGGCCGCTTTACATTTGGCTTTTAGCTAGCTAAATTCAGACACGAGTGTTGAGCGAGAAAAAAGATTGCTCTTTTTATAAAGACTTCTCTGCTTAAAAACTTATCAATCGCGCAATCAATCGTCTTTCGGAACAGCACTATCTAGCTCAATTACCTAGTATCCAAGTCCCAAAATTTCGAGTCACCTGATTGGCCAACCAATCGGCCAATCACGCGATGTCGCCAATTCATGTGTTGTACACTCTCGGGTCGGACCATCAAGGTACACCCCAGGAATTGGAGACATCGCGATGTCGCCAATTCTTGTGTTGTACATTCCTGTGTTGTACAATCCAGTGTCGTGCATTGCTGGTACGTGCATTACAGTGACGTGCATTATAGGGACTCCATAAAGACGTAAATAAATGGTATTCGATTTTTAAAACCAAGGAGTTTTCAATTAAAAAGATTTTAATATGACAGGAACAGTGGGAATATTCCATTCCCGATGCTTTTAGTGCAGCCTATGTATTAACTTAATTGCTCTAGCAGTGGGAGTGTTGTTGGTTCGGGGAGCACGCCATGTAAGCGGGTAGCAGAGAAGTCTATGTTGTCGTCTTACAACGCCACGCATATACTGGTCAGGAACATAAAAATTTATTGACTCTCGTAGAACGGGACTATCTATCTTATCTAGTATTAGATAATAATTAATTATATGTGTGGATTCTCGCCTGAATTTGAGTGTGTCTAAACCCACCATTCCTGACACGAACAAAGAAGGATATAGAAAAGGGTAGTGTCCATGTTGACGTTTGTACAGGTATCTACTGAATTTACGTTGAATTTTTTCTATCATATTAGTGTACAATGACTCTTGAGGACTTCAAACTATTGCATTATATTCTAATTTACTACGTACATAGGCGTTGTATATTTGTTTTATAACTTGAGTGTTCTTAAACTGAGGTGATAATCTAATGGTGAAACCAAGACGTAGCGTCAATTAGCGTCTTTGCCAGTTTTAAGAATATGCTCGTGAAAATATAATTTGCTCTCCATTATTACTCCCAAATCCCGGATCGAGAAAACACGTTTCATTGACGCACCAGCAAGATTATAATCATTTCTAATCGGATTACGAGATCGGGCAAAGTTATTGTTTTACACTTAGAATTATTAAATCACAATTTATTTTTTATACTCCATTCAACTACAGCCTCAATATCATGTTGTAGCGCCTCACAATCCTTAGCATCGGTTACAGAAAGTTACAGTTTTAAATCATCCGCAAACATAAGGCATTTTGCGTTAGAGATTACAGTAGGTAGATCATTGATCACTATGGATGCTAAGCTTCAGTGGGGTCCACATATAGATAAATTGTCAAAAAAGCTAAGTTCCGCAGCATACGCTGTTAGAAAAGTTCGTAATTTAACTGATATAGAGACTGCCCGTTTAGTGTACTTCAGTTATTTTCATAGTGTAATGTCGTACGGTATTCTATTGTGGGGAAATGCCGCCGATATTCAGACTATCTTTGTTTTGCAGAAGCGTGCTGTTCGATCAATTTATAAATTAAGTCCGAGACACTCTCTCAGAGACAAATTTAAAGAGATTAATGTAATGACTGTGCCTTCTCAGTATATTTATGAAAATCTTTTATATGCCCATAAAAATATAAAATTGTTCAAAAAATACAGTGATATCCATAATATAAATACTAGAAACAAACACTTTGTTATACCTACAACAAGGCTCAAGAAAATAGGTGGTTCGTTCAGATGCCAATGTATACGCTTTTATAATAAACTACCAAGCCACGTTCAAGATCTAAGCCTTAATAAATTTAAATCATTAATTAAACGTAAGTTGTGCAAGAAAGCATTTTATACAGACTGTTAAAGATTATATTAAGGACAAAAAGGCAAGGACAAAAAGATTGAGCTGCTTTCAATTTCTGCATTTTGAGTGTTTTTTTTTTGTATAATATACACATTGACATTAATGATTTTTTTTTAAACAATGACATTTGCTTACTTTGTAAAGTATCACATTATTTTAATTATTGTGAATGTGAAGACGATGTGGGTCATTTATTTTGTTCATTTTATATTTTTTTTATAATTCTCTCCATGGTCTGGCAGTTTGAGTAATTTATGTGGCCTACCCAAATGTCCTTTCTTTGGTATTGTTCGTCGGATCGTTGAGCTCCTTAAGTCTTGAGTTGAGCTGCACGATTTCTGACAAATGCGTGCACTGACTGGACAGGTCCTCTCAATCTGTGTGGTTCTTTCCTCAAAAGACCATCTCAGACATCGACCTACATGGTCTTCATATTAACCTGACCAAGATTATGTCTGGACTTTAAAAGAGACTATGACCTCTGAGTTTGTTTCGGCCTTTCTTCTCAGAGTAGTCAGATAGGAAACGCCGACCTCATCTAGCTTAAAAAATATGATTGACGTGTAAAAGTATTTGTGCAAACTTACTTACAAAAATAAAATCATTTATCATTTAGCAGTTTAATCATTATAGAATGTCGAAAAAACACTAATTTATTCTATATTTTCACAAAAACTTTACCCTTATTCAAAACTTCTATTGTATTATTGTGGTGCAGGCACAGTTTTCAGAACGGCTGCGCGAGAGCTTCCCTGTGATGAAGCTCTACAGGCACTGTATTCAAACGACTGGTGGCAGCTCCACTGGGCACTGATATAATACATGAATACCTATACACATCGCAGCAGGGAACTGGCTAATGTTTAAATACTCTCCTCAATACTTTTGCCACAACGCGCACTGCTTGTCGTTAGTTTTACTTGTATCTCGCTCAGTCTTCGGCTCGTTTCCTTGCCACTTACTCTAGCCGATGAAGTTATCGTGTCCATTGCTTTTCTCGTTCCCTATTTTGATATAAAAACAATTCTTTGTTCCACATATAATAAGCCACTTATATATACATAGGGTGTTGCAATGGTTGATGTTATCGCTAAAAGCGATATTTCCCCGACAAACTGATGATCTGAAGTCAACCACCACAAGCCCACGCGGCCGGAGCCGCGCCTGCGCCGTGCTGTACTGCCCCCGATAGTTAAAAAGACGTATCTAACAAAAAGTAAAAACGGAGAAATAAATGTTTTAATGAATAAAACGGGAAATCGTTTGCTGTCTTCGAGTAAATTAATATTTTACATACTTAAAGTTGAAAATAATACCCTCTAATAAATAGGCTTTAACCTGGTTTAATAATAATATGAATTTATTAAATTATTATAATAAAAATAATGAAAAAACAGTTTCATCTTAGCATACAAAATTAAGGAAAATATTACATACTTAATTGAATAGACGTAAACCGCTAGATGCGTCCTTTAAATTTCAAACGCTTTTGGCTGTACTTTTTTTCTAAGTATTTAGTTTATCTATCTAATAAATGATTTTAACATAAATGGGCGCATATTGGTATTTCCGCCTTTTTTCTTAAGAATTAGAAAGTATGTAGATAGCCCTTGGCTTAGGTAAAATGTTTATAAAATTATTTAATAATCTTTTTATCTAAGGTAGTATATCAGAAATAGTACCTACAGTAGTTTCGTGGTTATCATATAAGTCATAGCCAAATTTATTATTTGTAAATAAATCACAATTTTTTATTCAACGTAAAGTATTTAATTAAGACGATTATGGCAAATGCGCCTATGCTAACACAATTTTACGAAGTAAATAGGGCGCAAGTGGTCAGATGTGGTATTTTTTTCTTATGTGAAAACAGCTTTTTTTTTAGCGCGTTAGTCGCAAATACCTATTTGCGTCTTATTAACTTACTCTTAGAAAGAGGGACAAATATGCGCCTTTTATATTACTGAACTAAAAAAAAACTATAAAGTATAATGACATTATCTGCATAAATGCGACTTTTTAATTAAGTTTCACATAAATTCGTCTTTTCATCTTCAATCGGGTGTAAAAAAATGAACAGAAGCGCCCTATTTTGTTGTGCTAAAACCGCACTGGAGGAAGTTAGAAGAATATAAAAAATACAGGCAGAAGGCAGATGCGCCTTTTTTTTCTGATTTCGGCAATATAGGTACACTAGCTAAAAGCAGAGCTTTGTGAGGGCTCGCGTCGTTTTTCTGCGTGGTAATAATCTTTAAGGCAGTTTTTTTTAATATTTTATTCGTAATTTAAATTATTATTTTTTTTACTGATAACACATCTACATATAAATAGAAATTATTATGTTAAAGCACAAATCAATAGGCGTAATAGTTTTTCCGTAAAGTGTACCACAAAATGCTCAGGTTGTGGGATATAGCAGGGCTCGCTACGTTCGCCCTGATAACTCAAATCTGGAAAAAATGTTAGATGCGCCTTTTTTCCTATCGGGGGCAGTGTGCACTGCTCGCTGCATGTACGACATACATACAAACGTGCCACTGCTCTATTTATACACAATGTATAAGCTACATTGTTAATTAAGGCCGATCGACTGTTCATAGCAACTCGCGCAGGCGCAGCCGCAGCCGCAGCCGGCCCGCCCATATCAACAATGTTTTATCATTTGTCTGAATCTTCAGCCTACTTATTCAGTGTCGGTAAAAATATTTCAAAGAAATATATCGCACTTAATTTGCTCTTATAATGTAGTACTCACATCACAATGCCATTGATTGCGATACACATTGTTTCGTCTGATTTAGTTTTAACTTGTCGTTATTACATTAAATCCTCAGGAAGTTATTATACTTGCCTTGATGATTACTAAAGAAAGAAATTGTTTAAAAAAAATTACATTCTAGTGTACAGTAAGTGTTTTGAAGGATCGGCAGCAATAATAATAATAGTTGTCACGTGAGAAATTATTAAGAATTATAATAATATTTATTTATTTAAAAATATGGTATAAAAACTGGGGGATTCGTTGTTTATAGGCGTCATACAACTAAGTAAGTTACAGTACACCCGTACTGTAACGTTTGATTCATCCAAGTAGTGGTGTGTGTAAGTGTAATGATGGATTAGATGTGATTGATACTTCTTGTAAGTACCTACACAAAAGAAAAGCATTTTTCGAAAGTTGTGATTTTTCCGTGTATTTTGAAGTTTTTCATTTCATTTCATTTCATTTATTTATTCTTAAACAATTTACATTGTGTCGAACATTACATATTAAATAAAATAACAATAAAATAAAATAACAAAATCATCATGTGCAGAAACAACACCAAATTAAATGTTAAACAAAATTAGCACATGCAGAAACAAAACATATAAAACGAACAATACAATAAAAAAGCCTAATTAAAGTTGATTTGAAATGTCCAGTTCCAGAGTCAATTCGTATACCTAAAATATGTCACCCAATATATAATATCTAATGTCAATGCAGGTATAATGTCAAAATAGTGTCAAAAATTCTAGAAGTACAAAATTTATCAAGGTCCTAGTGATGAGCAACATTTAATTTAAAACTTGTTCACTGCTATTATTATAAGTGACCTTTATCATTTGTCATACAATCTGACACAGAGTATAAACATTTTTCCAACAAGAAGGCTTTCAATTTAGTTTTAAAAGAGTGAGAGCCATAAATTAATAATTTTAAATCAGTCGGTAACCTATTAAATAACTCCACTGCTTGGTATCTAGAACAATGCTTAGCTATGTTAAAATTTGTTGCCATTTTGTGTTTAAATTCCTTCCTTCTTGTGCTTTCCCTTACCTTACGTTCCTCTTGTGATTCATACTCATTTTGATTTTTGAAGTTAAACATTTTTAAACAACGTTTAATTTTATTGCACATAACATAAAAATGGAATTGTTGACACGGATGTCCATTAGCTACTCATGTGGAAACTGGATTCCATATGCTGAAAATGCATTCGTTCCGCAGCGTGTAGTGGTAGAGTGGTGTGCTGCCTCCACCTGTGGAGCACGTCACGTCCGGCAGCGCAGCCACCGCACGCCGGCGGGAGAGGGTGGCCCACCCCGGGGGCGCAGGGCAGGGGTGCGGGGTGCGGGATCGTGGGGGCGGGAGCACGTGCCGCTGAGTGTGCGGCGCGCACGTGGCGCTTAGGGTGCGCGGCACGCTCGAGCCGGCTCCTTCATCAATCCTGCCGCGAACAGCATCGGGAACGGTCGCGTCTACACTTTCTCCAAGTGTTGTGTTTGCGGTCCGCGATTGAAGCAACGATTGAGCGTGCACGTTCGGAAAACGGCAGCGCGAGATGCTGGCCCTCCCAACGTTTAGACAGGCACGGATATATCGACATGGCGACTGATCCGGCCAGCGCTGGAGCCGCCGGCTGGTGCTCCGCGCTGCCTGGCGACCTGATCTTCCTAACGCCGCCGCCGCCGCCCGGCCCACTGGGCCCCCCTGGCTCGTTCGGGCCCATGCACCTCCCACAAATCTACGCGCAACACACAGGTAGGGCGACAGGGCGGCGTTCTGCTTCCACTCTTCAATAAACTAGCCGATCGGCAGCGCGGCATCATACACTCGAGTAACGAAGATGTTAGCGCGTGCTCGCGGCGCGAGAGCACGCGACTGGTGCAGCAGGTGTACAGCTGCAGCGATTATTAGCCGGCCACACACTCGTGTGCACACGCACATACGCGCGCACCGGTCGTGTGGGACACTCTCGCTAGTCTGATCAGTAATCAGTGAGCGCGTATGAAATAACGCGTGTAGCTGCAGTGTTGTTGTTACCATCCGTTGACCGCCACACGCGCACCTCTCCCGCGATGAGGACTCACACCTCATATATTAGCTAAGGCTGTAACTTTACTCGTCGGTATGATGGCTTGCAAGAGTTATTTAGTTGTGATTGCTCGCACATGTCCGGGCTGCACCGCGGTGCATTGTGATTGCTCGCACATGTCCGGGCTGCACCGCGGTGCATTGTGATTGCTCGCACATGTCCGGGCTGCACCGCGGTGCATTGTGATTGCTCGCACATGTCCGGGCTGCACCGCGGTGCATTGTGATTGCTCGCACATGTCCGGGCTGCACCGCGGTGCATTGTGATTGCTCGCACATGTCCGGGCTGCACCGCGGTGCATTGTGATTGCTCGCACATGTCCGGGCTGCACCGCGGTGCATTGTGATTGCTCGCACATGTCCGGGCTGCACCGCGGTGCATTGTGATTGCTCGCACATGTCCGGGCTGCACCGCGGTGCATTGTGATTGCTCGCACATGTCCGGGCTGCACCGCGGTGCATTGTGGTTGCTCGCACATGTCCGGGCTGCACCGCGGTGCATTGTGATTGCTCGCACATGTCCGGGCTGCACCGCGGTGCATTGTGATTGCTCGCACATGTCCGGGCTGCACCGCGGTGCATTGGGTCCCCCTGTAATGGCCGACTGCCGATGTAGCGCCGGCGCATGTATCCGCTGCCAGCGCCGGTTCCCGCGCTCCGGCTGGCGTCACGCGCTGTTTTCCAGACGCTCCGATGGGATAGGATAAGGATGATACATACGTCTCAATTGTCTACCACCACTACCACTTCAATTATTAGTGAAGATACGACACACCTGGAACATTCTTATCCAAAGCGGTTGTCACTGACATCATTCAGCTAACTGACAGCGCGCAGCTTGTCGACCACGTTATCTGGGACAATTGGTTCAAAGTTTTCAGAACTCAAAACGTTGTACTTATTACCGTTTCTAACCCAGTTTACTTATAATGTCACAGATTATGATATTAACTTCAAAATCTATGAAATGCAAAAGACGTCACTAGTCTGTTATTCTATCTTATAAAAAAGTAGCAGGATATGATTTCTGAGCTTGAATTGTATTGCATTCGATGCATCTTGAGTCGCACAAAGTGTATCATAATATACTAGCTGTTACCCGCGACTTCGTCCACGTGGAATTTAACAAAAAAGTTATTGTTCAGTTCGCAGAGTTTACGATAACTTATTAATTCTGTATTCCGCGTAAAGAAATACCTATGCTAATTTTAATGAAATTCATCTATTTTATGAATCGATATTTTGTTTTTGTACATTTTTCCCCATTTAGTTATTTTATTTTCGTTTTTGCATTTTTAGTTTAAATATTATTTATTTTTAGTTTTTCGTATTAGCTTTATTGAATAATTTCTTTAGGTATATACAATATTTGGTGTATGATTTTCATGGGCTAAAACAACAACACTACTGGCATTCCTCCTACGTGAACATGCCACGTGTAGTTGCGCATGGGTAAAGCAACCCTTAGTTAAATAATTTATGCCAGCTTTTCTTAACGTTTGCCCTTGTGACTTGTTGATTGTCATAGCAAAACTGACATTGATAGAGTATTGCAATCTTTTGAATTCAAATGGAAAATTCGACGGTTCTATAGGAATCCGTGGTATAAATACTATCTCACCTTTTCCGCATCCGAATATTATACGACCTTCTATAACGTTTCTTTGCAACGACACTACTCGCAACCTAGTACCATAACAAAGTTTCGGTGGGTTTAAAATACGGAGTAGTATGATGGGAACGCCAATCTTAAGTTCTAGTTTGTGAGGGGGAAGACCAGGCACAATTATACTGTTTAAAAATTCTGTTAAATTGTGTTCTGTGTCTGTTCTGTTCTGTGTGTTCTGTTCTGTATTGTTGTTCTGTTCTGTTGTATTAAACATTTCATCCGGATTGCAAACTGTATTGATGGAAAGGTATGTTTGTGATTCACCAGATAGCATATCTGAAATGCGCTGATTTAGCGCAGTAACCTGGTCGTTCATAGGTGCTAAAATTGATCTTTCAAACAACCACGAATCTTCTTCGATATTGAGATTGTGAATATCATCATAAATACTATGTTTAAAATTTCAATGTCCGCCACAACCTGACAAAGACCGGTAGGTGGTTCTATATCATGAGTACTATTCACTTCTGGACACTTTCCCTCACCAACATCAAGAAGAATTTTGCTAAATTCTAAATCGGCTAATTCTAAAGCGACACTGCAATTTTATTTATTTGTTTAGAGAAGATTAAATTAATAGATTATTTAGATTTCAATTAATTTCATTTCATTGGTTTTAATTTTAAAAGTAGTGTCTATGCATGGCATGCCTCCGATTGGAGGCGCGCAGTGGCTGAGCGGGCGAAAAAAATAAAAATAATCTAAAATAAAAATAGTCTAAGTTACTCCTTATTACATCAGCTATCTGCCAGTGAAAGTCCCGTCAAAATCGGTCTAGCCGTTTCAGACATTAGCCGGAACAAACAGACAGACAGAAAAAAATTGTAAAAAATATTATTTTGATATACATATGTACCGTATATACATCCATTTATGCATTTAGTAAAAAGCGCTTATTTTAATATTACAAACAGATACTCTAATTTTATTTATTTGTATAGATTTGAGTCGCTTGCTGAAGTCGTTTGATATGAACTGGCACGCGTTGCTAAGCAACGGCGTCTTATCAAACCAACGCGCGGCAACGTTTGAAGTTTACTTTCATTCTGATAACGAAAGATTATTATTGAAGTCTAGACATTGCTAGTATATATATTACTAGTTTAGACTATTTTGATCAGTCTCAAAGAATGCATGTTTGTAAACGTTTCTACATATTGTAATAAATAACCTTTGTAAAATTGTCCGTTTGGTGATTTGTCCACCAATCGAACAATTTTACAAAGGCTATTTATTGTTATGTTATGAGGCGCGAAAGATTGCGATAGGTTCCATTTCCACTAATCTAAAATAAACAACAGAGATATTATTATAAAACCTTTCTGTCGTTAATACGGAGTGCATTCGGAGTAATGCGTGATGCAATCAGAATAAATGGATGAACATCTAAAATTGACTGAACCTACTTCAGTTAATTTTATAGAAACAACTTTATGTGACACTAAACAACAGCCACTAACTAACAATTATTTATGAAGCAAATCAATAGGGAAACGTGATATATGTGGAATCACTGAGGCGCGAGGCGCTGCTGCCACTTCCAAGTAAGCAGGAACATAATACTATTGTGAAGCACGTGACGACGGCTAGGCACTCCATACGATCTCTCCAGTGACATGTTCGTGCCCCTCCTCATGGCACTCTTGTGCGTTCAGTTACAATTAATTGCATTTCTAATTTATTTTGACCTTTAGGTGGTAGGTAGGAATACCTAAAGGTTTACACAACCTGAAACTTCAGTTGTTCTGTTGTATAATAAAAATTACTAGCTGTTCTCTCTGTAACAATTATAACACTAAAATCTAGCCAGAGAACTATTGCATCCACTCGTAAAACATGAAACAATACATCAGACATGCGGTTCTCGGTGTAAATATATAGTATGTGGGCGCTCTCACGGACGGAGATGTTTCGTTTCGTAATTTGCAAGGAAGGTACATATAAGTCGATAGTTATGAACATTTCAGTAATAGTTAGAAATTAAATGAACAAGTAGTTCTGTTGCTATCGTGTTATTGGAATCCTGTCGTGTTTCGGCAAGCTCTGTGGCTGGTAGTCTTAGATATTATGATAAGATAAAGATCATCTATTTATCTAATACATGAGTACACACATATCTTACCCACATAGCATGTCTTGTGGCACGAAACCTGCGAGAGTACTCCGTCAGATCATCGAGGGCGTCAAAATGTCGAGAGTTTGTACTAATAATAAGCGTGAAGTCAAATATTTATCTTTTAGTAGTACCTATGACTAAATTTGGGGTTCCGTAAGGTAACACTACATTGCGGAACCCCAAATTAAAATAATAATAATAAATAATAATAGCCCAAGTAAACACTTGCGCCATTATTATTTCTGCTTTACATTAACGATTGCGGTATAGTAATTTTATTTTAGGTGCATCGTGTTCACATATTATTATCATATAATTAATGTATGCAAAATTTTGTTAAATATTTTAAAAGAGTAACGGTGGAGTTTCTTGCCCGTTCTTCTCCATACGAAAACTACCTTTTGGAATGGGCGACTAGAATCAATTATATTTGTTGTAATTTCTGACGTTCAAAAGTGCCTTTTATGTGCCTATTTGAAATAAATGCTTTGACTTTGACTTTGATCTACTGCGTAACATTCATCATCCAATAACAACGATCTACTGCGTCACAGTCATCATCCAATGACATTATTTGCGGATGACAGCACAGCTATAATTGAATGCATTAATAAAACGGGATACAAAAAAGATAAAAACAACACCCTTAAAACTATACCTAATAGATTGACTTGTCATGCATTTCTACCAGCGGCTACATCTAGAAAATATTATGACCAAAACGTAGATACTACTACAGTAACAAAATTCCTAGGAGTACACATAGACAATAAACTGACACGGAACCATCATGCTGAATAAATTAAGTAAAACGGCATTATGCACTTTATAGCCTTTCAAAAAGTTAACATAAATACATTAGTGACAGCATATCATGGTTTAGTTGGTTCCTCACTAAGACTTGGTGTCATATTTTGGGGAAACTGCAGTGAGAGAGCAAAAATATTTAGGGCCCAAAAACGTTGCCTTCGATCAATGACAGGTCTTAAAACTACAGAACGCTGTCAACTTGTTTTTAAATATTTATGGATACTTACATTGCCATCTTTGTATATACTACAAGTTGCCCTATTCGTTAGAACGAACAAGTACCTGTTTACGTCAGTAGTAGATAAAAGGCATCGCTCAGGACCAATTAGGTCACAATATAAAAATCAACTTTACACAAGTGGTTACCGAACATCTTTATTTAAAAAAAATATTTTAACCATGGGACCTCTTTTAAATAATAAACTTCCGGTAGGTACATATAAAATAATGAGCCACCGAACTATAAAAAAAAACAAAACTGCTGAACAAGTGTTACTACGCAATTAAAGATTTTGTTAATGACAAAACTTTCTGTTAACATGGTTTGTATGCTGCTTCTTTGTGATTTCATTTACTGACATTTCTATCTTTAGTTTTATTGCAATTCTAATTTTATTTTATTTATTTGCCATTCTTTGACGTAATTGATTGACATTTGTAATTGAATTTATTGTCATTTTTTATTTCATTTGTTCACATTTGTAGTTTAATTTATGGACATTTTAATTTTGAATTTTTATTTAAATTATTGGCATTGTGCCTGATTCCAAATGTTTTTGAATAATATGAGTATTTTTAATAATGATAGTAATGTTGCTTAATGAATGAAATAAATTTTTAGAAATTCTTGTAAAATAGCCAAAGCCCTGTACATTAGCAATAACATCAAATCAGCAGAAAATAAAATAAAAACTGTTTGGAAAATTATAAATAACGAAACTAGTAGGAATAAAAAACGAAACACTGATTACACATTGGAAACTTCACGTGGTGCCATAAGCTCTAACTTAGAAGTACCTCAGGAATTTGTAAATTTCTTCACTAATATTCCATCAAAAACGACGGCAGCCTTAAATTCCTCATCCGACGTATCAATTGACTTATTAAGAGCGAACTTTCCAGCCTGCCCGGTTGAATTTCAATTTAGACATAACCCCATAGCAGTAATAAAAGCTTTTAAGCAAATTAAGATCAAATTGACCGAAGATCTTTGGGGAATGTCAATTAAAGTCTGTACCTCTATAATTGAGACTATTGCACTTTACTTAGCCTTAGTATTTAATTCGTGTGTTCATCAAGGAGTCTTCCCCGATTTAATGAAATACAGTAAGGTAATACCACTTTACAAATCCGGGGACAGTAAAGACACCAATAATTATAGACCCGTATCTGTTTTGCCGGTTTTCAGCAAGGTGTTTGAAAAGATAATGCTTAATCAAATGCTCAATCATTTTAACACGAATAAAATCCTACACGATCAACAGTACGGTTTCACCAAAGGACGTTGTACGACCGACGGTGGTGTAACTTTATTAAAACATATTTTTGACGCGTGGGAAGAGGCCCAAGACGTCATAGGAATCTTTTGTGACCTCTCCAAGGCATTTGCTTACGTCGATTCGATCATGAAACCTTGCTTTTGAAACTTGAGCTTTACGGACTTGGAAAACTTGCGCTCAGTTTAGTTAGTTCTTATTTAAATGATAGACAACAGCAAGTTCAAATAAATAGTGTCAATTCGAATGGTTTAACAGTAAAACTTGGTGTGCCACAAGGCTCGATATTGGGTCCTTTGCTCTTTCTAGTGTATATTAATGATCTACTCCATTTATTAAAAAATCAACCACAAATGGTGTTATTTGCTGATGACACTTCCTTAATTTTTAAGGTAAATAGACGTGCTACAAATTTTGACGACGTAAATAACGCCCTACTGCAGGTCCAAAATTGGTTCACTGCTAATAATTTAGTATTAAATGGGAAAAAACTAAGTGCATAAGATTTTTTTACCAAATATCAAGAGTAGTAATTGTGAGATAATATTGAATCGAGAAACTAGAATTCGTCGATGAAACTTGCATCTTTTTAGTAAAAGAGGTGAAAGACATAACTATAGTACTAGAAATAGGGACCTATTAGTTCAACCAGGTTTCAGACTGGCTAAAGTAGACAGATTCATATTTTATGGGGTACTGTTTAAATTCTTATTATAAAATACCTCCCCACATTCTTCAATTGAAAGAGACAAAATTCAAGTCTTGTATAAAACGCACACTATGCAGTCAGGCATATTATAAGTTAGGGGATTACATCGCTGATAAAAATGCCTGGCTCAATGCTGGTCGTGCTCCACAACTACAACTAATTGATTAACATTTGAAAATTCTGTTGGAGCTGCTGAAGATTGTAAGACTATCTTTGCATTGTATAAACTCAATTTCCTTTGTATTGTATAATTGCATAGCACAGATGTGAGAGTATGTATATACTATACCCTATGTGCCATTTACCGGGTAGTGTGTCTTTCATTGACTTGAATGTGCCCTGGCGGCTGATAGTATGTCATGCTCACACAAATTTCTCGCTGACGGTGGCGTGTGTTGGATCATTTAGTTCCCTTCAAAATGGTTGAGCTGAATGGTGCTGATCTATGCGTCATGTTCGTGAACGGGCGCCGTCAGTTGGGGCTGGTCATCACTTAGCTGCCTCGGCTTATTTTTAATTATTGTAATTTTAAATTGTTGTTTTCTTACTATTTGCTGTACTATATCCTTCAAAATGATTAAGATTGTGATTGAAATTGTGTAACGCCATTGGGGTACAGGTTATGTTTACAATTAATATATAATAGATTAGCAAGAGTTAACCGTTTATTTTCATTTTGGTGTAGAACTACGGGATATTTCAGAAGCGTGAATGAATTACAAAAAAGTTATGTCAAATAGGAAAATCCTACGGGGAAAGGTTCACTAGAGTTTGAGAATCAATCGTTACCATATTTCGCCCATGACGACCAATCTCAGCGTAGACTAGCTTCAGGCGCGGGAGATATTATAGTGCAGGCGTGTTTGCGAAGACGCCGGTGTATGCTCTCTTCCCTCACTCTCGTAGTCCGATGGGACGGCAACCCGACTCGAGCGGAGGAGGTCACACACAGGAGCAACGTGCTTATGTAATAAGTTTATATTGTATCAATTTGTCATGATAAATGATTTTATTTTTGTAAGTAGGTTTGCACAAACACCTTTACACGTCAATCATATTATATTTATTAAACTAGATGAGGTCGTCGTTTCCTATCTGTATACTCTGAGAAGAAAGGCCGAAGCAAACTCAGAGGTCACAGTCTCCAGACATAATCTTGGTCAGGTTATATGAAGACCGTGTAGATCGATGTCTGAGATGGTCTTTTGAGGAAAGAACCACACAGATTGAGAGGTCAGAAATCATGCAGGTCAACTCAAGACTTAAGGAGCTTAAGGATTCGACGAACAATACCAAGCGAGGGAGTTAATACAAGAATCCTGAATGCAGCGACGGATTCAAGCTAGCCCAAGGCAAAGACACCTTTAGCCCAGAGGAGGATACTCTACTTTTTACACCTACTGTGAGAAAATAATTGCCATAGTACGAAAAACAAAGTATTTATTAAATAAACAAACAGTAAATAACATATTTAGAACTATTTAGTTATATGCACTTCCATTCCTTTTAAAAAATGGTTCGTAGTTATCTAATTATTCTTACAATATTATGTCTTCGAAAACATGGCAACGATATGAAGAAGCAGTCGTTATGATTTTGTAGGAAATCGAGAATATCATCCACGCGTAGTAAGGGTATCGAGAATAGCTTTCCTCTTTCTGGCACCAAAGGGTGTTTGTTAGTATACTGCCAATTTAGCTGAGCATGTGAGATTCCAAATTCAAATCACATTATTGACCAGCGGGTCATAATGAAATCCAGTACAACATTATTGACCGGCTGTGCCCCCGCCCACTAATGACTCACTTTAGGTTAAGGTTGCTTGACATATAATTTGAAATTTTCGAGCAGGTGGTGTGAAAAATACCTTATTATACCACCTTCGAATAATATTTTCATATCGTGAATATTTTCTTATTTTCATGCGTAGGAGTTTTTGTTGGTCTGAGCGTAGGAGCTACCCAGGATAACCAACAATTAAGTTAGAATTTAGTGTCATGCCATGCATGCCAATCAATGTTTTTTCTTACAGAGGTTTCGAGAAGATTATCCGCTGAAATTTACGTAATCGCTAGGTGAAGGTCTCACTAGTATACTTAGACATGGAGTTGCCTCCTAACAGCGTAAGTTTTTAGGAGTTATAATATTGTTAGCGAGAAAAATCTACCCTAAAAAGGCTTCGTACACTTTGTAGTTGCTTTTTTATAAAGTCGGTTCTTTTTCGATGTTCCTAACAATCCAAACTTAAACTAAAAACTCAAACACAAAGCATTTATTTCAAACTAGCAGCGCCCCGCGGTTTCACCCGCGTAAACTTCGATCCCTTGGGAATATTGGGATAAAAAGTATCCTATGTGTTAATCCAGGAAATGGTCTATCTATTTGGTTTTTAAATCTGTTCAACGGTTTGCGCGTGATTAAGTATCAAACATCCAAACATCTTCACAAACTTTCACATTTTTAATATTAGTAGGATAAATTTCAAATAAACCAATTACAGGCACTTTTGAACTGTCAAGGTTATTTTGACTGTTGCTATTTTTTTAAACGATGTGCTGATTTACTTTGCTGCTAATAGAAGAATTTAACTGCCTTTCAAATATTTTAAAAAGATTTTGAGACAGTAACAACTTACCTAGTAATAGTTTATATGTTAATAATAAGGCATAATGCCATGCGGCTCAGATGACTTTCCCTACTTTGTCTGATACCATACTTACCATAAAAAGTATTTGCCTTAATATATAAATTCAACATTAATGATGTAACTAATATTTTTGTAAAAATATGATGTAAAAGAGTGCCCATGGAGTTTCTTGCCCGTTCTTCTGCAAAGGTACCTGTACGCTTTGAAATGGGCAACTAGCTTCATATTTTCTGACTGAATTCTTGACAATTCAAAAGTGCCTGTAAATGATTTAATTTAAATTGTTGATCCTTTTTTTGTTTTAAAATTTTCAAAATTGTGATCTAAATTTAACCTTGTGTAATCTTGTATTGTATTGCAATTTTATTTTGTTTGTCAATTGGAAATATCTGGCATTAGTCCGTTCGCATGTAATACATATAACCCAGTTATACGGGGAAACCTATAATTGGCCATAATAACTGTAACACGCATATTTTGTAAAATATTTTTATGTATCGCTGTTGGTTACCTAAATAAATAAATAAATGTATCCTGCCTGTCCTAACCTACGGTGCTCAGACCTGGGTACTTACTCTTCAATTTAATTCCGATAGATCGACATTGGAATTGTGACGTTTCGTACTCTTGAGTTCGATGCTAGCGCCAAATGATTTTTAGATTTTGGAGAACTAAGTGGAATTGGGTTCGGGCTTGGCGTGGGGTAATTGTTGACAATATTGTTTTCCAGAGTACCGAATCGCGTGACTGTAAAATTAACATTGGAATCATATTGGCATCTCATTGGAATCAAAATTAGTTTGGAGAGTAAGCCCCCTGGTCGCTCACCGAGTCGCAAAAGTTCCGCCTTGGAGTTTGCCAAAGAGCGATGGAACGCAGCATTCTGGGTGTTAAAAGACAGGACAGAATTCGGAACACCACACTGCGTTCCAAAACGGGCCTACTGGATGTTGGAAAGAAGGCTGCTAGGCTCAAATGGGATTGGGCGGGTCACATCAGCCGTATGCACGATGACCGCTGGGCAAAAATCTCCACACAATGGGTGCCTGAAGATGGACGGCGCCGCCGAGGCCGGCCCAGAAAGAGATCGCGAGATGACCTGGACGCGTACCGCGAGGACTGGTTCGAGGTGGCGCGGGAAAAGAGTTCCTGGAAGGATTTGGGGGAGGCCTTTGCCCATCAGTGGGACAGTTAGGCTAGCAAAAAAAAATACTTTGAGTTTGAGTAACCTTTCGACCAGCAACACTTTGCTGGATCCAATAAATCAACATTAGGAACTTTTTGAAAATATTGTTTCGTTTGACAAAACTTTCTATTTCTCAGTAAACCTTATAAATATACAACACTCGTTTGTACGTCTTGTAAGTCTTGTATATTTACCCTTTTTACCGACAAAAAAGGAGGTTATCAATTCGACACGTATGTATGTAATATTATTGGAATTGCATTATATTCACTTAGGACAATCTATTAGGGCTTTCAGACAAATATACAAAATTTTATAGACGTATGTATGTTTGTATTTTTGTATGTTTGTCCACGCATTTCTCCGCAACTGTTAATCGGATCGTGACCATTTCTTTTTTATTGGCTTACATTTACTTCAACTTAGGGAACAGTGCAAGTTTCATCAAAATAGATCAAGTAATTTTCAAGATATGGACTAATACGTGTAAGTGTGATGGCCTGGCTTATTGATACGAGCTACGGGTGCAGTGTCAAAAGGAAAACATCTCAAAACCTTGGTTAAATTCTAGTGCAATATTTACAACACAAAACTATTACCTACTTATTAGAAACATCTATTCCAGTTTTTACTTAAAACTAAATATTACAAAATAAAAAAGTTATTAAAAAAATTAAATCGTCTTCAAAAAGCAATTAACTCAAAATTATGAAATAACTTTAATTTCTGAAGTCGGTAGCAAAAAACTAAAACTAAAATACAGATCCCAAGACACCGACTTCCGAAATTAAAGTTATTTCATAATTTTGAGTTAATTTCTTTTTGAAGTCGATTTAATTTTTTAAATGCCTTTTTTTATTATTCTTCTGAAAAGAAGTCATTTTACTTGTCATTATAAATAACTTTTGCTGTGGGAACTACACTGAAATCGGGAAAAGAGTCCAATAGATGTTACGTTTGCCCACTTCTTGCAATAGATGTTACGTTTGCCCACTTCTTGCAATAGATGTTACGTTTGCCCACTTCTTGCAATAGATGCTACTTTTGCCCATTTGTTGTTATAGATGTTACGTTTGCCCACTTTTTGTAATCGACGCTATGATAAATCATCAGATGTGAGTGTGTTATTGCAGTGATTAGTAATCAAACACAACTCGCAAAGTTCACACTGAGAGGCACAGTGGCACTGGCAAGTGGCAACTGAATTCTACAAGGAAACTAAACGGCTGACAATATATTATCTGAGTCAAATTACCTAAATATAGTGGAACGAACTTTATAGTACACGGATTTTCAAGGTACTTGTTTTTGTTTAGTTCTTAGAGGGAAGGAGAAAAATAAAAAAACGCGACTTATTTTTCAAATTTTCCGTTAGAGGGTACCTGCCTCTTGTCTGAGTGTGAACTGTATGCAACTGTTCACCAGCTGTTTGGTCATCTGCTTATCCATCATTTTCGAAAAGTTACGATTTTGTAGTTTGTTTTTTTATAATACCTTTTTAGGGTTCCGTACTCAAAGGGTAAAAACGGGACCCTATTACTAAGACTCCACTGTCCGTCTGTCCGTCTGTCACCAGGCTGTAGCTCATGAACCGTGATAGCTAGACAGTTGAAAGTGGTCTGTGAAATAGGCTATTCTGTATACGAAAGTGTATTTTCCATTTCCTATGATATTTTGGAATACATTCCTTGCAGAAACTGAGAATGATTACTAACCACTGTCGTATCTATTGAGAAATAGTATGTCATCGCCAGTGAGTCCTCACTCAGCTAATTAAGCCTCGTATATAGGTTGGGTCTGCTTTTGGACGTGGCACCTTTTTCCTCTCGTATCGCTTCGCCTCGCCTAGAGAACGGTTATAACGGTACTTTAATTATTTTGAAGCAGTGAGATTTAGTCGCGAGCCAATACTATGTTTTACTCGTGACATCGTGTGATTACGTAAGTTATTTGGTACAGACGCCAGCACATCAAGCTACTACAATCTGTCAAATTTCTTTAGTAGATTTTCAACTTTATTGCTAAAGCAGAAGGTTCAAAGTTGATTGGGTAAATTTGACAGTTTCGGGTAGCTTGATGTGCTGGCGTCTGTACAAATGTTTAACAAAATGATAAATATTGCGATTTTGCCAGGTGTATCATCTTCTTCTAAATCTCTCTCTTCTTCAATTGTGGGCTGAACAGTAAACATGTGTCGATATGTTCCTTTGATCAGAGTGCCATAAATAGGCAAGACTGAACAATGTTAAGAATCGTAAACGATCGTTGCTCACTTCTACACAAACACGCATATAACAAGAAAACGCCGCGGTGGGCGTGACGGTTTAATAGCACTCACACGACGATGGCGCACATGTGTGCACAGTTGCACACGTCGCAGGCGTGTGCGTGCACCGCGCACGTGACGCCTTATGTGCTGTCCGCGACTTCTCAAGCGTGATATTAATTGAACGTTTTTACATTTAGGCAGCAACACACTTCATGAGGTTGCATCTTGTGCTTCTTCCGCAGTGTGTGGACGCGAGCGGCGCAAAGCGGCCGGCTGCGTCTCGCGGTGCGCCGGCGTACGCCACTCCTCACTGACTTAATACCACTGTTTGACGCCAAATGTCGCTGATGGGATACCCAAGAGTTTTCATTTCAATCACAGGTTTCCCAAGGGCCGACCTACGCAAATTATGTCACATACAAATTAGTATATTTAATTTTTCAACAAATTATGCCTGTGTATTCCACTCAAAAAGTAATTCAGGATTTTTTCTCACTGACAGAGAAATACCTGTGACGATAAAGATTGTGAAATTTAATTTGCTTCAGCACTGAATGATCGCGCGAGGTTAAGGTTACAACTCTACGTTTCACTTTGACGTTGAAAATCGGTTCATTTGATTACCGACGCTCGCTACGTATCTTTGTTATTTGTAATGGATGAATCTCTCATTCAACTTTAACGTCCGCTCGTGCTCGTCTCTATCAAATGTAATCATTCCCTTATTTTCATCAGCTAATTTCAACGACAACAATCTGCTAGACCTAGAATCCATAAACAAACCTAGGCAACTACATAGACATTAAGACTAAGTAGTATTGGATCGTAATTCCTGACACTTGAGATACACTTTACTTCACAATGAGATACATAGTCGCGTGTCGTCATTTGTACTATAATTATTATATATAACTAGCTGCCCGGCGCGACTTCGTTCGCGTGGTGTCCTTACCCCTTACCCTACCCTACTCCTACCTTACTCCTACCCTACCCCTACCCTACCCCTAGCCTACCCCTACCCTACCCCTAGCTTACTCCTACTCTACCCCTACCATACACGAAAAGAAAAAAATAAAAAAAATATCAAGGAAAAATGTATCAAGCAGAAGCATGTAGAAATAAAATAAAAGAGTAAAGGATAGACCAAACAATGGAATAAATCAAACTATATAATACCTCCGTATTACTGAACGCACCCTGTTTGCCAGGTACGAACAGTTTGTATGGGATAATGAAATTGTTGCTTTTACTATTTTCTTTACAACTTCTTCATATTTTCTCACATTTTAAACCTTCCATGGACTTCTAAAAATATTTCAAAACCATAATTAGCCAAATCGGTCCAGCCTTTTTCGAGTTTTAGTGAGACTAACAAACGTCATTTAATTTTTATATAGACTATAAAAAAATAGGGGTTGGTTGTGAAAATTTGTTGTGGCCCAAAATGATTGTTCAGAAACCTCTCGTCGAGGCCTTTCCGAAACACAAAACCAATTTTTAAACCGATTGTTATTAATAGTTTAGGATAACTCGGCTCAAAGGGAAGCATTTTGTTCTCCAAAGACAAACTATAATAACTTATTTAATATAAGCATATTCTGCAAGGCTCCAAATACTTATTCAGTACAAGCATATTCTGCAAGGCTTCAAATACTTATTCAGTACAAGCATATTCTGCAAGGCTCCATATACGAGTACTTATAACAAGCCTAAATGCTGCATGCATATACTGTCTGTAAGCTCAAATTATGAAAAACAAATGATCGTTTTTAGGGTTCCGTACCTTAAAAGGAAAACGGAACCCTTATAAGATCACTTCGTTGTCCGTCTGTCAAGACGCGTAGAGTTACCAAGTTGAAATTAATACCAAATACTCAATACTCTCTATCTCTTGAAGTTGTGAAAAAATCAAACTTCTAAGTCAACGCAATCAAAAGATACGGGCGTTTTTGTTTCGGAATCAAAACCTATAGGGTACTTCCCGTTGACCTAGAATCATGAAATTTGGCAAGAAGCAATGCCATGTAGCACAAGTAAAGGAAATATCCGAAAACCGTTTAGTTACAAATTTGTACGGAACCCTCGGTGCGCGAGTCCGACTCGCATTTAACCGTTTTTTTTAAACAACTGCGCATTTTGCTATTGCAGAAATATTATTATTCAATTCATTAATTCGGAATTAAGACATTTTGTATTATTATAATGATCAGTATTTTTTGAGTTGTACATTCAAACATCCAAATATTCTTACCACAATCTAGTATGAATTTACAGATGCTAAGAATGAATCTAAGAAAGTAACTGACCCTCCTACATTCATGCTTCAAGATAAAAATATAATATGTAGTTAAAACGTCGGAATCTGGTATAAAGTGTTCGGCAAATCAACCTCACTATAATTAGTTACTTACATTAGTTAGTATACAGTTTAAATGTATTTGAAATTAAACGCACGCATATAATGCACAGGAAGTTGTTGTGTCACGTTGATATGTTCATGAACATCTTCTTGAACTTGGCATTGAAATGTATACAAACAGGTAATAGTAAGGGATTGTTAATGTTTGGAAACATTGTTGCAGGTTTGACTAAGCTTTGATTTCAGTGATTCTTTAATCTTTTACAATAAGATTGAAGCATTTAAAGTAACGCGGAATTAGACTTCTCGAATTATCTTCTCGATCGAATATTTTGGCAAAATGAAATGGACCGCTGCCGCTGCGAGCCTCGCGGACGAGAGCGGAGAAAGTGCACAATGTGAACACATCTGCGTTTACAAAGATACCGGCAAGGTCATCCGAGTCGCTTTCAAAAATCTTTCATTATATCTAAATGATACGAAGCCCCGCGTCTCCCGCAACCCCGCACCGCGACCACGTGACGCTGACATTGCGACCCTGAGGAATTGCCGCTAGTAACTAGAATATGGTAAGCGTATTCCCGGAAGTCAGGTTATACGCGCACCAATAACCCAGCATTACTGATTAGGAATCAGTTAACCATCTGGCAATTCTTTTCGTCAATGAGCAGATTGGTATCTTTCAGTGACTACTGAAGGCTATCTGCGTGTGGTGCCATGGTGTAGTGGTGGTGACGTGGTGGTGGCGAGCGCGCCAGGTGCGGCGAGTGTAAACACCGCTGTCATTGTTCGCCCACAATGGCGCGATAGCAGGCGATAAGCGCCAGCTGACACCCCTGACACTGCGCGCCGCGCTCCCGGCGTCGTCTGCAGGGTCCACCATTGTCCTCGCTCTTCAGACTCGCATTGCCTCGTCCACGTTGTTCGCAGACGCTACATTTCCTTAGCGACGACCTACTTCTTGGTCTCATATAGTTCTACCACTTGACAGTCTCTGAATGAGTTGTTTTTTGGCACAGATATTACTGATCAACCATTTAGAAAGTCAAGCGATACTCGGAAGCATTTTCTGAGTACATAGCACTTGTTCGAGCACTCCATATGGTCTTGTGATAAGCATAGGTATTTATAGTTAGCGTTGCCATGGAAATTGTTACACACCTCTCTGCAAGCGAACGATAAGAATGCAATCGAACGTATGGAAAATTAATTAGATAGTTGATACGAGATGACGCTAGTAAGTACAGATACTATGGCAGGAGCAGCAGCGCAGGAGTGGATGGCGCAGCGCGGGCACGTGGCTCGCTAACGATAGTGAAAACTAAACAGCATGTATCTATGCTAATATGCGCATTAAATGCTGTGGTAGTTTCGCGCAGGTTTCGGCAAAGGTGAAAGTGTTAGTGTTTTTGAGAAAGGAAAAGTTGCTTATTTTTTGTGGTAAGAGGCTCGCGCGGGCGAGCTCGGCCGCCTCCCCCCGCCCCCGCCCCAGCCCGCCCCGCTCTCTCTCATGAAAGTGAAACCTGTCGGTTGAGCCGCGCCGAGTTTTGGCAGTGACACCTATCTTGGGTCCAGTGACCACTGTAACAATATGTTCGCGTGTCATCACAACTAGTCCATGTTTTCTAGAAGAGGTTCCGTTTATGAGATTTCACATTGATTACTAAGCATGATTAAACTAAGGGAACATTTTAATTAGACTACGGAAGCACTTTTCATGCTCTCTCTTTGGTTTCTAAAACAAGATTAAACTTTATTTCATTGCTTTCTTTGTTAACTTAACCTGAGTTTAAGACACTCAAAATCAATTTGAAACACGGACTTGACAAGAGAACCTACTTTGGACCTGGACTTTCCCCGCAGTGAAACTATTTATTTATTTATATATATATACTTTATTGTACACCAGAAAATACATAACAAAAAAATACAATTATGAATACAAAACATACAATGGGCGGCCTTATCGCTTTCTGCGATCTCTTCCAGACAACCTTGGAATGGACAGTGAATGCGTGGATATAAAAAATGGGGTTGTTAATGATGCAACATAATATACTATAATAGATACATAGATATATATATACTGCTGTATAATAGGTACATAAATAAATACATACTAAATATACATATAAACAACGAAAATAAATGATGACTATAAATTATTGCAGCTAAGAACTAAACATCATCGAGGCTCCTCTGCACAGTTCGGGAAGTTTTCCAGACGTCATCTATAAATAACTAAATGAAAATTTTAATGACTCTTGCTTTGGGGTTAAAATATCTATAGGAACCTCTTTTTTAGGTAGGTATACATATTCACAGATGACGAAATACTTTCACAAACAATAAGGCAGAGAGTCCGCGATAAGACTTTCCTTAGAGTGCCTTAGAGTCCCTGACATTAAGACTTTCCTTAGAGTGTCGTCATGCGGGCCCGGGCGCGGGCGCGGGGTCTTTGTTCTGGAAATACTGTAGACACCCAGTCAGCTAGTCACCCAGCTGGCATGTTACAATAGTCTCGTGCCGAGCAAGCTCGCGCGCCCATCAAAAATACTAAACAATATTAAAATGGCGCTAGAACTAAGCAGTACTAAACAAGGGTTCAAGTGCGCGCCGATAGCTCCGGGTTATCGCACGCACACACACACACACACACGTAGCGTCGAGCGCTGATCGCTTACGCAGCCTCCTTACAGGTCTTATGACTTGTTCCTGTTCTGATACCTTTCTTTTCTTTCTTTCGTTTCTTATATAGCGACTTTTTATTCTGAAGTAATGCTGTATAATTATCTTCCTTTTTACAAAGTATCTTGTATTGCAGTAAAGTGGAGCGAAAATGAATGCACTAAATACACACTTCCTGGTCATTATATATAATTATATTCCCCGAACTTGTACCGATCGTGTTTGATGTAATTCCATGCAATTTTGGGTACCTGCTGCACAACTCGACAAAGCCACCCGTTGCACATGTTATAATGTGCGATATAGTTTTGTCAGGTGTTGTTGTGTGTTTCCGCGGTCCATTGTGACGTCTAACCCAGATATTTCTATTGAATATTGTAAGTTAGAAATAAATTCCTCGAAGTATAGAGGTTTGATTGATAAACACAGTCGTGTCAGTGTTTGTATTAGACCAGTCGCATGTGTGATGTGCTCGCGCCGCGTTCTATAACGCCGTCACTTCAGTCTGTTCCCAGAGTACCTGATGAAAATGCAAACAAACAATACATTTGGAAAAAACCATAGAGACGGCCGCCGTGGGTACCTTCTTATTTGTCTTATTATTTAAAAGGTTTATGTCGAGCTCAAGTCAAATATTTGATACTCTTAGGAGTCATTCGGCTTCCTAGGTGAAGGATGATATAACTGGGTCTAGGGATGGGTACCGACATGTTATGTTGCGATACGTGTCGTGCCCGTCGGAGCCTCGTGTCGGGCGCTGTGAGCCCGTCGGACCCTCGTGTAGGGCGCTGTGAAACAAACGATTCTCACAAGATAAGTGCTCCTTTGTCAAATGATTGTACATGTAGGATTGTAACATTTCCCCAATCGTTCCAAATCGGTAACTCAAACACTGTCAACAGTCTAGTGAAGAAACAAAAAGACTTTTCGTAGTTTCAATGCACAATTGAATGCACAATGGCAGCCAGTTAAAGTCTCAGTGGCGTGGAGCTGTAGACCAGCTGCTCACTGGCACCAACCACTATCCACGAGTGACTTCTCGGTATGCCAGGGCCAGGCTGCGGGTGGTGTCCAACTTGACACATTCAACAGAGGCCTGCTCACGCTTTAGCTAGTTCGTTCACTAGCGTTATAGAGTTATAATCGTTCAATGTAGGTTTTCTTAACTCTCAAAACAACGAAGTCTCAATCATAAACTCTTCCTCCAACACTTTCACATTTTTCCTAATGAACCAAAATGAAACCCATTTTACCCATTTTTTTGAATATGGAATGATTTTGTAAATTGGTACTGACCTATGCAAGTAGGGACTGGCTGCCTCTCGCACAGTGCCGCGGCGAGGAAGCAGATAGTGCGCTAAGCTCGCGAGTTGAGAGTCTTTGAGGAGGCTGCAACAGTATCAATATTACATAAACGTAACAAATGAGGCAACTCTGAGTTAATTAGGCCCTTCGATATTCTTCTTCTTAGCATTTCGAGGCCAATAATAATGAAGTAAATGATTGCTCGACCTAAATTTAGCAACGAGAACTTCATTGACTAGCTGTCAGGCCATCACGTGAGGAGGAGGCGTGTCTCTGTGTATTAGTGTGTTCTGTGATTAGCGAACTTGTGCGCGGTGGACACCGGGGGATTCGCTCACGTTTCAGATTCTCTAGATTCGATCTTGGGTTGCTTGTGTGATAGTATTTACGGTATTTGTTATAATAAATAACTTTTTAAGTACCTATCTGGTATATTATTAAAACGCTGGTTAACAATTCTCGCCGCTGAGTTAGATTTGTTGTAAAATTCCTGAAAAAGTGCTTCAGTGTGCGACGTGGCTATGTGAGTCAACGCCAGCTGGTCACGCCAAGTAAACACCATTGTAGTCGCTATCGCAGCACGCGCAACGCCCCTCCCCCCTCCGCTCCCCGTCGACTTGCTCTGAAACATCTGATATTAAAATGCAATAAAAAGCAATTTTCTGCATTTTCTCATAATAGGTACATCACCGCACTTGTGGGATATATGATCCCCTGAACTAAATATATAGTTTTCAATTAGGAATACTTGTTAATGGTACCTAAATATTTCAAAACAGTTAGCATGCTGTATTTTTCGGACAAAAACGATATTTACCACCAAAAATTTAGAATTAAAATTTATTTTAGCCGAAATCGGAAAACGAAGTTCGGTCGAACTCAGTCTTTTAAATAATATCTAATATAATAAAACAAATCGTAAACCCTAACATGACGGTGGAACGTGGGAGGTGTGTGCGAGCTGCTCCTACTCTGGGGCAGTGCGTTGTTGAGATGTGTGTGTCCCGGTGTCTGGGACAACAGGCTCGCCTCTGTTACTTATACATAACTGGCGAAATATGTACTACCTATAGGTGCTCTGCCTACCCTTCGGTAAGAACAGACGTTGTGTTCTGTTATGTAAACAAACTCAATGAACATGTCCACTTCACTGAGACAATAAACAACATAACTCATAACATCACATCAAATCGATAATCCGACGGAATTTCAGTTTGACGATTATGTCAAAAAAATATGTCAAATTATCAAAAATATTAAACATGGTGTTACAGTGCTCGGCATTACACGACAATATATGTTTTGTCAGTAATGCGGGAATAACTATAAATGTTTCATTTGAAGACATTCATTAGGAATAACGCTAAGATCGGACGTATTCGCAGCATCACAAGAGCCGCTGTTGTAAGACGTCAGAAATGGCGCGGTGTGTGGTCGAACATACGACCAGCCACTGTCATCAGAAATGGCGCGGTGTGTGATCGAACACACGACCGGCCGCTGTCATCAGAAATGGCCCAGTGTGTGATCGAACACACGACCAGCCACTGTCATTAGAAATGGCGCGGTGTGTGATCGAACACACGACCAGCTACTGTCATCAGAAATGGCCCGGTGTGTGATCGAACACACGACCAGCCGCTGTCATCAGAAATGGCCCGGTATGTAATCGAACACACGACCAGCCACTGTCATCAGAAATATATCATGCCGCTTGTTATGTTTAAGTCCCATGTGATGCTATTGCCATCAACTGGAAACGAATGCAAACTCCGAGCTGCTTCTGAGAAAGAGCGCTTGCGATTACTGGACCAACAACGATGCATTATACCAATTCATTAGAAAATGTTTGGTGCTTGTGCTTTTGCAACTATCGCAAAAATTGTAATGTAGTTTTCACTTTGCATGAAATTAATGTAGGTATGTAAAGTGTAAAAACTTCAAAATAAATTCATTTGACAGGAACTGTTATATTATGTTAGATAAAGGAAGCTTCAAAAGGCGCGGAGAAGCGTCGGGAGTACTCGGGAGCTCTTTGTTATATTGGTAATACCTGGGCGAAAGTTGCGCCTTGCAAAAGACTTCAACGCGCGCTATTAATGCGTAGAATGTTCACTCAGCGCGCGCGGTACTGCCGGCAACATACAAATTATTTAAAGCTGTGATTAACGTTCAGAGGTGATACTGTGAAGGTTCATCCCGTAATGAACTCAAAAACAGTGTATTAAATAAGTTAGGCACACTTGTATATCGGTGTAAGTACAATGATTGTTCTCGTAAATAATTCTTGTTTGTCTGATATGGAAATCGATTCCTACGTTTTGCCGCTAGTTTATCGCATACTCGTTTCAGTCGTTACTTCAAGAAGCGTGTAAGGAGGATTTGAAGAAGGCTTTGCCTTACTAAGGAGTTAAGGCAATGCTTTCACTTTACCAAGCAATACAATTTTGCATAATTTGTATTGATATTGTTTAAGAATGGGTACTCGCCAATGATTACGTGATGATGTTAGCGGCACAGCGTGCTCGCATAACCTAGTTGTTAGCTTTGTTTACAAGCGGCGTGCGACACGTGCACTCTTATGTACACACGACATGCGCGGTGAGCGCGGGCGCCCACAGTAATCAGTTATCGGCGGCGAGAGTGATCGCGCATCGCGTCTATTATGTCACAGCAATTAAAAACTGTGTGTTGCGTGCTCGGAAGTGCGCGCGTGGGGTGGGGGGGGGGGCGCGGCGGGGCGGCCCCGCGTGCGCTTCGCCCGCTCACCAGTCGCGCGCCGCACGCCGCCGCGCTCGCACGCTGCGTTTTCGCGCCCGCCGCGATGAGTGATCACTGAGCGAGTGCGTCCCCGAACGCCTCGACTCGACCCCATGGAGTACCAGCACCAACCCATTCAGCCGCTGGGCCCGCCCGCGCCGCCACCCCAGCTGCTGCCCCCTGCGCCTCCGCCGCCGCTGCCCTCGCTGCCACAGCTACAGCACGGCCACGCTCAGGACGACGACCGATGGAACCAGTACCACATCTGGAGACAACACGTCTTCGTCAACGGTCAGTGGCACTCCTCGCTGACACCTGACCATCAGGAAGCGTGCGCGCACTTTCTCCGTCGCGGCACTCGACGCTCAGATTCGTGATTGATGCTGCCCCCGAGCGCCGCGTGAGAGCCGTGAAAAAAGAGAAAGTGCGCGAGCGCCGATCACCCAAACTTTTCGGTCGATTGAGAGTTCTTTGTTTCGGCAACGGGGCCTTTCACCCGACGCCACTGTCTCCTCGGCTGCTCGAATGCTCAGCTCCTCGGGACCCGCACTGTTCGCGTCGCGCTTGTCATGCGTAGCTTTTGTTTTTGATCGCGGGTCACTGTCTGCCGATAATGTGCGATAACGCGAGTTGGTCACGGCACCAAGGCCTCGTCCCGCGTCGCCATCACCCGCACTTCTATAAGTGCCTATACAATGTTCAGACATTTTCCGTGTCCAGAGATTGTGTTCAGCAGTGCCGTGGTCCAGGAAGCGCGCACGTGTCGCAGCTTGTGTCTGCTGCCTGTTATCGCATTAGGCACGTGTATTTGTATCGCATTCCGAGAGCGGGACGCCGATCGATATCATATTCGATTTATACTGCGTTGTCCGCTTCGTTTAATACTTGTATTCGCTATTGAACACAAACGCCTTAGTGTTTGTTAGCAGTCGGTGGCGGAAGGCACTTCGACCTTAAACCCGATTAGTTCGGAAGGCAGGAAGCCCCAGCACCGCCTGTAAACGCGATGACCGGAATACAGCGCTAATGACATTACAATTATTATCTAACTAAAATTAAACGCAAAACCATTATAATATAAAGTACTTGTCCCTGCGGAAGTGACTCGAAACCAATAGGTCTTGCAAGCTGCTCTATCGGCGTGCTATTCTTTGGATGTTTCTTGAGTGCTGAGTATTTGATAGCTCATAGTTTGTACGCTGGTTTGTAATCGTGTCCTATAATTCAATGGAAAGGTAATTTACGAATAAAGTGAAGGAAATCGAGCTAGTGCAGAAGATCGCAGTGTCTCGGTCGCGGGGCGGTTCAACACCCGCTCTTCCTCAGATATCCGGTATTAAGTCCGCATTTTTTTTTCAACTTTGTTTTGGGGTTTATTCATAATCGTCGCTTAAAGTTAACGTCGTCTTAACTGTACCTATTTTTTTCATTTTAAACGTGTCCTAACTTTAAACAACGTTTATACAGGGTGGGTTGAAACTGAGCAGCACGTGCAGGTACCCTAACTGTTGTAGGTACAAGAAAAGGGTATTTAGACTGTCCTTAACTTTTTCGGCAAGAAAAAGGCCTATGTTCACAAAAACATTTTTTGGTGCTAATTGGTGCTGTTTCTTATAAGATTCAAAAAACTATAAGGGACCAAGTGATATTTTTGAGTAGTACAAATCTTGGAAATCACAAAAAAACTTAACCCATACGTTTCATAGGAAATGAGACTCCCAACTTACTTTTATACGATGGATAGACTGGCCCCCACAAAAGTCAGAAATCCCAAATACCTTGCACTTGCTGTACAATTAAAAAAAAAATCTGTAAGTGCAGATCAAAATTGAATGTTTTCCTGTAGCTACAACGATTTAGGAACCTCATTTACTGTCCAATCTCAAAAATAAACCTTGTACGTATACAGGCTAGTTTTTGAGATGTCCAATTTTTTTCAAAACCTGTCAATACAGTTAGCAAATACACAACAACTTTAGGACAGTCTCCTGAGAACGTGTTCCTAGGACTACAATGGTTAAATGACCTGTCCTAACTCGACCAACGCTTGTCAAAGACCATAGGGCTCGATAGATACATTTGTCAACTTTTGTCAAATACCCGATAGATACATTTGTCAAGTACCATAGGGCTTGATAGATATACATTAGTCAACGTTCGTCAAGTACCCGATAGATACATTTGTCAACGTTTGTCAAGTACCACAGGGCTCGATAAATACGTTTGTCAAGTACCACAGGGCTCGATAGATACATTTGTCAACGTTTGTCAAGTACCACAGGGCTCGATAAATACATTTGTCAACGTTTGTCAAGTACCATAGGGCTCGATAGATACATTTGTCTCGTTGTCAAGTACCATAGGGCTCAATGGATAAATTTGTCAACATTCGTCAAGTACCATAGGGTTCGATAGATACGTTTGTCAAGTACCATAGGGCTCGATAGATACATTTGTCTCGTTGTCAAGTACCATAGGGCTCAATGGATAAATTTGTCAACATTCGTCAAGTACCATAGGGTTCGATAGATACGTTTGTCAAGTACCATAGGGATCGATAGATACATTTCGGTTTTCAGAACAAAGGGTTTTCAATAGGGTTTCTGTAAAGGGTTTTAAAAACCCTGACGATAATGTGTTTCACTGTGAACGGGTTGATAAACCCAATCAAAAACTAAACAGTTTTTGAAAGACCTTGAAAGGGTTTGGAAGGGTTCACTAACCAACTCTTTGGGTAAAGGCTTCCTCGAAAGGATTTAAATGGGATAGCCATTTAAACATTTACCAGAATGATAAGGCTAACCCATTTCAAGTGTTATCGTTATAAGTAATTGGGTTCGCAAAATGTTCACGAAAAACAATTTTCCGATAAGATGAATCGAATTGAAATAGAAAAATTCTAAAGAGGGAAATCATTAATTGCAGCAATTCTGAACTTTATCGAAGTCATAGTAACCTAAACATAAAATAAAATGAGCTGTACCTGGGAGGGGGAGCTAGGTACCTAGTCAACCCCGGATATGACGTGATCTGGAGAAGAACTTCTTCACGTAGGTAATCATTACAATTCTTTACTAGCTTTAATATACTCGTACTCTTGATTAAATAGCAATCGCGTCCCGATTGCTCCAAACATAATATTAAAAAATAGAGCAAAAAGTTACTTCGGGTTTCCTTTTTTATTAGAATAAAGATTAAATAATCTTATTAGGAATTGGGTTTGACAAAACAAAAAAATAGTAAAAGAAGAAAGATAATAAGGTCACACAGATACATAAAAAACTTCTAGAAAGCTTTCAGTATCTAAATGTGTTGTCCTGAAAGGTTAGCCTAGGCTGTCTTTGAGGACAAAGACTGGAATCATTATGTAGGTATATACTGAGTAGGATTTAGCATAGCGTGTGCGCATCTGACGATGCACCCTTCATGTACCAGAATAGCGTGAAACACTTAGCGGTTGTTGTGATTTGTTATGATTACTGACGTTTGTTTGAAAACATCTCGACGCTTTTCGTCATTTAAGAAGTTTAGTTTCTTATTATTTTCCATTGTTTCTTCACCTGCGAGTAGTCCACGTGAAAAATAATCCAGCTGATGATTGGCTAGTTGTGGTCTCGCAGCGATAACGTTGGTGAGGGAACACTCGTGCTCTTGCACAGTTTTGTCTACATCACGTGCTCGGATATATCACAATATCCAATTGTGGAAGAGAAATAGTGGCCTATCCAAAGACATGAGAAGCGGTTCACAATAGACTTGTGTTAACTGCGGTTCGTCCAGAGTTCCGTTTAAGTACCTACCTAGTTTTAAGGATTTCCGGTGTCCAAAAAAATTGTAATACTAATTTTTTGTTGTCTCTAAACTTCTTAAAGCTTAGGAAGTCTTCTTCTTCTTCTCCGTATACGTATTTTATTCAATAATCAAAATATGAGTATCAATTTTATCCTAAAAGCAAACTACCTATCTATAATTTAACCGTGTAACTAAAAATCAGAAATCATTATCTCCAGCAACTCGAATATGTATATGATAAAGAAGGCAGCCAGCAGTGGCGCAGGGTGGTGCAATTGGTGTGTATTAGGTCAATCCAGCACCACTGGATCGTGCTTTGAAGCGAGATGAAGGCACTGTCTGCTCCTAGGAGACAAGGGAGTGAGGCGCGGGCAGAGCGGAGCGAGCGCGTCATCGCTACTCGTATCTTTTTCGATCAATTCGAGCGTGGCCGCGCACACTTTCACTCGGAATATTTGGGAAAAAGTGGCGACCTTTTCGCGACTTTCTCCTCGTCCCGCGCCCTGCCCCCCTGCGCCACCCGCGACCCCGCGCACCCCGCTGACACCCAACACGTGCTCTCTTCCGCGTGCGCATGGGCACCGACCACTTTTACTTTTATTAAAACTTAACAATGTTCTTCTAAGTGATAGCGATAGTGTTAGAAATTTCGTACACCGTCATGGTTTTTTAGTACTTAGTTATGGTATAAGTATGTGAAGTAGTTAAGTACTATGAGTTGTTCTCCGGTAAAATTTAGGCGATAGGTTTCTGGGGACTTATAAAGCGTGGTGGGTCAGTTTGTCTTTCCTAAAGACGTTGTAAATAGGTTGCTCATGATCTATCTGTTGGGCTGAAGTTAATGTCACGCTAACTGAACAGAGGTACCTACTTCTGAGATTCATGATTGAGTGTTGTATATATATTTTGATGGAAACGAATACATTTCTGCACCAATCATTTGTCAAGATTACATAACAAGGAGGTCATTGATAGAGCTCGTTTGGAACTTAGGAAGTCAGTCGACGTGTACTACGCTGAACCGTTGAACGTCACAAGATCGTTGTATGACTTACGGGTGCTCTGACTGCAAAGTTGTTATCATTTTAATAATAACTGAAGGCACGCAAACATAGGCGCGAAGTTGTTAATTGGTCACCTGTTCTGTTGCATAACTGGTAAATATACGAGTGTATCGTTGGAGCATAGCGGGTGGAGGTGCGGGGTGAGAAGGGCGGTGCGCGCGCGCAGGCTCCGCGGCGAGAGTAAAAGTAATCTTCCGGAGTGTTTCCGCATCGCCCCCTTCCCTGCGCCCCGCCTGCCTCGCCCCGCGCTCGCCACCTTCCGACTTTTACTTTTCCGTGGCGCGCACACAAAGGCGCGCGCGCACGTTCGATTGATCGATCACCGCCGTGTCTTCGCTCCTCGTTCCGTCATTGACCGTTTTGGTCACTTTCTATGCTGGCGGTGTTCACAAGTTGGACGGAAATAATCCACGTGTTGCAATATTTATGCTCCTGTACTTTATAACCAATAATATAGGCGAATTTGTATAATCTGCTATTCATTACACTAGTCTGGCTAGTGTGCCGCAAAACTAGTCTGGCTAGTGTGCCGCAGAACTAGCCTGGCTAGTGTGACGCACAACTAGTCTGGCTAGTGTGCCGCAGAACTAGTCTGGCTAGTGTGCTGCACAACTAGTCTGGCTAGTGTGACGCACAACTAGTCTGGCTAGTGTGCCGCAGAACTAGTCTGGCTAGTGTGCTGCACAACTAGTCTGGCTAGTGTGACGCACAACTAGTCTGGCTAGTGTGCCGCAGAACTATTCTGGCTAGTGTGCCGCAGAACTTGTCTGGCTAGTGTGCCGCAGAATTAGTCTGGCTAGTGTGCCGCACATCTAGTCTGGCTAGCGTGACGCACAACTAGTCTGGCTAGTGTACCACACAATTAGTCTGGCTAGTGAACTAGTTAGTTTTTTTAAAACTATAATCAGAACAAAGGCTCTGCCCACACCAGGCCAGTCAGACGAGGATTGATTCTCAGACGCCCAGAAATGTATGCAAACTGGCTGTTTACTTATAAACAAAGTAGAAACAGAGACCAATGTTTTGCCTCGCGCACTCATCCGTGTAGCCGTGTGTGCGCGCACGACTGTATCTGTACTGTTCGTGCACGAGCGAGCACGACGCGCCTCGACACAGACCTTCCGGACGTTATGCACCGGTCAGCTCGCTTCGCTTTGGTACACCACCATTTGCCAATATGAACAACCCAGGCCCTTATTAATTAGTTTAAGGAAACAACGCAATCACTGCCGCCAAGCAGCGTTGCTGTTTCTTGCAGTGTAAATACGTCCATAGGCGACAGTAACCACTTGACATGACGTAGCCTTTTTGTCATCCAATCACAAAAGATGTCACATCACAGTCGTATCGGGTTATGCCAACTAAAAGCTGACTAGTTCTGGTCCCTTTACCAGAACTAGTCAGCTTTTACTTTACTAGATCATCATTCATGACCAGTCGGTCATGAATGATGATCTAGTGACCCATGAACCCTTTCAGTAGGTCACCGAAACTTTAAGGCTTCTGCAAACAGGCGCGACGCGCGACGCGAATCGCGCGCGACACAAAGGCACCGCTCATTGCGCGACTTGCGGTGCCTTTGTGTCGCGTGTCGCGTCGCGCCTGTGTGTACGAGCCTTTATCGTTTTGTAATCAGGCACACGTAAGGCTCATAATGGATGTTAAAAATGTGTTCGTCGCTCACAGGCTGCTCATCCCTGACCTCCTAGTTCCTCACTCCCTACAAGCTACCATAAACTACGAGGAACAACACGCAACAGCATTTGTTTTTATTCCCGGACAGTTTGGAGCCCGTGCACCGCACTCACCGAAGTAATCACGATTGTCGTAAGTAATCGCGTCATAATTATGAAGATGATGCTACAAATTGTACGGTATTTTTGAGACAGCACAAAGCGCGTCACTTTATATTTTGAAATAACAACTTTCTTATTCACTTTCGCTCAATTCACACGTTTACGAAAATGATCGCGCGTCGCCGGAAAACGTCGGCTTTCTCCATTGCGCAAGAGCAGCAGCCACTTCCCGCTCGACGGCACCCCGCCCCCGCCCCCCGCTACCTCGTCTGCCCCGGGGGGGCGCTGCCCCGCCCCGCGCACACCCTGCGCTCGTCGCTCACGGCACTCCTCACCTATTTTCCGAGTAGGAAATGAGCTTGTTATGCAACAGCAGCTTTCCACCGGCGCCGGCGCAGCATTCCGATCGCGACGCGCCGCCGACACTGCCTCGTGACGTCATGTACGATATATCCTGGTTAGCACGACCACCACTCTGCATGGTCTGGACCTTAGTGGCCAAATGCCTTCCTGCTCAATTGTCTTTAATTCTGTCAACAGTGTCTGGTACATGTGAAGAGGCATGTTATATTTAACATTAGCATGGAGAGTAGGTAATTCGGAGGCGCGTCACTTTCTACCGACCGTATCGGAAGAAAGTGAGAGTGTAAGCGTCACCGCGGCAGCGCGGGCGCAGCGCGAAACTAGCCGGTCCGGACACTTTCTCTGATAGGTTAGATGTGCTGAATTCTGTAAATCCTGACCACTTCAACTGTATTAAAAAATATGATGGCATAGTTTCAATCAGTTTAAATGTCGGAGTCAACTTGTTGTCTTCAGGAAGTTAATGTTGCGTTGGATTTAATGTTGTCATAGAAACAGCCCGGCTTCACTTTCTTCGAACGTTGAAAGTAAAAGCGGATTCAACGCGCCACCGCCGTCGCCTCTTTGAACATTTTTGCCTTTAATTTGTTTGAATTCCCGTCATTTGATGAGCGAAATAATGCATCCAAAATGCAAAATGCCTTGCAAAATTATGATTCACCAATCGTTCATCCAGAGTTCCAGATCACGATCCCCGACGTCTTTCGGAAGGGACCTTGATCTGGAACTCTGGAGGGTCGGTGCGTAGTGCAACCGATTCCTCCCAGTAAGGTACCTTCCGATGAGGACATTGTATGTAACGTAGCCCGTGAGAAAGCCGATGAGCCGATGTTGTTGTTTGTATGTTGTACATTGATCTGATTAGATGTCTCCATAATATGTATACACAAGATCCAACTAATATGCTTTTTTAAAGGACTTTTTATGTAAAGCCCGTCATAATATTAATGAAGTTATCACCAAATCGTAATAATGATAATTATGACTTCGGACACATTTAGCATTAAGACAAATAATTACCAAACTTTATGCTCCACAGCCAGTGTGATTGTTGTAGCCGCGCTCATGAGTTGTAGGTATGACGCTGATTGTTGCAATACAAAATGATAACGTGTAGCGTGTAGCTGGTTGTAGTCGGAGGTTGGGAGCTGGGCTAGCTTCGAATACTTGTAGGTATACACCTATATGTATTTGTTGATTGTTACCAGTGCTCATCTCGTTCTCTACTTTGCATAGCATCACTGTTTATTTGAGTAAATATTCTGGGGCTGAAACTGATTGCTACAGTTCATTTGCAACACTTCGTCAGTTACATTGTGGATAGTGAATGAACCGTTTAGAGCCACGAAATATGTAGCCGTGGCTTAAAGGAAAAACATGCACGACTTGGGTGCCATTAACAGACATTTTCAAACATTACAAAAGTCAGGGACTCGACACCCTTGATAAATTATAAGTGGAGCGAAAATAAGCCATTGCTTTCACTAGTTCTGGTTGTATGATATCAAACCTTTAAATTGCATCTACTATACCTTCGTCGCCCTGTAGACCTAGTAGGACTTGGAAGCAACTTGGTGTTCTAGTTAATACCCTAACTAGAAGGGATCGAACAGAACTGGGATTAAAAAGTATTTGAAGAAAGAAGTATTTGAGAAATGAGTCTAACGGTCAGTGGTCAGGTGCATCAGTAGTTGCTCGGCAGGGTTGTATAAGAGAGGGGCGCAGGGGGGGTGCGTGTGGCGCGAGGAAAGCGAGGCGCGCGCGCACGTAACGCCGCACTGGGTTACTTCCCGCTTCCTGCCGCCTGCGCCGCTTTTTGTAAAGGAAGCAGCAGCAACGCGTCGCGTGCCATTCCCACGATCACTATTGTGTCATTGTATTAGATTTGTGTAGCGAACAAGAAGCAGCTTATGTCGCGATAGTGTGTGCTTCTTCTCCTTCATGTCTCATGTTCTCATGTTTTTATTGATTAACTTACTTACGTTGATTTACTTAGTACTTTATTACGGGGCAGTCGATTTCTTTGAAATTTTGTTTAGAATTGTTATAGGGTATTTATGCGGTATAAGTAAAGTCAGTCGTAGCCGTATTGTCATGTTTGGATTTTTCGTAAGCTTCAAGTTGTCTTGCCTAACTTCGGCGATTATTATTTCATGGCATTTGGCCGTATTTTTGTCCGTGCATGAAAAAATAAGAAATATGCTTGAGTTTTGACATTGCATATTTTGGTAAAACTAACAACACATATGGACTAGGTAGGCTCTCTGTTCTCCGTTAGTTTAATCGTGTTTTTCCGGATAGCAATTTTTGATCGAATCGTTATTCCTTGTTTAGTGGGTCTTTATCGAATCGCACTTAAAGAATAAGGATACTCTGCCGTCATAACGAAAAAGGGCACAACAAACATTTTTTTCCAAAATTGAGTTAAATACATATTCGGAATCAGAAAAAAGGCACATCTGCCAGTTTTTTTTATAAATTACTATGAGCAAGATCTTCAGAGATACTTTAAACTTTAAACTAAAAGGGCACAATTACACCATTTTTCACATTAAGATACGGAAAAAAAGGACTTGTTTGTCTTTGATTACATTGAAAGGTCACAATTGTTTAGATGTGGCTTTTATTTTGTTTATTATTTTGTAAAATAAAAAGGCCCATCTGGTCCATATTAAGAATAAAAGGCATATATGAGTGAAATGTGCCCATTCTTTTTTTTTAATTTTCACCCACAACACGACTTAACAATGAGATTAAAAGAAATGACACAACTAGTCAGATGTGCCTTTCTTAACTAGTATTTTACTAATAAATAATTTTGACACAACTAAAATCGAATTTGACAATCGCGACTCCACGTGGTACTTGTTTGCCCTACCCCGCGAATTTATTTTAGAGCCGGAGGCGCGCATTTGGTTGAGCATCCTCGACGTTTATATGGAATACTAGTATTTGGGCGTTGCGCGAGCTGCAAGCAGCTCGCGGGGTCGTGTTTTTGAGGAGTATTTCTTACCCTTGTAAAAAGTATTTGGGCGTTGCGCGAGCTGCAAGCAGCTCGCGGGGTCGTGTTTTTGAGGAGTATTTCTTACGATGGGGGGAGGAGTGAAGGGGGCGAGAGGGGGGAGTTTTGAAAAATGATTTTGACCAACTCTGGGCCCCTTGATATGAATCTGAAAAAAAAAATGTTCCAAGTCTCTCAACTTCCGAGATCTACCTAGAGGGGGGGAGAAGGGGGGCAAGGGGGGCAACTTTGAAAAATGGATTTTACTTTTCCGAGCCTCCTCTATACGAATCCGTAAAACAACAAAACACGGGACTCTTAGTTTCCGAGATACGATAGGGAGGGGGGAGAGTGGGGTGGAAAAGGGGAGGTTTGGGATTTTTCCCATACTCGTGAGAGTTACTTCTATACGAATCTGTAAAAATATACCCACCTCCCCCTTCACCATCTGGGAGAACAATTATGTCAGTGAGTGAGTGGTAATCGAGCTTTATATAGTATAAAATCGAGCTTTATATAGTATAATTTCACTTTTGTATGGAAAATATGAAAAATTATTACCTACATGTTGGGTTTTAGGGGTTTATGGTTATCATAGGGGGTCGAAATTTTAATTATTTTTGCGATAGGACACATCATTTTTGAGATAATAAGCAAAAGAAAAAAAAATACAGTACTGTATTCGAGTTTCGCTGCTGATTGGGCCACACACCTTGGATGTTATCTTGAATGATAAGTCACGGATAGCCAAAGATGATGGTTTATTGAGTATATTTAACTAATTAATGCTTTATGAATGAGTACAGCTGACTATGAACGCTAATTGTGTAGGTACTTTCGCGTTACACTATAATTTGTGCAAGGCGACGGAAAAGTTCTGATCTCTGCAATGCGCGCGTGCTATGTACGATACATGACTCTTACAAGTACTGTTTTGCACCTGAAGTCGAGGTGTTGGTGTGAATTTTAGTTCATGACAACTTATTTTATTCCACACCTTTTTAATCGCGATTAAAAATAGTCAGATTTAGTTAGACAATCAAAATTAGAGGCACTTGTGACAAGAGAATCGGCGCCATTGCTTAAAAATAAAACTTATTTTCACTTGAAAACTTTTTATTTAACCCGAACAATCATTAGAGAATTTAGTTTATAAGTAAAGTAAAACTAATTCATTGCAACTTTTGAACTATTTTATTATTAAGTATTAAAAGCCAAATGTGCCTGTTAATTGTAATATTTTCTATTTTTACATCAATTACTAGGGACAAAGGGCATATTTGGCAATTTATGCCTTTTATAGGTACTTAATAATCATATTTTTACATAATATATTTTACTAAGTTGAAAGAGAAAATGTTGATTATTTAATAAATTGAAAGAAATTGATGCATTGTTATTTTTACTTTTAAAAATGTATTATGTGGTTGTATTAGTGTAATTAATTGTTGGTGAACCTAATAAAAATAAGTAAATTAATTATTATTATTATATCGTTTTGTAGGAATTATGTAAATATAACTACATTCATTATTTGACGTGTAAAAATGTTTGTGCAAATCTACTTCCAAAAATGTAATCATTTATCATAATTTACACATTTTTATAAAACAACTACCTATTTGTATTTTTTTTTTGCCGAAAACCAGTAAAATATTATAAACACAATTTCCTTAAAATTTTCAAAATGTTAGATGTGCCTTTTTACATTATGACAGCAGTATTAGACTTTGAACACAGCCGGTCGATTCTGTAAAAATCTCATCGTGAAAACTTAGGTGATGTGAACTGATGTGAGTTTGTTTTTGCTAAGAATTGACAGCTCACTTCACCTAAGTTTTCACGGTGAGATAGTTACAAAATCGCACTGCAGGTGTTTGAATACAATCACGATTGAATCATAATGCATGTATGTAGTGGAGAGACCGTTGATGTAATTGACACACATCAAAATAGTTCGAAGCAAATGTACAAAAACTTGTTAAAATGATGTGTTCGTGTTAGTTCAGTTCTTTATCGAGGCATTTGTAAATCTAATGAGTTATGACAGCTATACATACGGTAATTAAACATGTATAGTTATACTTGTGTCTTGTTTACGTGGACAGGTATTATTATCTCGCGATGCGCATGTGATGCTAGTCTGAGGGACGGGGCGGCCGCGCTCCGATGCGAGGCGTGCGGCGTGCTCAGCGTGCGGTATGTAAATGAGCTGGCTCGATCGCCTTGAGAGGCCGCGCAGCCTCTCACGTACATCTGCCGCCACACGCACACGTCTCGTCCACGTCTCGTGGCGCACAACCGTAAGGTTTGCGGTTCAGTACCCAGCTCAGGCAATACGGCCAAAACTCTTACAAGCATTCTGAGAGTTTTTTGTTTGTAGATTATTTAAAACTAAAAATATTATAACTTAGGATCCGAAATGAAGATAGGAATTGTCCCTCAAACAAAGACGTGATGCCGTGAGCAGTGATTATTTACTGGGTAGTAACTGGCGGTCGCAGGCTGCGCTCGGCGTCTTAGACAGCGGTCACGCGGCGGGTTGCGTGCCCCCGCGGCCCGCGCGCCGCTGCCGCTCGCGTGGCCGGCAACGTGAGCACCCTCCGGTCTTCGCTGCTACATCAGAGGGGCAATTCTCGTAATTTTATGAACGTTCATAGTCCGATCTCGGTCTCAATCTGTCAAAAATACCTTTAATTTCCCTACATTTTGACAAGTTTTTGACATTTGTTTGTCGCCGAGGTGAGACTGCGACTAGATTTTGAACGTTTTAAATTACGAGGATTGGCCTTCTGCTGTATCCCATGTTGACGTGGATCGGGAGGTCACATCGCGTTACTACAATAATGTCCACCAGCTGCATCGAAGGCTTTCCAAAACTAGCTAAAAGTTACGGGATCCTGCCGTTTTGCCTATTCATAAGATTTTGACAAAATTTCATTATCCAAACAAACAGCAACCTTTTGTTTATACCAATGCAATATTTGTAATGATTTTAGTGCGCACATTTTAATTTGGTTAAATTTTTACTCGGCAGAATATTACCAAGGATAATGTCATTAAGGCATTTGGTCTTTAACCAAATAATTTATTACAGCAAACAATCTTTACAATAAGCATTTAGACAGATGATTTGGTATAAATAAAAATATATAGGAAAAAAAACACTGGCACTCCGGTAGTGCCGACAGAAGTGAAAACTTGAACAATTACGAGTGTATTTTGTGAATCGTCTTATAAACAAAACACACGTGTTAAGGTGTGTTCCTTATTTTATAGGGTTTTTTGCAAATCAGGTATGATGACCAAAGTGACTGGTTTATTCTTCTCGTGAAAGGAATTTATTCAGATTTACAAATAAGCACACAGGATAGACTTCAGTTCGTGGTGTTGGTCGCGGCAGTGGTAAGAGAAGCAAGCCGCTCGCATAGAGCTCGTCGTCAGTTATATATCCGTGGTTCAGCGCCATCTCGTCGTTGTTGGATGAACTACGTAGTTAGTACGCGAGGCCCTCGTAGTTCTTCCCGATGTGCATAGATGGCGCTGTCCTCAACAACGCGCGTCTTAAGTTTTACGTCTGACGTTAGTACGCGAGGCCCTCGTAGTTCTTCCCGATGTGCATAGATGGCGCTGTCCTCAACAACGCGCGTCTTACGTTTTACGTCTGACGTTTACGTCTTACGAATTTTCGATCAGGGTCACGTGACCTGACGCGAATTTAGAAGTTTTTACCCATTCCAAAAAAAGTACACAGCGCCGCTAAAGAAGTTTTCACTTCAAAAATTTTTTTTTGGGAATTTCGTGGTTTTACTTAGGTACATAATTACTTATTATTACTTTTTTAATTACATTGCATAGTTGCGGTCGGTCGTTATGCAACGTAGGATACAAGAGCGAGCGAAGGGCACCCCGAGGTTAGGCTTGGTTAGGTTACTTAAACCCTTTTCACAGAAATAGGAGCCCCGCTCCTTGGGGCTCCATCGACATTGGATGCAAGAGCGAGCGAATGAGAATACAAATACCTTTACCTCATTTCATATTAAACAGGGCCAATTGAAATAATAGGCAGACAGAAATAGGGGCCTCGACGATACCAAATATTTGGCTTATTTTATTTTGCGTAAAATATGTAGATAATACCAACTGAAATATTTGACTACATTAAAATTGGTAAAAGTACTAGTTGGTAAGCAAGTTTAAACGTTCACTTGCCAAACATTAGGTTTGCGTTACAATTTTTTGTGAAGAGTTTATTTGCTAAGTACCTACTTAATGATTTGGCAAATAAAATTATGCGAAAAATTGTTTGGGAAGTGATAATTTGTCAATTTCTTTTTGATGAAACAAGGGAGACCCAAAAGTTACAGCTCCTATTAAATTGAGTTTAATGACCTCTAATAATAAATTAATTAACTAGTAGGTACAGTGACATCATGACTATATTTGCGTAAAATTGGAGCACAGAAGCATCTCGTATCGGTTAAGGGGTATTTTCGATTTGTTAAGTTTCGTATCCTTCCGATTCATCATATATTTTCGGCAAATAGTAATTTTCGGTAAAATTTCTAACTTTTGTTAACATTCCCATGTTTGTGACGAGTGCCCGAACTTGCAGTGTAGGTGCGACAGGTCACTGCCGCCGCCAGCATCATTACATGTCGCAATAGTGCCATTTAGTGTTGAGAACTTGGGTTACCATGGCAACCGGCCTACTGGGCCTACGAGATATGTGCTGAAGTCAAATGTATACGTTCCTCCTCTGCTGAACCCACGGAGGCCGGGGCCGCGTCATGCCTCCTGCTCTCGGTAATGTGCTCAGTCCGCTCGCCCGCAGCACCCGCGCTCTACCGACCACTCACCGCGCCCCTTGCCCCTGCCCGTGCTTGTGGCTCCCAATCTGTTAATTTGTGTTCGTTTAATAAGACATTTTGTATGATGTTTGTATCTTATGCCGGCGATTTCGTTTTTGTATTTTAATTGATGCCCTCGCGATTGTACGATGCCGTAATTTTGCTAAGCAATTGTATGTACATCGCGCTCACTGTAAGCTGTGCACTGTGTGTACTGTACCGTAGCGTGCCCCGTGCGGCCCGCACCGGCCCGGGCCCCGTGTGCGGCGCTCCGGCCCCGCACACCAGGCCGGCACCGGTCACGGGCTGACGCCCTGTCATCATGTTGCAGGCAAGTCGGTGAACAGTAAGGACCCGCTCGAGGACAAGAAGGATGACAGCGACCTGTGGGAGGCGCAGGCCGCCTTCCTCGGCCCCACGCTGTGGGACAAGACGCTGCCCTACGACCCTGATCTCAAGGTACAAGAAGTCAGTACTGCTACTGTATTACCTACTGCGTGATGCGTGTCGTGTGCGTCTCACCGGCTTGCTACCCTCGCGCCGCCGCACTAGGTAATAGAGTCGCTCGCTTGCCGCCCCACCCAGCTCCACTGCTCCACCTGCTCCACCCGGGCCCTAGGCTTCGACCACATGGTGTCTTCTCCGATTGATCATAATTATCTTGTATTATAATTTATATGCAAATTATGACTTATTTAAGCGATGCCAAGCCAAGCGAATATGCTCAGCGCGAATGTTGTGATCCCTTTATGTGAGTGGAGTGCGTCCGGTGCGCGGTGCGCATGCGGGGCGCGCGGTGCGCCGAACGCGGCGCTGACGCCTGCTTCTGTTGCAGTACGCGGACCTAGACGAGTTCCTGTCGGAGAATGGCATGTCGGGCGAAGGGCTGGGCGGTGCGCACCTCGGCGGCGCGGCCTTCGGGCCCGCGCTGGGGCTGCCCGCGCCTGTCACCAAGCGCGAGCGCTCGCCCTCGCCCTCCGACTGCATGAGCCCGGACACCATCAACCCGCCGCTCTCGCCCGCCGACTCCAGTGAGTATACCTTGCTTTCATTTTAAAATACTGTAACTACTTATTTGATTGGAATCACCGAAACTTATAAAGAACTTCGCCAAACTCGTGCTTAACTCGTTAGCAATCAACAGCTAAGTTACCCCAAACCTAATTATTAGAATTGAGAATGAATGCTCCGTGCTCACCAAAATGTGTGGGTAGAACAACCAGATGCACTTTAATATATTGTTAATTATTTCAATGATAATGTTATTCAGATATGTAAATCGAATCTTACATGTGAAGGTCGACGTCTGTTTACATAAAGACAATTTGACAGAATGGAAATTGTATGTGCATTTGGCGTTTGGTCTAAACTCGCCTTTACATACACTTGTTCTTATACGAGTAATTGGCCTAAGTATATTGGTTAGACCCAAGATCTGCTGTTCACTGACGACACCCTGGGCGATCTACCAATTACATAATTCTTGAAATTTTAAATGAAACAGCATAGTTCAGTACACAATTATGTAGTATTTTTTATTTTATTAAGAAGGAAAATATACCTAACTCGTAACCACTCGTAACTCCGCCGGCGCCCCACTCCCGCGTCCCACACGCTTCCCGCTTATTGTTATCGCGCACCAAAAATAAAAGAGAGCTAAACTGCATAGAAGAGAGGATAAATAACGTGACGGAACGGCGATTGAAAAATGATACAAGATGATGCGTGGAGCAGTTAGTGATTATTAGGTACGTTGCGCAGTCTGTTCTACGCACGACGTCTGTTCACGATCGACTGAACTAATAGTCGCGATCGACCAGTCGATCGCGATCGACCGGTTGGCTACCCCTGGCCTATAGTAACGTTATGGCGTTGTAAGTGATAGTGCACAGAGTGCAGGGTAGCACCACTGACATAATGAGTTATCAGTGTTATTAAAAGTAAACTCTAATGGTTCCAGCATTCTCGATGGCATCATCGGGACGTGACTTCGACCCCCGGACGCGAGCTTTCTCCGACGAGGAGTTGAAGCCGCAGCCGATGATCAAGAAGTCCCGGAAACAGGTAAATGATGTTAGTGCGCTGATCATTCCTAGCGGCATGCTGCGGTCCGCCTGCGGGTGTGGCGCACACAGACATACCACACCACACCACACCACACACACCACACATATGACACACAACACACACGACACATCATACACCACACATGATTCACCACACACAACAAAACACACGACACAGCACACAGCACACACCACACACGACACAGCACACACCACACATACGACACACCACACTAGACACACCACAAAAGACACACAACACAAGACACACGACACATCACACATCACCACACCATACGCGACTCAGCACACACGACACACGCAGGCCTCCACCTGGTTTGCATGTGAAGACGTTGCGACGTTTGCACACTTACTCACGAGCTGTGAACTACCACTCCAGCTGCATCATTCCCAGTTCAGTGACAATGTTTTGTGACACTCGGCAGATCCCTGAAACATTTATTACCAGTTCTGACAGGAATCGATAAGTCAAAGTCTAATAAGACATAATTATTATAGTACTAGAAATAGGGACCTATTAGTTCAACCAGGTTTCAGACTGGCTAAAGTAGATTCATCTTTTATGGGGTACTGTTTAAAATGTTATAATAAAATACCTCCCCACAATCTTCAACTGAATGAGACAAAATTCAAGTCTTGTATAAAACGCACACTATGCAGTCAGGCATATTATAAGTTAAGGGATTATATCACTGATAAAAATGCCTGGCTCAATGTTGGTCCTGCTCGACAACCACAACTAATTCATTAACACATGAAAATACTGTTGGAGCTGCTGAAGATTGTAAGACTATCTTTGCATTGTATAAAATCAATTTCCTTTGTATTGTATAACTGCATAGCACAGTCTCTTCCAAAAGGTAGTTTCGTATGGAGAAGAATTGGCAAAGAACTCCGTAGTTACTCTTTTAAATTGTTTTACAATATTTTGTACGATTCTTTGTGAATACAATGTGTACCTAGAATACAATTGCTATACTACGAAAGGTAGAGAATATTAAATACCTTCCGCAGTGAACAGGCGTAATATCGATAATATTCTTCAAGGCTGCGTTCGTCTGCTCAAGGCAAGCAAGGGGTCTCTTGCGTTCCCGATTCGGGCCAGTTGATTTAAACGGAAACCTTTAAGAAGTCGCCCGCGATTCCAGCTCTCTTCGTGAGCTCAAAGATTGACTACCTGACCATAATGTCTTCCTTTCCCTTCCTCCAAGGGCGTCTTCCTAGAGACTGTCCACGATATTCTAGCCCTCTCTTTACTATTACTAACGGCCCGCCCGTGCTTCGCACGGGTGCGATCCACTTGTGTGTCTACGACATGTCGAAACATCAAAATTCTCTTGACGACGATGGTACAAACCGCACATAAATCCAATGTGTATTTCAGAAGTAGGTACGAAGGTAGGTACTAGGTAAGTACTAACCTGCAGGGCGTTGTCCAAACAAACCTCATTGATAACTTCAATATCTGTAACCTTTCACAGTATAACTGTCATTCAAACGACAATGATAGGATTCTGGACCTAGTGCTATCTAATGACCAAGTTGCTGTCGCTTGGTGTGGTGATCCGCTTGTACCTGAGGACTCGCATCATACAGCATTATGTGTTACCGCGGACTCTTCCCGTTCGTCCCTACGTAAAATTCTTGTATCACTTGGGTGACTTCATACTTGAGTAACAGGATTCAGAGCGTTGACGTTAATCGAGAAAGATCACCCGGATCTATAGTAACGATGGGAGTCCCACAGGGCTCAATTCTTGGTCCTTTCTTGATTCTTATTTATATTAATGACTTGCCGTACCTCATAAAGGATAATCATGATATAGTGTTGTTTGCAGATGACACTTCACTTTTATTTAAACTTAAACGTCAGCAGTTGGTTAGGTACTAACGATGTAAATAGCGCGATCTCGAAAGTAGTCCACCGGTTCAATGTTAATAATTTGCTTCTAAACGAGAAGAAAACCAAATGCATTAAGTTTACGCTACCCCACGTTAGGCAGGTGAAAACTAATGTGTTGATAAAGGGCGAGGAATTAAATCATGGAGAGAGCACAGTATTCTTGGGCATAACTTTGGATGCTATGCTTCAGTGGGGTCCACATATTGATAAATTGTCAAAAAAGCTAAGTTCCGCAGCATACGCTGTTAGAAAAATTCGTAATTTAACTGATATAGAGACTGCTCGTTTAGTGTACTTCAGTTATTTTCACAGTGTAATGTCGTACGGTATTCTATTGTGGGAAAATGCCGCCGATATTCAGACTATCTTTGTTTTGCAGAAGCGTGCTGTTCGATCAATTTATAAATAAGTCCGAGACACTCTCAGAGACAAATTTAAAGAGATTAATGTAATGACTGTGTCTTCTCAGTATATTTATGAAAATCTTTTATATGCCCATAAAAATATAAAATTGTTCAAAAAATACAGTGATATCCATAATATAAATACTAGAAACAAACACAAATTTTTTGTACCTACAACAAGGCTCAAGAAAATAGGTGGCTCGTTCAGATGCCAATGTATACGCTTTTATAATAAACTATCAAGCCACGTTCAAGATCTAAGCCTTAATAAATTTAAATCATTAATTAAACTTAAGTTGTGCATGAAAGCATTTTATACTGTTAAAGATTATATTGATGCCAAAAGGCTTGTTTGAGTGTTTTTGTTTTTTTTATAATATACACATTGACATAAGATTTTTTTTTTTTAAACAATGATATTTCCTTACTTTGTAAAGTATTACATTATTTTAATTATTGTGAATGTGATGACGATGTGGGTCATTTATTCATTTTATATTTTTTTATTATTCTCTCCATGGTCTGGCAGTTTGAGTAATTTATGTGGTCTACCCAAATGTCCTTTCTTCGAGCTTTCTTTCGGAGCTCAACGATTCGACGAACAATAGTTTGTCGAATCGTTGACCTCCTTAAGTCTTGAGTTGAGCTGCACGATTTCTGACAAATGCGTGCTCTGACTGGACAGGTCCTCTCAATCTGGGTGGTTCTTTCCTCAAAAGACCATCTCAGACATAATCTTGGTCAGGTTATGAGTTTGTTTCGGTCTTTTTTCTCAGAGTAGTCAGATAGGAAACGCCGACCTCATCTAGTTTAAAAAATATATGATTGACGTGTAAAAGTGTTTGTGCAAACCTACTTACAAAAATAAAATCATTTATCAATATGTGACGAAATTAATCTGGTGGATTGGCAGAGCGACTTGAACTGTCGGCCGTTAGAAGACGCCCTCACTTACTTTTACACTGTCATTGATAGGCTACGTAATACCTTCATACTAACAAAAACAGTAGTTTCCCAATCGAAGTATCCGCCTTGGTACAGAAGCCCGCTAGTCAAAATAATTAAAGAATAATTAAAGGCTAAATATCATGCTAAATTTAAGAAATACAGGAATTTGTCAGATTTCGAATGTTTTGCTTTATTGAGAGAACGGATTAAAGATCTAGAAAAGGTTGTTTGAAGATTACATAACTAAAATAGAATCCGACATAATTAATATTCCTAAGGCCTTTTGGGGTTATGTTAAAGCAAGGAAACAATCAAACTCATATCCCTCAGTTCTACACTTTAGGCAGCTGTCTACTAGCGACGGTGACGTAATCTGCAACATGTTTGGCGATTATTTTCCCTCCAATTTTCTTTTAGGCACTGGTGCTGGCAATGATCCTACTTCACATGAAGTGGACACAGTGCACATCCGATATCAGTTCTGTTGAAATATGTGAGGATGAGGTTCACAGGCTGCTAAAACAAATTGTCAATAAGTCAGCAGGCCCAGACAACATTCCACCGGTTTTCATCGCGAAGTGCACCAAAAGCCTTGCTGTTCCGCTCTCGATACTATTCAAAATATCACTTACTACGGGTGTGGTACCCACGATCTGGAAGTCGGCATATATAACACCGATACACAAAAAGGGGCCAAAGACTTCCGTCGAGAATTATAAACCGATCTCCAAATTGTGTTTGCAAAAATTCTGGAAAAAATTGTTTAAAACAAGTTTATTCGGCTGTCCATCAAAGTCTCAGCGATCATCAGCACAGTTTCGCAAGAAAGAAAGAAAGAAAATTGTGTTTATTTGGCAAAAAAACCTTCAAAATAAACAAAACAAATTCAAAATTATTAAAAATAATAATGCCAAAAGGGCCTCAGCTCAGCCGCCAAGAGGCCGGTCTACCACGTCCAACCTAGTTATTTGTAGTGATTTTCTATCAGAGTCCATGTCCCTTCGGTCCCAGATCGACGTTATACGAGTATATACCGATTTCAGCAAATGTTTCGATCGAATTGACCATGCACGTAATCTTAATGCGTAAACTTTTATCCATGGGTATCAGGGGTAACCTATTCAGGTGGTTCGCGTCGTATGTTGAGGGCAAATGTCAGACTGTAGTGCTGAACGGTTACTCATCTAGAGCAATGCGTATTCCCTCAGGAGTTCCTCAGGGGTCGTTATTGGGACACCTCTTATTTAATATTTTTATTAATGACGTGATTTCCTGTTTTCGGAACTCTAAAATATTGCTTTATGCCGATGACATCAAGATCATGAATCAGGTTGCCACCCATACAGATACTTTTTTACTGCAGGAGGATCTTGACAACTTTCAAACTTACTGCAATATTAACTTGGACTTAAACGTCTCCAAATGCTATGTGTGCTCTTTCACTCGCAAACCTCACCCTTTCTACTCCAATAGCCAGGGTCAATTCTATCAAAGACCTCGGGGTAACTTTCGACACAAAGCTTATTTTCGACAGTCACATTAATAATATTGTCAACAAAGCATCGAAAGCACTAGGTTTTATTTGCAGGGTCTCGTCTGATTTTAGAAGTATCAAGACTTTTAAGATATTATATTGCTCCTTTGTTCGTAGTTACCTCGAGTATGCCTCTCAAGTCTGGAACCCTAACTATAATACTCATATCGATCGTATAGAGGGCATACCAAGAAAACTCCTTAGGTACATTCAATTTCGTTCCAAAACATACCTACCTAATTACAAAGTGCGGTGTAAAAATTTCATGTTCTTCCACTTTATGAAAGAAGAAAAATCTCCGATTTAGCATTTTTACTCAAAATTGCAAACGGATCCAACGACACCCCTGAGCTGCTGAGCAAAATTGGGTTGCGCGTATGCTCTCCGTTTTTGCGCAAACCTCGGTTGTTGCACATACCAACAACAAGAACAACTTACAGACAAAACTTCTACATGATTAGGGCGAGCCGTATGTATAATGAAGCCTGCCAGGAAGTTGACATAGATATTTTTTATACTAGTGTGCCTAAATTAAAGAAGGCTCTTTGCAATCACTTCTTCGACAAATTAACATAGCCCTTGCATTATATACGAATATACAGTATACTAAAGTAACACTGTCTGTTACCCAGTACAGAGTTAATTGATATTCTATATGTGAAAACTTGTAATTGGCCATCATCATGTTAAAAACTTAGTAACTATTGTGTCAGATTATCTGTAAGTTTTCCAAAAATAATAAAATAAAATAAGCGCATTCACGGACAGACTTGAGAAGCGGCTTTGTTTTATACTTTTTTTTATATGGATAATATTGTGAAATTTGTGCATTACAGACCAATATTCTCTACATAACTCTTGTTTTTCAAAAGAACCATAAATGGACTCGCATATACAATATTGTTACTTTGAACCATTACTGGTCCTTATACTTGATAATTTCGGCCAACCAGTATCGAGCCCGGCTCGGGATACTATCCCCGAGTCTCTCTCAACGATGTGTCGTACTGTGGTACCTCCTGCGAGATCGCTTAACTGCTGTCGGTAGGTACACATAACACCCACAGTACATAATAAACTTTAACTTAGCCAATCACACTTCCGTAGCTACGTACGCTCCGATAAGTAAGTATGGCTTCTGATTCAGAAATTAGTATATTGAACACAATTTTTGGGTTTGCTAAAACGAACGTGATTGAAGTTGTGGCGTAGAGCAAACTTCAATCACGTTAGTTTGCTCTACGCCACAACTTCAATATAAAACTTGCCGCCTCTTGGGCTCAGCTCAGGCTAAGTACAGCCAACTTCAGGGATTTTTCAAAGGCAATTCATAAATATGTACTGTTTGGCAAGCTAATGAAAACCCCATGGATTCCAGTCCTGGAATAGTTGTGAACAATGGCTAAGATTGCTATCAATGGACGGACTACAATCCTACTCATTAAACAAAATCAAATGAAATAATATCTCAGCTGTTTTAGAACGCGCACGTGGTGGAACCTGGTTACAGCATCAAAGCGCAGTCATCAAATTGTCGTTATTTCTGGTCATTGACCTCAACGAGCAAATATAATATATACCTAAGAACCTCCATACATTTCGGGTGGAATACTCGAATAAAAATTTTACGGCATCTAAATCATAAGATAACCACGGCATCTAAATCATAAGACAACCACGGCATCTAAATCATAAGACAACCACGGCATCTAAATCATAAGACAACCACGGCATCTAAATCATAAGACAACCACGGCATCTAAATCATAAGACAACCACGGCATCTAAATCATAAGACAACCACGGCATCTAAATCATAAGACAACCACGGCATCTAAATCGGATAATCGCCAGGTATACTAGGGTTACCCAACGCCTTTATATTTTTGGTTATTATTTCGGTTTGGGCTGAGTCATATGTTACGCGACCGGAGCTCTTACGCACTGCATGCATCCGATCGGAATCCCAGCAGAGACGTGCGCACACATAGAAATACTGTAGTAGTAGTAGTATGCCTCTTCGGGTATAGTAAATAAATAAATAAATAAAATCAATTTATTTCAGGTAAAGCCATATTCAATACAAAAAAAAGAACATAAATTATAAATTTGTCATCTTAACTTTTAAATGTGAAATTTGTTACATTTAAATTACCTAATATCAAATCAAAAGAAAAAGTCGAATTTAAAAAAAAAATTAAACGAGCAGTGCAAACGAGTAGGTACGTTGTTTCACGGTCACCGGTGAACAGCGGCGGTGATATGTTGTGGCGAGCCACTGCTCGAACCTTTATATGGATAATAAAGATATTCCTAATGACATTTCCTTAGGTTGGTTGCTACTTCAGCCCCACAACACACACACCTACCCACACCCTCACAGAAACACACGCAGCTTCACAGTCACAACTAACGACAGGCGGTGGGTAAAGTGGGTCGGCACACTCGGCACTGCCGGCACACTTGGGCTAACACACACGGCACTGCTTCCTAATGCCTCACGTCACTACTAACTGCGGCGGAGACGCGTGCGCACTCTGCGCTTATCTTAACTTCTCTTGTAACTTTACTATCAGGATTTGGATCCTAAATAAAAAATTCAACATTAATTTCACATTAATATTAGGACTGTCAAGGGCCAGTCCATCTCTGAAGCAGCCCACACTCATTAGGGTCGTCCACTCTATCGAAGCATTGTAACTAGGCATTTTGTTTTATTAATCTTTATTCTTCAGAGATGTAGCGTACGACTTTACAAGCATATTTCTCTCGATTGCGTCCGAGGTGAGTTGAGGACTCTAGTCACAGTAGAAACGACCCCAACTGTAAATAAGCTTCACTTGGCCTACTCCTTCATCTCCTACTTGTAAATATGCCAAGTGCTGGGAAAGGTCCATCGGCAGCCTCCTTCCTGACGGGCGGCATATTACTCGTAGTAGTGGCTCTCTGTGCGGCTGTCCGCTCACTGCCGGTGAAGGGGGGTTTGAGTGAGTGGCGCGCGTGCTAACCCATCCCGACGTCACAGTTCGTGCCCGATGACCTGAAAGACGACAAGTACTGGGCGCGCCGGCGGAAGAACAACATGGCGGCCAAGCGATCCCGCGACGCGCGCCGCATGAAGGAGAACCAGATCGCGATGCGGGCGGGGTACCTGGAGAAAGAGGTAAGTGTTCCTGTACATAAGCCCATGTCCTGCTACGAGCTACCTCCTAATCGCTACCAGCGCTGAATACAGCTGCAACAGTTCACCTTGTACGAAACTACAACTACCGTCCAGCTGACGTATTCTCATGTGTGATATTAAGATGGAGTTGAAAACCACAATTATTAATCTGGTCTATGTATTAAGTAAATAATTATATTGGTATACTTATAACAAATTTGTTTGATTGTTTTAGAACATGGGCTTGAGGCAAGAAGTGGAGCTACTTAAGAAGGAAAACCACATCCTGCGAGAGAAGCTCTCGAAATACGCGGATGTATAGGCGGCCCGCGCCCCCCCCCACCCGCATAGCACAAACACGCCACACGATATGTAAGCACCCCGTCTCACTCTCAGCAGACAAGGCTCCTCAGCAACAGATACATTCATGGAATAGAAGCGCTCCTCAGACGCAAGTCACATGCTCAGTTAGAGGGTGTTTAGACGGTACAGTGTCCGGTTGCGGACACCCGACACGATAAGTTTACACTGCCAGTCTATACAAACGAAAGAATTGTTCCGAAGACGATCTTTAGCCTGAGTCCCGTACAAGCGGGACTTTGCCACGATGTTGCCGCGAAATGATTCACTTACGTGGCATAGGACTTCAGCAGAACATGATGCAGTCAGTATGTCTTGAGTATTATGAGATCAGCGTATGACTGCCGAGTAGTTCTACGAGTATACTTTATGTTGTTTTACTTGTCTTTAACTAAGGCCTTGGCCGTTTAATGTCAAATAAACAAATGATGTGTGTAGTAAGTAATGCTTGACGTGATGTTGCAGGTCGCGGGCGCTCGTCAGCGCACGCACACTCGCGCGGCCGGGCCCCCGCCCCCGCGCGCCCCCCGCCTGCTGCTCGTTCCGTTGCCAGGGCCGCCTCGGCTGCTGGGCCGCTCCGGCCGCTCGGCCGCGAGCTCATCGAATGCTGCGGGATCGCCGCGACCACTCTTCTCACCAGCTGTCGTCCATGTTGACACGTTAAGAACGATCGTGTTGCTATTCGATGATCTCGTCGGTCAATTCTGTAACTTGTTCGACTAGTAGGTTTAATTGATACTGCAGTTACCGTAAGTTTATCTACTTAGTATAATAGGAAAATCTTAACCAAAGTTCCGTTCAAGCTCTGATCTATCGTCGTCTCTAATTCCTTCTCTCGGACTGAGTCCGACACTCAACAGGGTTAGCCGACGACGTACGGACCAAATTTATGGAAAATTGTTATTTTTGAACGGTATTTGTGAGCCGTCCCGAGCGTGCGCCGGGCCGCCCGCGGCGCGTCCGACGAGTGCGGCCTATTGTAATAAGTTAATGTTGTTGAATATTTATGTATACCGGCCACGGCGGCGGTCGCGTGTTTGCTCAAGTGGCTCGCGTACGCATACGCAAGTGTAGTGGCTGCGTCTGTATATAGATAGTTTTAATAGGGCCCCGAGCCGGCCCCGGGCACTCGAACCTACTCGAAATCTGTATTATAAACGTTGCTGTTGTAAACTCTGACCTCGTCCGTCCCTCGTCTCCAAGATGTCCACCCGCGTCGTGTCCGGGGCCCGCGGCCGCCCGCGCCCCACCGCCGGGCCGCTCGGCCGCCGCCGGGGCTCGGGCCGCTCGCGCTCGCCGGTCTGTCACTCTAGCTCGCTTCGTAGGACTGCTACAGATGAGATTAGCTCCTGCCGGCAGTGCCCCTCGGTACCTCCTGTCGATTCAGTAGTGAGCGAACACTAGTTTCGTTTCAAATTTACTTAGTGGTTAGTTTAAGTAGTACGTAGTTTCCGTAGCGTAGTTGTCATTAGTCTATTTTTGTTATGGCTGTAGATGTTAATGTTTTTGAAAGTTTATATTATTTTTTTTAGTTCTAAAGAGACTCGCATTAATGTATCGATTGGGTAGAACCCACGGACAAAATTGTATGAGCGTGTTAGCGGGCGCGGCACCGCCTGCGCCCGCGCATGCCTCGCGCGCCGCCGCGACACCTTGCACTGATGACGTCACCGGATGTTGCCCGCACTCTATTTGACTCGTGCTAATGTTATAATATATTTTTGTAGGTTTTTGTCGTTGATAAAATATAAGTCAATTGATGTTTAAATGATGAATTGAAAAAAATTAATGTTTATAAACTAAGACTAAGAAGTTGTTGCATTTGAAAGTATTTTATGGATACAAAGCGAGAACAATAAAATGTTTTTTCTATAAAAGTTTACATGTGAGGGTTCTATACATAGGTGTGACGGTTGAACTTTGAAATGCACTGTTTCATATCAAACGATATTATTGTAATAAACTTAATGTATAACGCCGCGCCGCGCGGCATTTGATATTCCATCTTGTTTGTTAAAAAGTATACATTGAATTATGCCATATTCTGATGTAACCTTTGTGGAATTTTACAAACATCAAATATATGTACTTGTTTCTCCGAAAAATTATAACATGGATATTGTAATGTAATAATATTAAGGTATCGTGATAAGATGGAGTCGTATGTAAGAACGTTGCATGGTGAGGTACACACGGTGAGCGCGGCGGCCGGCGGCCGGGCGGCCCCACCGCCGCGCGCCGCGCCTCCTGTGCTTTCTTTATTTATTTATTTGTTATGACACGTGCCCTCGCTGAGAGGCTCCTTGTCCTGAACTTGTTTAAATTGCAACAACATAAAACCATATTGTTTTACATGTACGAGTAGTATTTTGTTTGAATTAAATTTATATATGGTTCTATGGATTGAAAATAAACGTTAATTGTTGTATTTATATTTAGTTTGATTTATGGTGCGTGTGAGTGGCGCGCAGTGACGTGCGAGTCGCGTGCAGTGGCGCGCAGTGGCACGCTGTAGTCAACTGCTCACGGCCTCTAGTGATCTTAATAAACCGCTGATACGTTGTCTCCATCGGTGTTTTATGTACCTAAATAAATCGTCGATAAATTACCTTGCACACATCACGAGTTTTCATTATCCTCTCCTATATATTCAGTACAAGGCAAGCTTGCCTCACAGTGGGCACTCGCGGCACTCTGCTCAACCTCACAGAAGGCACCCGCGGCACTCTGCTCAACCTTACATGAGGCACTCGCGGCACTCTGCTCAACCTCACAGGAGGCACTCGCGGCACTCTGCTCAACCTCACAGAAGGCACTCGCGGCACTCTGCTCAACCTTACAGGAGGCACTCGCGGCACTCTGCTCAACCTCACAGGAGGCACTCGCGGCACTCTGCTCAACCTCACAGGAGGCACTCGCGGCACTCTGCTCAACCTCACAGAAGGCACCCGCGGCACTCTGCTCAACCTTACATGAGGCACTCGCGGCACTCTGCTCAACCTCACAGGAGGCACTCGCGGCACTCTGCTCAACCTCACAGAAGGCACTCGCGGCACTCTGCTCAACCTTACAGGAGGCACTCGCGGCACTCTGCTCAACCTCACAGGAGGCACTCGCGGCACTCTGCTCAACCTCACAGGAGGCACTCGCGGCACTCTGCTCAACCTCACAGAAGGCACCCGCGGCACTCTGCTCAACCTTACATGAGGCACTCGCGGCACTCTGCTCAACCTCACAGGAGGCACTCGCGGCACTCTGCTCAACCTCACAGAAGGCACTCGCGGCACTCTGCTCAACCTTACAGGAGGCACTCGCGGCACTCTGCTCAACCTCACAGGAGGCACTCGCGGCACTCTGCTCAACCTCACAGAAGGCACTCGCGGCACTCTGCTCAACCTTACAGGAGGCACCCGCGGCACTCTGCTCAACCTTACATGAGGCACTCGCGGCACTCTGCTCAACCTCACAGGAGGCACTCGCGGCACTCTGCTCAACCTCACATTGGGCAGTCGCGGCACTCAACTCAACCTCACAGTGGGCACTCGCGGCACTCTGCTCAACCTCACATTGGGCAGTCGCGGCACTCAACTCAACCTCACAGTGGGCACTCGCGGCACTCTGCTCAACCTCACATTGGGCAGTCGCGGCACTCAACTCAACCTCACAGTGGGCACTCGCGGCACTCTGCTCAACCTCACATTGGGCAGTCGCGGCACTCAACTCAACCTCACAGTGGGCACTCGCGGCACTCTGCTCAACCTCACATTGGGCAGTCGCGGCACTCAACTCAACCTCACAGTGGGCACTCGCGGCACTCTGCTCAACCTCACATTGGGCAGTCGCGGCACTCAACTCAACCTCACAGTGGGCACTCGCGGCACTCTGCTCAACCTCACATTGGGCAGTCGCGGCACTCAACTCAACCTCACAGTGGGCACTCGCGGCACTCTGCTCAACCTCACATTGGGCAGTCGCGGCACTCAACTCAACCTCACAGTGGGCACTCGCGGCACTCTGCTCAACCTCACATTGGGCAGTCGCGGCACTCAACTCAACCTCACAGTGGGCACTCGCGGCACTCTGCTCAACCTCACATTGGGCAGTCGCGGCACTCAACTCAACCTCACAGTGGGCACTCGCGGCACTCTGCTCAACCTCACATTGGGCAGTCGCGGCACTCAACTCAACCTCACAGTGGGCACTCGCGGCACTCTGCTCAACCTCACATTGGGCAGTCGCGGCACTCAACTCAACCTCACAGTGGGCACTCGCGGCACTCTGCTCAACCTCACATTGGGCAGTCGCGGCACTCAACTCAACCTCACAGTGGGCACTCGCGGCACTCTGCTCAACCTCACATTGGGCAGTCGCGGCACTCAACTCAACCTCACAGATGGCACTCGCGGCACTCTGCTCACCCTCACAGTGGGCACTCGCGGCACTCTGCTCGCTTTCACAGTGATCACTCGCGGCACTCTGCTCAACCTCACAATGGGCACTCACGGCGCTCTGCTCAACCTCACAGTGGACACTCGCGGCACTCTGCTCGCCCTCACAGTAATCACTCGCGGCACTCTGCTCAACCTCACAATGGGCACTCACGGCGCTCTGCTCAACCTCACAGTGGGCACTCGCGGCACTCTGCTCAACCTCACAATGGGCACTCGCGGTACTCTGCTCGCCCTCACAGTGATCTCTCGCGGCACTCTGCTCAACCTCACAGTGGGCACTCGCGGCACCCTGCTCACCCTCACAGTGGGCACTCGCGGCACTCTGCTCACCCTCACAGTGGGCACTCGCGGCACTATGCTCAACCTCACAATGGGCACTCGCGGCACTCTGCTCGCCCTCACAGTGATCTCTCGCGGCACTCTGCTCAATCTCACAGTGGGCACTCGCGGCACTCTGCTCACCCTCACAGTGGGCACTCGCGGCACTCTGCTCACCCTCACAGTGGGCACTCGCGGCACTATGCTCAACCTCACATTGAACACTCGCAGTACTCTGCTCGCCCTCGCAGTGGGCATTCGCGGCACTCTGCTCAACCTCTTTCCTTGCACGATGACGCTCTTCTGATAATCATATTATATTCCCGCGTGTTTCCCACTTACCTATTGCATTCTAACAAACCGCAAAAGTGTTTTTATGTTAAAATTTATTTCTCACCCTGAAATTAGTCGCCTATTGATAAAATAATATAACATCTGAATAACCGACGTTTCACCGTAAGGCAGATGAAAACGTAAGGCAGATGAAAACGTAAGGCAGATGAAAACGTAAGGCAGATGAAAACGGGGATTTAAGTCCTCAGTGACAGCTATTTTGCAGCAGCGCCGCACCCGACTACACTCGGAACAAGGTAACGTTCGCTACACAAATCGCGACTGACTGTACCTGCTCAGCGTACAGCAGACGAGCTCATTGTGTCCACAGCTGGGGCTGATCGACACACAGGAGTGCGCCTCGCTTGGCAAATAAAATGAATACAGGATATGTAGGCTAATAAAAAAATATATATAAATATAGATAAATTAACATAATAAAAATTCAAGTTTTAAATATTTTCCAGTTTTTTTTTACAGCGCGGATGTATGATCAGCATGTAATTATGAAAAATCACTTTTTGTGCGCCAATAGAGCTAAAAACAAAGTTGATTTAATTGACTAAATAACGCATTCAGTCTAATATATATTTAGCTAATGTAATTAGCAGATTGCCGCTTTACCAGGTACAAGCGGTAGATACATTTTTAAAGAAAATAAATTCTTTATAAAAGCTAATATGTACATAATTTCTATCTATCATTTGATTCAGTTTTTTTTATTGATCTGTCTCTTGATGGTGTAATTTCTAGTTTTATGATTTTGAAGAATGTTTTTGTGAAATAAGTAAATTCTTGTGTGTTTGTGTCAAATTCTACATTTCCTTTAAGACAAGAACTAGAATACGATTTTGTCAACATAGTCTTGTTTTATACACATAACGATTAATTTATTCCACACAAATAAATAACATAGGTAATCATTCTTCAATAAAAGGATTTAACACTAGAAACAAAAACTCCTGAAACGCCATCTAGCGTAAACGAAGGGGACGTTGAAACATGCATCGCTATCTCTCGGCCAGGTTACTGACTTTTTATAAACGAAAACCTCAGTGCCCTCATCATGGCTCATCTATTGTACATTTAGTATTATTTTATCTATGCCGTGTAGCGAGCGAACTGAATTTTGACAAGATTGCGCCTGCCGCCCGCACCTCTCCCGGTCCCCGTTCTTGTCCTACCTCCGCGCCCCTATACCCCGCAGACAAGTACTCAATTAAGCGTTTTGCCTATACTCGTAGTAAATTAATTATTATTAGTCTTTAACGTACATCTACATCAGATCCTACCCAATTCTTAACTAAACTCAGTAGTCTTCTACATATTTAAATGGTTTTAATTATTAAGAAGAAATAAAGGATTTTTCGTAAATAAGTGTAGGATTTCAAAATCATTCATCATCCCTATTGTGATCTGAACATATTATCTAATAAACAAATAAACAACATTCATTTCCTACCCAAAAACAAAGTTCCAGCCAGCAAAAAAAGAATACTTACTGTTTTCTTATGGGAAATAACATCTTCAGCATTTTTACTATTACAACTCAAGTCACACCACGGCTGATATTTGAGACAAGTGTTTTTAGCATAATATTTAAAAAATACCAAGTTTTAATTAAGTAAATATAACATCCCGAACATGGTAACATGAGCGTTTCTGGTGTATGTACGTCATCCATATTCGGCAGAGCTCTTCTTTAAAGATCACATGCGTGCTAAATGGTATTCAAGTCTGATGATTGAGCAGGTCATGGTATGACGTCATGTTAGCTGCGGCAAGTGGGTATGCAACAACTCTGGCTGTTTGTATGTGCATTTTTTTTTTAAACTTTGCCCCACTAGGAATTACTCCTGTATCGTGGGTGCGTTTACAAACATTTAAATTCACATACACAAACAGCCAGACCCGGTACAACTACCTGTAGGCAATACAAATATTTGTTCCGTGCGGGAATCGAACCCACGACACGCAGCGCAGCAGTCGATCGCTCAGCCACTGCGCCAACCGTGTCGCATTATAATGCATAAGCAGATATAAAGCACCCAATTAAGTCCGCAAAGGAAAGACAATAACTGATATTTAAACGATATTTCAACATTTCAGCGTAAGTCTGTGCATCGAGATTGCCTCTGATCCAAATCAGTTCGGTTTTTCTACCGATCCAAGTGCCCGCCCATATCATGATAAGTAGTTCCACCACTTTGTATGCATGGAATTCCTGGCATGATTTGATCGTTCTTGGCGTTCAGGGATTCTCCAATAACTAAGACCTACGTCGGGGATGTTTGCGGATAATAATATTAATGACTTTGCCGCCATTATTAGGAATAGATGTGCATCCCTGATGACGCGTGCTCGCACACTAACAATATTCTCAGTCTCAGCGTGTTCGCATATCCGTGGGATTCCCCGAGTTTGCGGAGGTGGATGCAGCTCTGAATTTTAATTGTATATCTGTGTCTGTAACCTACTAACACTAGAAGTTAAGTAAAATGGTTACTAACCCTATGGACTCACAAAACGCCACTTCTTCTGCCTCGATGTCTGTTCACGAGCCCATTGTAAACGGGCTTTGCGATTGCGGGGCTCAATAGTTGGTACACGTAGCGGCTTTCGGGAAACTACTTTTTACTGATTTGGCCTCAAACCCATTTGGCTGCCATTTGGTCAGTTCTTGTAGGTATGACTATCGTAAGGGCTGCTCTATTTCATTAAGGGAAAATAGTCGATATCGATAAAATGGATTTTTACATTATGAAAAATACTCAATTAAAATCATAGAAATAATATTTAATCAAAATCAATCAATTACAAAAAAAGGATACATGTTTTTTCTGTAATTGATTGATTTTGATGAAATATTATTTCTATTATTTTATTGATTTTTAAAATGAATTAATTGGTATGTTTTCAAATTAAAGATTTAAGGATCTTGATTGTTCTTTGTTAAAAAAATATAAATGAGCGTCTACTTATTTTTGAATCCGAACCGATCGGTCCTAGCAGAGGTGCCTGAAGACCTCAGATCAAGTAAAAAAAGGTAGATAGCGCACTTAGAATAAGAAAATGTCGCCACATTTTTAACTATGTGTGAGTCAATGAAGTGTTGCCACTTTTATTTTTTTAATCCCTTAAAATTGCGTAAAAATAGATAATACGGAAATAAATGCTTTTATAAATTACAATAAAATTATAAAAAATTATGTAGGAGGCGAGATAGTCCCGTCGTGGGTGTGTGAATTGCAAAAAAAAACAACAAAGGTTATGTAAAGGGTGTTTATTTAAAAAAAATACCTTTTTTGGATATCCGGTTCTATGAATTCGGCGAAGTCCACGTTGTGTATCGTACATGTCAGTCTTATCAAAATGCTCTGAACAAACCACACTACGTGAGGATGGCTGCCAGTGGCGTGCACAGGGTTTTATGCCTGGGTAGGCAAACTCTTTTCGCAAAAAAAAAAGTCTCGCAATTGCACTAGTTAGTAAAGATAAAACTCACCAGGGAAAAGGTTGTAACTACGATTTTCCAATGATGCAAATAGAAGATTTCGGCCACTTCAAATATCTAATCCAAGTGAGTGAAAATTACAAAACAAGTCACTTGAAAGATATTCGATGTGGCCTAGAAAAAGGCTCTTCGTGTGATTTGCATTATACAAAGTTGATACGACATAGGGGCTTTCCTTTAAACTGCCTATACTAGATACCATTTTCAAGCTCTGTACCAAAAATCAATTAAATAGGAGCAGTAGTTTAGACACAAATGATTTTTGAAGTTTTTGCTACGTTTGAACACGATGTATATTTCCTAACAGCTGATTATCTCATACGCATAGGTCATGCACCTTAAAACGATAATCTGAGTATAAGATACATTGTTGCCGCACAAGTACAACCAAATATTTCACGAAGCAATAAATACACACACACTTGCACTTTCACTATGAGAGTGACAAAGACAATCATAGCAAAACCCCCGCGCCTTTTTCCCGCGCGTAAAAGGAATAGAAATAGGTCAGTGTGTTGCTATTGCATCCTAGATCCTTGCGAATTTGCTAAAAAACCTTCTTTCAGTGGACAGTGCGCACGCGTCATCCATTCGGGATGTACGTTACGTAACACGGGAGCCCCGCCGCCGCGCCGTTATGTTTTGTCGTACTCGCTATCAATAATAATTGTGATTTTGTTTTCTTATTGTGATAGACACTAAATAAGTTTAATACAGTATTTCTTTTTTTTATTGTGACAGGATACGTAACTTAGGAATATTATTATTTAGTGTTAGTGTTTTTTTTTGTGATCGACTGTTTTTATTGTGATAGGATACGTAATTAAACGTTGGTTGTGTGTGTGTGTAATATTTAAAGTGTTCAGCAATGCCTCGTGTAACTTACACGGCGTCAGAATACACTTACATGATTTTAATTTACGGTGAATGCCGTGGAAACGCAGATTTAGCTCTGCGAACATACCGAGAAAGGTATGGTGACCGGCGCAATAGCCCTAGGAACGCCGGCACCATACAATTGGCAGTACAAAGATTACGGGAATTAAAGTGCTTAGCGACGGACAGTGATTTAATTAGAAAAATAAATAACAATATTCTCCGTCGGTATAATTTGTGCATTAATATGAATCGAGGACACATCGAGAATTTAAAAATTTTGTGTTTTTGTGTGTGCGCGTACTTAAAACCTTACCTAACATAAAAGCCGGCGCGAGCGGTCTAAACCGCCCGCCCCCCGCGCCCCCGCCAAGAGAGATAACACACACGCACACACGCACACGCGCTCCTGCGCGACTTTGTTACCTACCTAGGCATCTAAGGTCAGTCAAATTTATTTATAAAGGGTGGTTGCGTTTCACTCTGACTTTAAGCTATTTAGTTTGTTTGAAAAAAAAAAAATCTCATTTTTGGCGCTTTCTATTTTTGTACTGTATCGAATTAATACTATACACGTATAGTATACGTAGTGTAATTTAATGCCCCTCTGTCATATCAACTCTGTATAAATATATTTAATAAGTAAGTACATAAACTACCTACTGGTTTGGTAACAAAAGTAAAAGTAAAGTTAAAAAAATAAAGTAAACCAACTTATTTATAAATTAAATCTACGCGCCTATCCTTTTTTATTAAATATGATTTTAAAACATCGTCTTAAAAAGTTGGTATGCGTTTTAATTCGACCAATCGCACAGCCAGTTGTGTGTCATAATTATATGTTGAAAATAGTAGACAAACGAAACAAAATAACCGATTACTACATGATGCAACCTGTCAGCCAATGATATGAATCATATTGTTTTTTATTGAATTTACGATTGATTTTACCTTTAGTTTGTATTAATTGCAAATCCGGTGTACGACGACCTATCTCGATAACTTGTTTTTTTTTCACCGAAAGATAGTTTTGAAAACGCATCATATTTTATTTTATTTTCTCAATACACACACCATCTGAACAACTTTCACAGACAATATTATCCATTTTTCACTATTAACAACGTTAAAATCCTAAATATCTGAAAACGTATTCACACAAACAGATCACACATGTCATCAAACAAACTATGGCGACTATTGACTATTGAAATTATCTAGTAAAAAGGAAATGTAATACGACAAAAAATTATGACCATCTAAATACATAAAATTCAATGAAACAATGTTACTTCCTAAAATATTTGCATTGCATAGCAAACTTTCTTTCGGAAATGTTCGCTAGGAGTCGTAATTTTTCGTGTTAGAGACACTGTCTCTTCATGCAGTTGTGTGCGTGATTTTTGTCATTGTGTGTCGCGTAGCTATAGGAACGCACACATATTAAATCCGCATGATCACGACGTACCACGAGAGCACACATACAAAACATTCAGACAAGAATAATTTGTGTCTTTGCCGTGGCAAAGGCGAGGTGGCGCTAGTGCCGCGCGAATCGATGTGCGAACGTGAACGAGCCTTTAAACTGTATCGATCTTAATGCACTCGATAGATGGAGCTGATTTATGATTTAATTTTTTTATGTGGTTTTGTTTATTGATAAAATAATATTAGATCTATTATCAGAACCAGGGTAGGCAGTGTCTTTCTGCCTTTATGGAACGCACGCCACTGATGGCTGCCATTGTGAGTCATTTCGACTGTGTCTTATAGCAGCTACCCATTCATCTCTTGTTAAAATATTTGTTGGCAACCTAAGACCAATGATATTTGATAGTAAGAAATAGAAGGTAAGTACCCGAGAATGTAAAAATAAACGAGTAAAAAAATTGATTAAAAAAATAAAACAATAATAGGTATGTCCAGTCTGTGCTTAATTATTTTGCTATGAATTTGCCTCCAATTTACTTACCCACATTTTGGGCTAATATAAAAACGACCTCCTGGCAACACTCTCCCGATACGTCATATCGGGGCATTGACATTATTTGTTGAATAACCTCAAAATTGTGTTTGAATAATTAAAAAAAATATAAGTTTTGTGTGTAGGTACTTACGTGTGAAACGATATTCCTTGAGACTTTTTGTTCACTTTTGTATTATTTTTGCACCCGGCATTTTTTAGTAAAACTTACTGCACGACGACTCGTAAGATAGGTACTAACGAAAATGAGCGTAGTTTGATGCATGTGTGTGAGTGAGCGCGTGTGTTTACTTGAAGGAGCGTAGTTTTGTGGCTTCAGTATTAGCAAAGGCCGTGCGGTATCTACCTTTTTTTACTTGATCTGAGCTGACGACATAAAAATCCCGGAACATAGATTAAAAAAATACCGACTCAGAACCTCCTCCTTTTTTTTGTAGTTTTTTAAAAGTAGATAGGTACCATTTTATTACATTATGTGAATTGAATAAAAATTGTATCAATTTTATTATTTTCGATATCAACTTTCTGTAACAGCCATCGAGAGTACTTATATCTCGATGGTAACAGCACTATTTTTACTATAAACATACAAAGGGAAAGAAAGTGATAGAAGCATTAGAAATTGTCTAATACAAGATCGAGACTGTTCCAAAAGACATCAACCCGCGACTCAAAAGTGTGCTCGTTTACCCAGCCACCATTTTAAATGGACCCCTGCGGTGGCTCAACAAGAATAATTAATTTTTCGTATTTTTTACTTACCGATGAAAAGTTACCATCTTTACTTACCATCCTTTTTAGGGTTCCGTAGTCAACTAGAAACCCTTATAGTTTCGCCATGTCTGTCTGTCCGTCTGTCCGTCCTCGCTTAATCTCTGTGACCGTTAGCACTAGAAAGCTGAAATTTGATACCAATATGTAGGTATATCAATCACGCCGACAAAGTGGTAATATGTATATTATAGTAATAATAATATAAAATAAATAAAAATTGGAAATAAATGTTTTATTAGGGTAGCCCCCCTATATGTAAAGTGGGAAGTGATTTTTTTTTAATTTCAACCCTAACGTGTGATGATATATTGTTGGGAAGGTATTTAAAAATGAATAGGGGTTTACTTACAATCATTTTTTGATAATGGCAATAATTTCGGAAATAATCGCTCCAAAAGTAAAAAACAATGTGTCCCCCCCTCTAACTTTTGAACCATAAGTTTAGAAAATATGAAAAAAATCTGAAAAGTAGAACTTTATAAGGACTTTCTAGGAAAATCATTTTGAACTTGATGGAAACAACAGTTTTTGTACAAAGAAGTTGTACTTACAAAATAATTTCTGGACTAAGTTTGTAGTATAATCGTATATGCAAGCATTTTTTTAACTTCGTTTACATATTTTATTATTCTGAACGTATCTTTTTTCAAACAAAAACAAAAAAAGAATTATTAAAATCACTGCTGTCACTAATCTATAGATGTGGTATAAGGTGGGAAAAGGGCAGTCGAATGCATTTTGCATGGCATCGACGACAGGTCAGTTAGATTAGGTGCTGAGGCAGCTCAGTTTGATGAACCTAACAAACTCCTTTCATATTTACGTAATGCTCGAAATATAAAATTTAATAACGAGCGTAAATTAACTAGAGGTCAACCTCTAAAACACCAAAATAGCTCTAACCCTAGGCCTACACGTTGTTCTAATTGCAAGAAGGAGGGTCATGTTACATCTCAATGCACTCAACCCGTAAAGAAGTGTAGTCGATGCAATAGAATAGGTCATGAGGTGGAACAGTGCTATGCCAAACTGCCGACGGTTGAAGAGAAAAAGGTTATGCTAGTAGAGGATAAGGGCGATGTAGGCGCGGTTGACTCTTCAAAAATAACCACTCCGGTGTCGGAATCGAACAAGAAGTATTTCAAATCTGCTACTGTGAACGGTTTTTCCATAACTGCGTTCATAGATTTTGGGAGCGAATGCTCATTGATTAGGTTGTCAGAATTTCGAAACATAGTGTTTGGGATGAATATCCGAACGATATTCGATCGCATCATCGTAAGCCAATCACAGCACAGCTAAATGACGCGATAGCTTGTTGTGATTGGCCCGTTTGTTCCCGTCCCTTTTCCCTCGATCGCTGTATACTTAGATAAATAAATTACATTCGCAAACTACCATTTCTAACAGTAACTTGTTTTTTATTGAAATCACCCATTAAAAGCCATCAAGTAGTAGCTACACAAGCAGTCAAAAATCACACTAGAACACATTCAAACATATTTGGACCTTCAGAGCCATATTTCGAGGATTTGAAGCATCAAAACCAAATCGTCGAGTCAAGCGACCTTTGGACTGCCACGCTGCTACGACGACGCAGGCACATAAAGACGAGCGAAATTACACTTAGAAGCGCAGATTCAGCAGCATATTCACGCAAAGGCCTTCAATCTTACTGATGTGAAAGGACAATTGAAGATTTGGAAGAAAAAGCGGACACACGGTGCGTTTATCAAGTTCCACTTTTCAAGACCTGCTGAGTTCATAAGTGTAATACCGTTTTTGTGATCTGATTCCAGTGAGGGTGTTGGTGAGGGTTGCCCATTGCGCAGAGCGACACATCGGCTGATCGTGTCACTATTAGCACCAGCCGTTTTCACACGCAGTCACTTTGCACGTGAGTACTCCACTTTTCACAGGCCACCGGGATGCCATTAATGGCTGATGATGGGAAGGGTCCTAGCAAACCACGTGATAGGTCCCCCTATGGAACTATTATTGACGAAAAAACTGAGCAAATCATGCGCGATTTGGTTAGGAAACGTGGTATCGTTAAGGGCAGGTTAACTAAACTTGCTAATTATTTAAATACTATCAGTGTAAAAACGATTTCTAGTGAGTTAAAAATAGATTTAAAATTACGTGTAAAGGGTGCTGAGATTTTATTTAGTGAATTTAATGAAATACAATCAAAACTTGAAGAACTAGTTTCCGATAGTGACATAGATGATCAGTTAGATCAGCGCCAACAGTTCGAAGACAGCTACTATAATACTATTGCCCGAGCTGAATCCATTCTTAGCGTCAGTGAAGAGGTCACTGATTGTTCCAAACCGTGTCATCATATAAACAGGCCAGTGTCCGTTAAATTACCAACCATCATGTTACCTACGTTCGACGGCATGTATGAACACTGGCTCGAATATAGGGACACGTTTATATCTTTGGTGCACAATTCGACTGAGATCAGCATCGAGATATAAGTACTAACGTACTGGAGAAGACACCGTAAATTCCTACTTTGTCTCGTTCAACTGCGGCGATCGCGCCGCACCTCACTCAGTCGCTCTCTAGCTCTTTCGCGCCTAGTACTTCCGACAATAATAAATTAATTCATAGAAAAAATCGACGAAAAATGCCTTGGTGTGTGTTGAGATATTGTACTAATAATTCAAGGAACACGGCAAAGTGCAAAGGAATTACGTTTCATCGGTAAGTAAACTAATTTCCTTGTTTTACAAATTAAATAATTACCACGCGCCATATTGTATTGTTTGTCATAGACTAATCAAACAGAGTGCAATGTAGGTAGATTAGACTGACATTACGGTGAAAATATCGTATGTTGTGTTTTTAATGTTGATATTAATATTTAGTTTTTTAAACTATCGCACTTTAAACAGATAATTATTAGTCTTAACGGGACTTAGCACGAACCTTTCATTTATATATTTTTTTCTAGTCTTGCGCAACCACAGTGGATGTAACTACATCGAAACGTCAGCAGATATAAATAAATGAAAGGTTCGTGCTAAGTCCTGTTAAAACTAATAATTATATATATTTAGGTAGAAAAAGATTTAATAAATTTTCCTATAGTATTATATATCATCCAGACAGTTTTTACATTAATGTTTAATTAGTTTTGGTTGTAATTAATTATTTTAAATTCTTATCCAGATTTCTACGTCCAAGTCATAAAAATAGAGAAAAATGGATCCGATTTGTTCAAAACAATCGCTGTGAAGAGACCAGAAGAGACCTGGCTACCATCCGATCATAGTTACATAAATGTTCGTTGCATATTCGTGAGGATGATAAGTATGTTACGAAAGAGGGAAGGCATTTTCTAAAGAAGTCTGCTGTGCCCTATGATGATGTGAGTATCAATATATTTTTTTTTAGCTATTCGTTTAAAACATAAAGCAAAAACAGATCAAAGCGTTGATTATTCCACAAAAAGGCAAAAGATGACTAAACTCATATTATTTAAGGGTAACTAAATAAAATATATCAAAAAAATAAATTGTCTATTATTTATGAAATAAACCCTGTAGGCAAAATACCTACGTTGTCCATTCTGTAGTACTCCTGTCATAGTCTATAGGGAAGACATGTTGTTGCACTTTGTCGAAGAAAACGCGTAAGTGCCGTGATTTACATGGCGCTTAAGACCTTTTTGCCGAGAATAAATACACTTCTGCAGCAAATCTAGCGCTGTGGTAAATTAGTTACGGTTTAGACGAATTGTTATTATTTTAGCGCTGCAGCGAACTAAAGATTCAAATTACGAAGAATAGGACAATTCAGTTATTTGACGTAGCTTCTCTAGTACGTTAGTACTTATATCTCGATGGAGATCAGTAATATTCAGAAATTCCATTATCTAAAATCTTCGCTGAAAGAAAGTGCCGAATCAGTTGTAAACGCGCTAGAGATTTCTGCAGCTAACTACTCTGTGGCATGGGAATTACTCCTAAATAGATACGACAATGATAGATTATTGGTTAATAGTCACCTTAAGGCATTGTTCTCAATACAACCAGTGAAAGAGTCACCTTCACTAATCAGAAAACTTATAGATACAATTATAAACAATTTACGCGCTTTAAAAACCCTTGATGAGCCAACAGATACCTGGGATACGCTTATAATATATATTGTTGTTTCTAAGCTAGATAGAACCACCGAACGAGAGTGGGAACAACATAAAGGTTTATTGTTGGCTAACACCCCTCCTAGAACTAAATTGAAGGTTGACAGTTTGATTAATTTTCTCAAAAGTAAGGCTGATTGTTGGAAACTTTAGCATTATCAGTATCACACACAAAAGATCACCGTAAGACAGAAACAAAAAATGTCAGAGGTAATGCAACACACTGCAATGTTTCTTCAAGTAACCCACCGTCATCAACGGGCCGTAAAGCGGGTAGATTGTGCGTGGTATGCAAACGTAAACACCCAATTTACACTTGTACACAATTCATTAATATGAATTTAGAAAGTAAATTAAAGATTGTCAAAGAAAATAACTTGTGTGAAAATTGCTTGCGTTCCGGACACACTTTAGACGGTTGCTTGTGGGGACCTTGTAAACAATGTAACATGAAACATAATTCACTTATTCATCCTAATGATTCCACCCAATCTAGCTGTACCGTGACAGGAACGACGATTGCGGCGGCCGGCAGTGGCTAGCGCGCCATATGCGCCCCCACCGCGCGTCACTGAAACGGTACATGATCCCAATAACGAAAAGCAATTCATTCAAGTTAGCAATGTTCACACTGATACACACACATATACGCAATGCATAGATGTGCAACCGGTTCTCTTATCTACTGCGTTAGTTGAGATTCCTGATAAACATAATAATTATCATGTCGCATGTGTATTACTTGACAGCGGTAGCCAGAGCTGCTTTGTTACGCATTCGTTTTGCGAATTGTTAGATATTCCACTAATACAGTCCACTCATGAAATACGAGGAGTAGGTAATTTAGTATCACATTGTACACAAACGTGTGATCTAGAAATTAAATCACGTATTAATTCCTACTCAATTCACATTAAATGTTTCGTTCTATCTGAAATAGCGGCCACATTGCCTGCTATGCGGGCACAAAGCACACAGTTTAGGATTCCTGAACACCTGCAGCTGGCAAATTCGCGATTTTTAGGGCCGCAAAAGATAGATGTTTTGATAGGCGCGGATCGATTTTGGGACTTGCTTATCGATGGCAAGATGCGTTTACCGAACGGTCCGTTCTTACAGAACACGAAGTTAGGTTGGATAATATCGGGTCCTATTAATAATACACATCATAATAATGGACATGTCCAATGTAACTTCACTCAATCCGTTGAAAATCAGCTACGTCAGTTCTGGGAATTGGAGGAGTTACCCAAGCTTCGGAATACACACACAGACGAAGAGCAGGCCTGTGAACAGTCTTTCATCACAACCACTACACGCAATAAAGATGGACGATTTTGTGTTCACATTCCTCTTAAAGAGTCACCCGATGCTTTGGGTGAATCATTTTCTCAGGCAAAGCGGCGTTTTTTGTCCATAGAAAATAGGTTATTACGCGCACCTATTAGCTATAAGAAATTATACACTGATTTTATACACGAATATATCAACTTGGGTCACATGACTCAGGTTGATTCTTATACGAGTCCTTACTATTTTATGCCGCATCACGGCGTTTTTCGAGACCACAGCACGACTACGAAGCTTCGTGTAGTATTCGACGCCAGTGCTGCGACTAGTAACGGCAAATCTTTCAACGATATCCAGCTTGTAGGACCTCCTATTCAGGGAGACTTGCTGGGTATTTTGCTACGGTTCAGACAATTTAAATTCACAGCAATTGCGGATTGCGAGAAGATGTACCGTCAAGTTCTTGTTGATCCCTCTCAACGTGACCTACAACTTATTATGTGGCGTGATGACCCGACAAAACAGCTCGAGTTCTATCAGCTGAGCACCGTAACATACGGCACAGCGTCGGCGCCCTTTCTTTCTGTTAGGTGTCTTAAGCAATTGGGAGCTGAGTGTACGGACCCCGAGGTTAAAAGGGTCATAACTGACGATTTTTACGTAGATGACCTTTTGACCTCGTATGACGACAAGGTCAAACTACTTGACATATGCAAACGAACATCAGACATTCTTAAGTCCGGCTGCTTTCCACTCCGCAAATGGACTTTTAACTTTGAGCTCGACGGTGCATCAGCTCCAATGACGTCACAGCCTGACCTCAGTATTTTTCGTGACTTAAATTTAGGTGATAATAGTCAATGTAGAACATTAGGTATAGGTTGGTGTAGCAATTCGGACGAATTTAATTTCCATACGCAATTTCAAAACGGCAACAATTCTGTTACTAAGCGCATAATTCTGTCAACTGTTTCTCAGATATATGATCCACTGGGATTGTTAAGCCCTTCTGTTATCATCGGCAAGGTATTATTGCAAAAACTTTGGCTATTAAAACTAGACTGGGATGATCCGCTTCCCACTGATGTCATGCGAACATGGAATCGGTTTGTTGACAGTCTTTCTTATCTTCACACTATCAAAGTTCCACGACACGTCTTTCAATGTGATTCTACCCGAAATGAGTTACACATTTTTACAGACGCTTCACAAACCGCATATGGCGCGTGCGCTTATGTACGTAGTGTAGGTATTAGTGAAGTGACAGTCAAATTACTTATTTCTAAGGGTAAAGTAGCTCCATTGAAACCCGTTAGTATACCACGTTTGGAACTGTGCGGTGCGTTGCTGGTGCTAGGCTGTTTGACAGGATTAAGAGATCACTTACTCGTAACTTTGATAACGTCACATTTTGGACCGACTCAACTATCGTGTTAGGTTGGTTACGCATGGCACCTAATTTGCTTAAAACTTTTGTGCAAAACCGAGTCGCTGAAATACACGAACTTACGAGTACGTTTTCTTGGCGACATGTAAGTGGAAAAGATAACCCTGCTGACCTAGTTTCGCGTGGTGTAAGTCTTGAAGACTTGTCTTCATCCACATTATGGTGGGAAGGCCCTAACTTTATGCACGGCCTTGACTTTGATAGCAATTTAAATTTGCAATTAACTCCGAATGTTAATGACATCTCGCCTAAAGAGTTACCCGAACTCAAAGCAAATGTCATAAACTCATTATTAACAAAAAATTCTACACTCGAAACATTTTTTCCATTCAATAAGTTTTCGCATTTTAATCGCATGAGTCATGTTGCTGCATATGTACTACGCTTTGTTCACAACAGCTGTGCGCGCAACAAAACAAATCAGCTGACAGGTACGATCACTGTTATTGAGTTAAGACATGCGATTAGTACACTTGCACGACTGTCACAAATGGAATCATTTCCAGTTGAGTATAGCTTACTAAAAAATGGAAAAGATGTCAAGTCAAGTGTTAGGCTTGCGAGCTTAAACTTGTTTTTAGATAGTGAAAATATAATCAGAGTGGGAGGTAGAATAAAAAATTCGCCTGACTTTAATTATAATAAAAAACACCCGATTCTTTTGTCTTCTGAACATCACTTTACACTTTTACTGTTTAGGCACGAACACAACCAGTCTATGCACTGTGGAATTCAAGCGTTACTATACCGTTTGCGCGAGAACTGGTGGCCGCTGTCAGGTAGAAACCTAGCTAAGAAGGTGACGCAACAATGTGTGGTCTGTAAGCGCTTTCGAGGTAAAACATTAACCCCACTCATGGGCAACTTGCCCAAAGAACGGGTAACCGCTAGTTTTCCTTTCGTTCGCACAGGTGTAGACTACGCAGGGCCGGTGTTCGTACAAAACCGAAAGGGCAGAGGCGCGAAACTAATAAAATCATACATTTGTCTGTTTATCTGTTTCACGACGCGCGCAGTCCACTTGGAATTAGTTAGTGACCTCTCTTCTGATGCATACTTACTTGCGCTTAAGCGTTTCATTTCACGGCGCGGGAAGCCGTCAGAAATATTTTCGGACAACGGACGCAACTTTGTAGGCTTAAGTAATGATTTTGCTCAGTTTTTATTAAAATGTAGAAAGGATATTGTTGACTACGCGAGGAGTCAACAAATTAATTTTTCTTTTATTCCCCCATATTCCCCGCATTTCGGTGGCTTGTGGGAAGCTGGGGTCAAATCATGTAAGTACCATCTTCGCCGAGTAATGGGTAACGCTCACTTAGCCTTCGAGGAACTCACTACAGTGCTATGTCAAATCGAAGCGATGTTGAATTCTCGACCAATGACTCCCCTGTCTTCGGATCCTCGAGACTATCTTCCCCTTAGCCCTGGCCACTTTTTGATCGGACGACCACTCACCGCACCAGTCTGTGAAGATGACCTGAGAGACTTACCTGTTCATCGATTGACTCGCTACCAGAGAGTGGAACAGATCCGGCAGCAGTTCTGGTCGCGCTGGGCCAAGGAATACATCTCGGAGCTACAAACTAGAACCAAATGGAGAAACAATATGGCGGACCTAAAACCTGACACGCTTGTCATTATCAAGGAAATCAACCTTCCGCCGTTGAAGTGGCAATTGGGTCGGATCATAAAAACGATACCTGGCAATGATGGTATCTCACGAGTGGCAGACATCCAGACATCATCAGGCATCGTAAGACGGCCATACACGAAGATCTGCCCTCTGGTCGAAGATGAGTAAATGGAAGGTTCAATTGTAAGCTGAAGCTTTCAAGGCCGCGGGTATGTTTGGGATGAATCATCATCATCATCATCAGCCTATAGCAGTCCACTGCTGGACATAGGCCTCCCCTAATGAGCGCCATAGCGCCCTGTCTTCAGCTTGACGCATCCAGCATCTGCCTGCAGTCTTTCGCAGATCGTCATCCCACCTGGCCGGAGGGCGTCCTACACTACGTTTGCCGAGGCGCGGTCTCCACTCAAGAACTCGTTTACCCCAGCGGTTGTCGGTTCTTCGCGAGATATGGCCGGCCCACTGCCACTTCAGCTTGCTAATTCTTTGAGCTATGTCGATAACTTTCGTTCTCTGTCGGATGCATTCGTTACGGATCCTATCCTTCAGAGAGACTCCGAGCATAGCTCTTTCCATAGCTCGCTGAGCGACTTTGAACTGGTGGACCAGCCTTATCGTGAGTGTCCACGTTTCAGCCCCGTAGGTCATGACGGGTAGGACGCACTGATTAAAAACTTTCGTTTTCAAGCACTGCGGTATAGATGACGAGAAGACTCGACGTAGTTTCCCAAACGCTGCCCAGCCTAGCTGGATCCTTCTCTTGGCCTCCCTCTCAAAATTGTTTTTACCTAACTGCAGAATTTGCCCGAGGTAAGTGTATTCGGAAACAATTTCGAGAGGGTGGCCGTGCACGACGACCGGTCCCGGGTCAATGAGGCCATTGATCATGACTTTGGTTTTATCCAAATTCATGCCGAGACCGATGTGTCGCGAGGCTAAAGCTAGGCCGTCCAGCATCTGGGTTAGCTCCTCCAGCGACTCCGCCATCAAGACTATGTCATCAGCGAATCGCAGGTGTGAGATGTAATCGCCGTTTATGTTGATGCCCTTACCTTTCCAGTCCAGCGTCTTAAACATATCTTCCAATGCGCTCGTGAACAGTTTCGGGGATATGACATCCCCCTGTCTCACCCCTCTGCGCAGTTGGATGGGTTTGGACTGCTGGTCCTGTACTTGGACACACATGGTGGCGGCGTCGTAGAGACATCTCAGCACCTCGATATAACGATAGTCTACTTGGCATCGCTGTAAAGATTCCAGAACAGCCCAGGTTTCGACAGAGTCAAAGGCCTTCTCATAGTCCACAAAGGCCAGACACAGGGGCTGATTATACTCTTCGGACTTCTGTATAATCTGCCGCACTGTGTGTATGTGGTCTATGGTTCCGTATCCTCCGCGAAACCCGGCCTGTTCCGGTGGCTGGAACTCGTCGAGTCTCCTGGCGAGACGATTCGTGACCACTCGTGAGAACAGCTTATAGACGTGGCTCAGAAGCGAGATGGGTCTGTAATTTTTAAGGAGGGTTTTATCTCCCTTCTTAAAAAAGAGCACCACCAAACTCCCGCTCCACGCCTTTGGAGTTCTCCCACTGTGAAGGACGGTGTTGAAGAGATTCTGTAGTTCCTGTATAACAGGAGCTCCTCCGGCTTTCAAAAGCTCTGATGTTATTCCGTCCTCACCGGGGGCTTTTCCATTTTTAAGCTGCCTCAGAGCTAGCACGATCTCGTCTTGACTGATGTCAGGCAGTTCGTCGGTATAGTGGCGTGTCAGGGTGGCTCTGGAATCTTGGCCGTCTCGTTGGGGACGAAGGGCATGTGCAGCGTATAATCGGCCATAGAAATCCTCTATCTCGGTGAAGATCTCCGGTTTCGACAAAACGGTCCTCCCGTCGTGCGTTTTGAGCTTCGTCAGGTGGCTCCTGCCAAGCTGCTGAGTGAATACTTTGGAACCTCGGTTTCGCTCTATTGCCTCTTCAATGAGGCGTGTGTTGGAGCTCCGAAGGTCGCGCCGTACCATCTTCGCAATTCGCTTGTTCAGGTCTGACCTGTCTGACGAAGTCGTTTGGGTGGTTTCCCGTCTTTTTGTCATCAGCCCGAGAGTCGCATCCGAGAGTTTGGATTTCTTGCCAGTACGCTGCTTTTGGCAGAACTTGATGCCCTCGTCTCTCATAGTTTCGACCAGATTGTGTAGGGTCTCGTCAGCGTCATCAGTGGGATCCAAGGCAGCAAATCTATTCCCGAGAAGCTGCTGGAACTTCTCGGTGCCCGCCATGATTTGCATTGGGTTAGGTCGGAGCGTGGACTTCATCAGACGGTTTCTTTCAAGCTTCAGATTGATATTCAGAGAGCCTCGGAGGAGTCGGTGATCAGATCCGGTATTAAACCTGTTGATCACTGAGACATCTCTGAATATATGCTTACTATCCGTCATGATGAAGTCGATCTCATTTTTAGTCACAGAGTCGGGGCTTCGCCACGTCCACTTCCTTTGGGGCTGCTTCTTAAAGAAGGAGTTCATTAAGAACAGCTCCTCCCTCTCAAGGAAGTTGACAAGCATTTGCCCCCTGTGGTTCCTAACTCCATAACCATGCGGGCCTACTCGGGATTCGTTGCCAGTCCGGGTTCCCACCTTGCCGTTAAAGTCCCCCATAACAACGTTGAAGTGAGCCTTAGTGGTGTTGTGTAAGGCTTTGGATATGTCATCATACATATCCTCCACTTCATCATCCGAGTGCGCCGAGGTCGGTGCGTAAACCTGAATTACCTTCAAGCTGTACCGCTTGGACAGCCGAAGGATCAGGTACGCTACCCTGGTCGACACACTGGAGATTTCTTGGACGTTGTTTGAGAGGGCCTTGTTGACGAGGAAACCTACGCCACCCTGGGATGTTTTATCACCCTCGCGAAAGTAGAGAAGATGGCCCGAGTCTAAGGTTACGGTGTCCTCCCCCTCTCTACGGACTTCGCATAACCCCAGAACATGCCATTTAATGTTCTCTAACTCCACTTCCAACTGCGCTAGATGGTGGTCAAGCCTCAGAGTGCGTCCGTTATACGTAGCCAGGGTCATATTTTTGTTTTTTTGGTAGCCTAATGTAGCCCGGGGATTCTTAGCACCCCCTGCCCCGCCGTTACCATGGCCGCTACCATGACCAGGGATAGCGAGGCGGCCGGGAACTGGGGGCCATTTTCTGGCTTGTCTTATCATTGAGGGGTCATGCCCATAATCCCCACGCTGGGCATGCGGGTTGGGGATCGCAGTTTGGTGATGTTATCAGTCTACAGGGGGCGCTGCTGCCCGCCCCCCGGTGTATGTCCCTTAGTCGCCTCTTACGACACCCACGGGAAGAGTTGGGGTGGTGCTATTCTAGGCCGGCACCACACGGCACGTGTTTGGGATGAATATCCGAACGATATTCGATCGCATCATCGTAAGCCAATCACAGCACAGCTAAATGACGCGATAGCTTGTTGTGATTGGCCCGTTTGTTCCCGTCCCTTTTCCCTCGTTCGCTGTATACTTAGATAAATAAATTACATTCGCAAACTACCATTTCTAACAGTAGGTAACTTGTTTTTTATTGAAATCACCCATTAAAAGCCATCAAGTAGTAGCTACACAAGCAGTCAAAAATCACACTAGAACACATTCAAACATGTGTTTGAAACTCAAACCTATGTAGGTTTGAGTTATTGTGTCAATAATCTTCCAGTACTAAGAGGATTCGGCAATTCGGTTGTCCCTTGCGTAGGTAAACAACGAGTTCAGATAATTATTGATCAGGTGGAAGCTGATCTCGAATTGTTGATAGTCGCAGATGATGCAATGCATGTGCCCCTTTTAGTAGGTCAAACATTTACGGAGCAGCCACACGGAATCATTCGTAAAACTAGTGACTCCTTGAAAATCTCTGAACTCGAGCACCCATATGTAGTACCTAATAGCAAAATAAATTTGCTCTGTAAAGATGCCGTCGAAGTTTTGGGTCATGCTGTTGTAGGTGTGTATACAGATCCGCCACATCAGGGCGACGTCTTTGTCAATGGAAGTTTGCGATTTCAAAAGGGTGTTCGCTACGTAGTAGCTGCTGGATTGTTCCACATGAGAGAATGTGGAACAGGACAGATCGTTGTCAGCAATTCGTCGTCAAAACCATTGATGTTTTCAAAACATTCTCTGATTGCTCGTGGTCGTGTGGCTCAGGAAGAGTCCAGTATGCAAGTTTTGAACATTTCCTCAACTGTCAGTAATGGGTTTAAGTCTATTACTGAAGCTGATTTAAATCTAGACGACGGAATTACTCCCGAGCATAAGATCCAACTACTCAATCTACTGAATAAGTACCGATCCTGTTTTGCTTTCAATTTATCGGAGTTAGGGAACACCACGGCTGGTTATATGAAAATAGACCTCCAAGATAACCAACCCGTCGTCTATAGACCCTATCGTTTGTCGATCAGCGAAAAGGAGAAGGTTAGGGAAATAGTTTCCGAATTATTGGAGAATGACATCGTAACACCATCAACGTCATGTTACGCGAGTCCTATTGTAGTGGTTAGGAAGAAGTCTGGTGAACTTCGTTTATGCATAGATTATCGTGCCCTTAATAAAAAGACTGTCCGCGAAAACTATCCCATGCCGCTGATTGACGATCAACTGGATATCCTTTCTGGTAATAAATACTACACGACTTTGGACCTTGCGTCAGGTTATTATCAGATACCAATCCGGGAAGCAGACAAACACAAAACTGCGTTCGTGACGCCGGATGGTCATTATGAATTCAATCGTATGCCATTCGGCCTTGCTAATGCCCCTGCTACCTTCCAACGTGTTATGAACCAAGTCCTTGGGTCATTGCGACACAAGGAAGCCCTGGCCTACTTGGATGACGTGATTATTCCTTCAAAGGATATCAATGAAGGAATGTCGAGATTAGAGTCAGTGTTGCGCTTGTTTGCCAATGCTGGCCTTACATTAAAGCTTCCCAAGTGCTTCTTTTTCTGTAGCTCGGTCGAATATTTGGGCTTTGAAATTTCTGCTAGTGGCATTCGTCCTGGTGAAAGGAAAGTAGAGGCTGTGAAACTCTTCCCAACTCCTAAGAGTCAACATAATGTTCGCCAGTTTCTTGGGTTGTCCAGCTTCTTCCGCAGATTTGTCAAAAACTTTTCGGTTATTGCAAAACCTCTTACACAACTATTGAAGAAAGACTCCAAATGGTCATGTGGTCCGGAGCAGGAAACTGCATTCCGTTGTTTACAAAAAGAGCTCGTACAGCGTCCCACTCTAGCCCTATACAATTCGAAGGCAGATACCCAGCTTCATACGGACGCTTGTAAGATTGGAGTGGCAGGTATCTTGTTACAAAAAGATAAGAACGATGTGCTTAAGGCAGTCGCTTACTTTAGTAGGCAGACAACGCCCGAGGAACAAAACTACTCGTCATGGGTGTTTCTCAAATTTCGTGCATATTACATGTCCAGATCAAAAAAAAAAATTAATTAAATACATATCTCTATTCCTTGTATAGGAAACCAAACAAAATAAAGTTGTGCTTACATGCATGGAACGTTTACTGATCAAAATAATAAAATTATTGAATTATAAATGAAAACCTTCACTAATTGTCATTTCCTTCGGTGTCCATTTACCAATTTCCTAAATAAATTTGCTTTTTACCAAAATATCCATACTGAAAATAAACAAAGTAACTATCATTATAAAACTACATTAAAAAATACAACGTTTTCACCTAAAATAAATAGCAATAACTCAATAATATAATAAAAAAATATTTTTAAATATTTGTCATATATTTTTTCTGATTACCATCGGTCTGAATGTGAATTTATGTTATAGTGTGCGTATAACCTTATGTGCGGCGCTACCGTCACCTACTCCCCCGCGCACGTCTCAGGCAGCCAGCAAAAGTCATAGGGGGTACACACTTGTTCTTAATAAAAAAATATTTACGTGTAAAGTTTCACGACAGGTGAATATTTTGGAAACGTTCTCTTTCTTATCGCCCGTATAATGTGTTGTTGAGTAAATATTTATGATTTTGTAAATTTTATTACCAATTATTAATTTAAATAGTTACGTATGTAACATACATGTAATTCATTATGTTGATATTATTTAAGAAAAAAATTATAAAGTTCTCAAACCTCATTACCTTCATCCTCACTGCCTTCGTTTACCGTCGTTTTTTTTTGAGCGATAGTAATGAGGTCAAAACGATGGCAATTAGAATCTTCAACAAGAAAATTCATTAATATTTTTTATTTCGCAAATATTTTAAATTAGTTATATCTGTCAAGTATATTGGCGCGGGTTCTATTCCTGCCCGTGAATTTGTTTATTTTTTCTTATTAAAACAAGCCTGTGATTGTATATTTTAGATTGTTATACCTATCCTTTCAATGAGCGACTCAATATCATTACCCTCTCTAACACTCTCATTACCGTCGCACCCCGAAATTTAAATGCATAATACTGATTTCTTTATTATCTATAGAAAGAAGGTCAAATCTACAAAATGTTGAAAGATTGTCTACATATTAATGATATTAGAAAAAAAAACAATGTTATTTGACAATAATTTGAAATTTAAAAATATCATGGAATATGCACCAAATACGCGAAATACCCTCATACGACTTGGAGACGCTAGCCGTAGTTTTTCCTTACAGAAGTTCCGCGTTTACTTAGTTGGTATCCCTTTTAAAATTATAACCGACTGCAACTCGCTTTGTGCGACCTTTCAAAAGAGAGATATGATTCCACGAGTCACTAGGTGGTGGGAACAGATGCAAGAATATAATTTTTGCATTGAGTATAGGGCTGGTCATCGCATGGCTCATGTCGATGCACTCAGCCGGAACCCTATACAGCAGGCTCACGATGTTATGGTCGTTAGCGAATGCGTTTGGTTAGCTACAGTCCAAGGCGCAGATAGTGAGATTCAAAGGATCGTTGGAATTCTAAAAGATCCTCAGTTTAATGACGTAGTTGACATTAAATCAAATTTTAAGTTGAAGAATGATAGGCTCTTTAGGGTAACTAGTGACGGTGATAGGCGGGTCGTACCGAAAGGGGTCAGATGGCAGATTGTTAAACAAAATCACGACGATATAGGCCACTTTGCACTTGATAAAACTCTGGAACGTATCAAAGCGACATATGGGTTTGCAAAAATGCGTAACTTTGTAAAGAAATATATGTCGGTTCTTGTCTAGAATGCACTTATTCAAAAGCCGCTGGAGGCAAGAAGCCTGGTACTTTACATCCTATACCAAAGGTTGATATTCCTTTTGACACCATCCACGCAGATCATGTTGGCCCCTTTATACGCAGTGCGAGAGGAAACATGTTCATTTTAGCTCTGATTGATGCATTTACTCGATATATGTATTTATTTAAAACCCGTAAGGAACACAAAAACTTCTACCTCTGTAAATAAAACTTTTTTCCGGGAGTATTTTGGTTTGTTTGGTGTCCCAAAAAGGGTCATATCGGATCGTGGAACCTCGTTTACAAGCGAAAACTTTAAAAAGTTTATCATCGAAAAGAACATTAAACATGTGTTGAATGCTGTTTCTACCCCAAGGGCCAATGGTCAGGTAGAACGCTATAACAGGACACTTGTTGATGCTTTGACTACAAAGTGTGTTGGTTCTCCTGATAATAAATGGGATGAGCATCTACCCGATGTTCAGTGGGGCATGAACAATAGACTGTGGAAGTGTGACGTCACAAAATGGCGGATTTTGACGTTTGGGTAAAAACAAACGAGTTTCACTGAGGGGTTTTTGTTGTTTTCCGATTTTCAGTTGTTTTAGAGGTTTTTAGTCTCAATTAAAATAATGTCTGCCGTTGTGAGCTTGAGTGCAATCTTAGAACAATTTAAAGAAGAAATTTCTGTATTTAAGAAAGGTGAAAAGAGTTATGATAGTGGTCATGTTTCGAGAGTAGTGTATGATGGTTCTTTGGGGATTTTGAGAGGACAGATATTTGCATCAATGAAAAATAAAACATATTCAGCAGAGGTATGTATTGTGCAATGTGAGAAATGCTCTTTATTTTATTCTGAAATCAGCTGGCGATATCAGTATATTTCATGTTTAATTTTTTTGTTTAGGTTACCTTTGGAAGTAACGGAGACATAAGCCTCGTGAATTGCGACTGCCCTCGTGGCTTGTACCAGTGTCACCACGTAGCTGCCCTGCTGATTTACGCCAACAAAAATATTAGTAAAACTGATAATGTTTGTTCCTGGAAGGCTCCAACCATAACTAATGAAATGCAGGAGCCTGTAAATGAAATATACCCTGCTAGAGAATATAAAGCAATCAACAGACCAGTGAGCGAGGAAGACAAAGATTTTTTTTTAAGGAAACTAAAATCGTTAAACAGGTAAACCTATAAACATTATAACTAAATGTTCAGTCAGTTGCTTCAAAGCAATCTACTTATTCATGATTTTATTATTAGGTTTTCAGGATTTTATTGGCTTCTTCAAGAAGAGCCTACTCGTAGAGAGGTTGAATGGAAGACTATTCAGCAAGTTCTCACTTCATACAGCTGTAAAAATGATGTACTGCTCAATATCAAGGTCGCTCATGAAGAGATATTGGCTATTGCAGAAGCTACTATCGGGCAAAGACATAATCCTCTGTGGCATAAAATGAGGCTAGGCCGCATTACTGCAAGCAATTTTGGCATTGTGATTGCTGCTGTGCAGCGTAACAGGTAAATATTTGCACAAGTTTTGTATTTGTTATGCTGAGCTGCATTGCAACAACACTACCAACACTTTATTCTGTTTATTTCAGATTTCCTCCATCATTATTTTCTGCTCTTCTTGGAAAAAAAAATCTGGATGGTGTCAAAAGCATCCAGTGGGGAGTAAATCACGAAGAGGTTGCTGTAAAACTTTTTGAGGAGGCGACACAGGAGAAAGTCTCTCCGTCTGGGTTTTGGCTTCATAATTCAGGTGCTTTAGGAGCATCACCTGACGGACTTGTTAGAGATGATGCCATAGTGGAGGTGAAATGTCCCTATAAACATAGAATGAGCACTGCAGAAGAAATCCAAAATGATAGGAAATACTGCTTTGATATTGATGGAAGATTAAAAACAAATCATGCATATTACCACCAAATACAGGGTCAACTGTCAATATTAAATAGATCACTATGTTACTTTATAGTTTGGACCACAAAGGAAACCATAATTTTGCCAGTTGAAAAAGACCCAAATTGGGAACTAAATATACAACATTTACTAAAATTTTACCAAGAACAATTTATGGATAGATTGATGTCATAACCTAAGTTTAGCCTATACATAGTTTTGACTTGTTTACACAACTATCAAACATTAAATAGGGGTGTATTTACACTGAATTAAATTAATTGTAATTATGTTCTGTGTATATAAATAATAAAATAAAACAATTGACTACTGTCCTAAACTCAAGTTTTATTTAATCGTAAAATGGTCATAGATTATTACATGTACTCTATTTATCAAGATCTTCGTTACAGAAACACTGTTCATTTTCTTTTAATAATGAGTACTGCATATTTACCAGAGCTGCACATGTCTGCACGATTTTACAAGCATACATTCTCATGTTGGGTGTTATAAAATCCAGAATCCTAAATGATTTTAATCTTGATATTGCCCTCTCTACATGGATCCTAGCTCTTGCAATTTGGCGAGTTGCCAATACTTGCTCTTTTGTAAATTGTGTGGTGGTCAAGAATGGTGGTATATTAACACTTACGCCAAGTGGTGCACAAAGTTCTGAGATAAGGAATCCTTTGTCACATAAAATTAGATCACCTGCCACCATGTGTGACAGGATTCCACTGTCTTTGGTGATGACCTTGTCGGACGTAGAACCAGGGAAAAGATCACTGACATAAGTGATGGTTCCGTTAGGAGCTATTCCTATTAACACTTTAAATGTGTGCCTCTGTTTGTAGTGTGAGAACACTGCTTTTTGTTCCTTCATTGAAGCTGGAATAGCTATCTCTATTTCGGTGCAATCAAGTACAATTTTGATGTTTGGGAATGGTGCAAAACATGTTGGCATAAAGAAAGTATTCTTTTCTCTACTGGGAATTACTTCCATCATTCCTTTGAACAATATATCATGCAAAACATTTAAAAGTGTGATAAATATATTTTGAACAGTCGTGGAACTTATTTTAAATCTGTATCCTAAATCAAAATATTGTAGATTCAATCTTAGCTTCATTAATGTGCATAATAATTGGTCACTGATATTAATTACTTCCACTTTCCAACCCATGAAATAATTTATTTCAAATCTGCTTATAAGTTCCACTAGCACGTGGAAGTGGGCAGCTGTGGGAAGTCCTGTATATTGAAAAATTAACAAATCATCCTCCTGAATATTGTCAAATGACAGCCTACATTCGCCTTTAGCAAGATCTTCTTTCAATTTCTGATTTTCCTGTTTTAAAAAATAATTTTCTGCATTTGTCAATATATCACTGCCACTGCTTCCTGCTGCTGCTACTTGGTATGTTGTGGGCTGGTCAGCTGAAGCATCCTGGGTAATTTCCCGTTCAACTGTAACATCTTCGGCACAAGTTTGTTTCTTTGTTCTAGAACTGAAACAAATAATATTGTATAAATTCAGTATACAGTATAGGGTCACATCAAAGATTGGTCCCGCTCAGGTGTACATACCTACATTTCCACATTATAGTTCATGTTTGCATTTTAGCTGTTTCCGATTTATGTGATTTGTCAAGACAAATAGGGACTTCGTAAAGTATAAAATAGGAATGTGCAAGGACCTTTTCCGATTTTCAGGATACATAAACTCGAACTTCTTGTTACTACTGTGTGCAAAAATTGAAGGAAGAACATCCTTTTCATCAGCAAAATGGCAACTACAAAGGCGGTCTTCACGAGTAGGGTCTCTATCCTTACGACTGAAATTAAAAACAATGATTCAGTTAGCAATACAAGTCAACTCAAATACGAGTCTTCAGACTAGAATTATCATAATCGTAGTATACTACTTACCGACTGAGTGTTTTCCATTTTTTAAAGATTTTTTCATTAGCAGGAAATCTAAAAAACCTGCAGGTTTCTCTTCTGGAGACATGGTTACAACCGGGAGCAAAACAATACGGCATTATATTCCTTGCATATACTCGATAATTTATTCAAAATGTAAATTAGCTCAAAAACCCATACGTCTTTGTGTTTGTATTTACCCAAATGTCAAAATCCGCCATTTTGTGACGTCAGAGCTTCCACAGTCTATACGTTCAATAAATACGGGCATAAACCGAACACCGTCAGAGGCTCTGTTCGGCATTAGACCATCGGGTTCAAGTGACTGTAGAATCGTATCCCAACTGTCAGACGACTTATCTGGTTCTTCTAACAGCCCAGACCTGTCACAAATAAGACAAGAAATCAACTCTCATGTTAGTTCCTATCAAGAGTCGCAAAAGAAGGCTTATGATGCAAAGCACTGCCCAGTTCCAAAATATAAAGTGGGTGATCTTGTGAGGGTCGAACGTCAAGTACCAGCTACAGGAAATAGTAAAAAACTTGTTCCGAAGTTTCAGGGACCCTATAGAATAACTAAAATTTATGATTTCGATCGGTATCAAATCGAGGATACTCCCCTCACACGCAAATCTAACCGGTCTTATTCGACAGTTGTTGCAAGTGACAAAATTAAGGCCTGGTTGAACTTTAATAGACCACATGACGAATCATCTGGCAATGACACCGAATGACCTAAATACCTATGTAATTTTTTTGCATCAAAATGTCAATATTATTTTTAATTCGTGATTTTCAACAAACCTTACTTATTTCAGTTTTACTTAGTATTTGGGCCATGAAATAATGCCCGTTACTGTACACAATCCTTTCAAACCCTTAGACCATGAAATAATGTCTACTGAGGTCAACTCTGGCCATGAAATAATAATAATAATAATAATTTATTTTCATAAGCCTAATACAATAAGGAGAGAAAAATGGTTAACAATGCATTTTGTAATTGAATAATTTATCCTTATATAAATAGGCAAAAGTGTATGCACGTTGTGTGAAACTCCTGACACCCAAACTAGGACATATCCTGTATCTCAGGTGTCAGCGTTCCTCCCAGCCCTTCACCTATGTGAGGCCCGGCTCACTAATACATTGCACAAATAAGCTAATAATTATAATTATATCCAGTTATGACAAGTACTAAAAAAAAGAAGAATAACCATCCTATTTGCTCTGCTATAATATGTGTGGGGAAGTGAGTGTAGTGTATGGGTGAGTGTAGTGTATGGGTGAGTGTGTGTGTGTAGTGTTAGGGTAGGTGTAGTGTTAGAGAGTGTATGTGTGTGCGTTGGTAAGTTGCGGATGTGTGCTTTTATGCTGCGAGTGGTGTGAATGAAATGATTTAGGCAGTTCAGCTATCCAGCAAATCCTCAGTTTATTTGTAGGTTAAAGAAGTAAGCCAATCGGGTCACTACGGGATCCGGAATACTGCTCTGGATCTTCTTACTTCATACTTGAGTAAAAGGATTCAGAGCGTTGACGTTAATGGAGAAAGATCACCCGGATCTTTAGTAACGATGGGAGTCCCACAGGGCTCAATTCTTGGTCCTTTCTTGTTTCTTATTTATATCAATGACTTGCCGTACCTCATAAAGGATAATCATGATATAGTGTTGTTTGCAGATGACACTTCACTTTTGTTTAAACTTAAACGTCAGCAGTTGGTTACTGACGATGTAAATAGCGCGATTGCGAAAGTAGTCCACTGGTTCAATGTTAATAATTTGCTTCTAAACGAGAAAAAAACCAAATGTATTAAGTTTATTTAGTGTTGATAAAGGGCGAGGAATTGAATCCTGAAGACAGCACGGTATTCTTGGGCATAACTTTGGATGCTAAGCTTCAGTGGGGTCCGCATATAGATAAACTGTCAAAAAAGCTAAGTTCCGCAGCATACGCTGTTAGAAAAATTCGTAATTTAACTGATATAGAGACTGCTCGTTTAGTGTACTTCAGTTATTTTCACAGTGTAATGTCGTACGGTATTCTATTGTGGGGAAATGCCGCCGATATTCAGACTATCTTTGTTTTGCAGAAGCGTGCTGTTCGATCAATTTATAAATTAAGTCCGAGACACTCTCTCAGAGACAAATTTAAAGAGATTAATGTAATGACTGTGCCTTCTCAGTATATTTATGAAAATCTTTTATATGCCCATAAAAACATAAAATTGTTCAAAAAATACAGTGATATCCATAATATAAATACTAGAAACAAACACAAATATGTTGTACCTACAACAAGGCTCAAGAAAATAGGTGGCTCGTTCAGATGCCAATGTATACACTTTTATAATAAACTACCAAGCCACGTTCAAGATCTAAGCCTTAATAAATTTAAATCGTTCATTAAACGTAAGTTGTGCCAGAAAGCCTTTTATACCGTTAAAGATTATATTGAGGATACAAAGGCTTGGGATTGAGTTGCTTCCAATTTCTGCATTTTGAGTGTTTTTGATGTTTTTTTTTTTTATATACACATTGACATTAATGATTTTTTTTTTGAACTGACATTTGCTTACTTTTTAAAGTATTATATTATTTTAATTATTGTGAATGTGAAGACGATGTGGGTCATTTAATTTAGGCATTTTATATTTATTATTATTCTCTCTATGGTCTGGCAGTTTGAGTAATTTATGTGGCCTACCCAAATGTCCTTTCTTTGGTATTGTTCGTCGAATCGTTGAGCTCCTTAAGCCTTGAGTTGAGCTGCATGATTTCTGACAAATGCGTGCACTGACTGGACAGGTCCTCTCAATCTGTGTGGTTCTTTCCTCAAAAGACCATCTCAGACATCGACCTACATGGTCTTCATATAACTTGACCAAGATTATGTCTGGACTTTAAAAGAGACTATGACCTCTGAGTTTGTTTCGGCCTTTCTTCTCAGAGTAGTCAGATAGGAAACGCCGACCTCATCTAGTTTAAAAAAAAATTATGATTGACGTGTAAAAGTGTTTGTGCAAACCTACTTACAGAAATAAAAATCATTTATCATCATTTATCATTTATCATAATCCTTTACCTTCATTTTGCACCTTATTCTGTTGAGGTGAAATATATCCAACTGTTTGTTCGTCTTATTATACAATCTTACACTAAGGATAAAATAGTGTTTACACGCAAAAGAGGTTCTTGTTCGGTCGGGCTTAAAGACTGTATATTTAATTCTACTCTGAGGCTCCTGCAGGGGCCGCGACTTGTGTTTACGGGCTATGGTCATGTGAACAAATAGTTGCCTCACCGTGAGAACTTTGCATTCAGCGTAAAGTTCAGCCGTAGGGTACCGGTAAGGTCTTCTCGTCATAACCTTTAGTACAGCCCTCTGGGCGATCTCAAGCTGTAGGATTGCCGATTTAGGTGCTCCACCCCATACCGTCAAACAGTACGATAATAGGGACTGGCATAGAGTCAGGTACACCATTTGCAGGGTTTTTATGTCCGCTGTCTGGCGGAGTCTTTTAAATATAAATATGAGTCCTCGAGTCCGTTTGGTTACGCTTTCAATTTGTTTATGCCAACGGAAACTTTGGTCTATATATACTCCCAAATATTTGACGCAGGGAGATCTGGTTAAATATAAGCAACAGCAATCGGGAGCAGGCAGCAGACACGAGTGTGCTTTAATCTTAAAAGTCGGCGGAGGCAGATGGTCTGCTCGCATAGCAAAGGGGATAAACATGGTTTTATCAATATTCAGTGTCAGAAGATTATTTGAGATCCACTTCATTATACTTTTAAGAGCATTTTCAGCATTTTGCTTTGTTTGGCACCAGTCCACTCCGTTCACAATAAGAGCTGTGTCGTCAGCGTAAGTGAAGATTTTACCGTTTAGCAGGGGCATATCGCATAAATCATTGATGAATACAATAAATAGTGTGGGACCCAGAATGCTTCCTTGCGGAACGCCGCAGTTGATAGCCTCCTCACTACTAACATGTTCCCCTATCCTCACAACTTGTACACGATCACTTAGATAGTCATCAAAGATTCTTAAAGGTATGCCCCTTACTCCTACACGTTCCAGCTTGTCTAGAAGGATAGGGACAGAGACAGTGTCAAAAGCCTTAGCCAAGTCTAGAAACAGTCCCAAGCATTTTTGCTTTTTATCTAACTTCCGAATAGCATGTTCTGTTAGAGCCAATACTGCATCCTCCGTGGATATCCCAGTTCGGAAACCGTATTAGTTCCCAGATATTATTTTATTTAAATCAATGTACCGTGTTAGACGCTTGTTTAATATACGCTCCAGAACCTTGGATAGAGCTGGAAGGACTGATATTGGTCTATAGTTATTGACACTGCCTCTGTCACCCGACTTATAAACTGGATGCACAACTGCCTTTTTAAAAACCTTTGGGAAAATACCCGACGTGATGGACAGGTTACAGACATGTGTAATAAGAGGGACCAGGGTTTGACGACATGATTTTATTATACTGGCAGGGATACCATCCCATCCCACTGCGCAATCAGATTTTAAATTAATTATTATACTCTCGACCTCGTCTGCGTCAGTTTCTAGTATAACCATAGAGTTTGAATTACTACGATTATTTGGAGGAGCAATACTATTAGGAGTGGAATGGTTGCTAGAAATTCTGTCAGCCATTTCCTTGCCAATACTAGCAAAAAATTTGTTAACTTTGCTAAGAGAGGATTTAGGGTCATTATGATTTATGAGTTCGAAGGGTGGGGCAGGTTTGGGTTTTAGATTCACCACCTTATTGATTACATCCCAAGTTGACTTGGGACTGTTCTTCGCTTTCACGAATTCCTCTCTCTCAGAATTTTGTTTTAACCGCCGTAGTAGGTCATTGCAATAATTGCGGTACCTTTTATAAGTAATCATTAATATGCGGTTTTCTGGGGAACTGCTGGCTTGATTATGGAGATTATCACGGTGAGCTATACATTTTAGAAGCCCTGGAGTAATCCAGGGTTTTACATTTCTATTTTTCCGCGGGATTGTGATAACCTGGGTGTGGTTTTTAATAATTGTAGATAGGGTAGTAACTAGTATATCAGCAGCCATATTTGCGTCAGAAGCGTTGAGGACAGGTGTCCAGTCCGTATCATCTATTTCAGTTTGTACAGCCGCGTAGTCCACTTTTTTTTACCGTCTTAGGAGGTTTTAATTTTGGTTTTTGGTTCTCGATAAAGAGAATAAGGGGCAAATGATCCGTGATGTATGTCTCCAGAACTAGTGTTACGGCAGGGGCATTAGTGCGAAGTAGTACATGGTCAATACAGTTACTTAGACGCGTTGGGAATAAATGAGCGGGGAGAAGACCATGCATAGCATTTAATGTCAGGTATTCACCACAGTGTGCATCAGAACTCCCGGTCTTTATATCAATATTCATATCGCCCATAACCGCAACTGACGAGAAACCTGTCAAGGTTGCAAGAACATTCTGAAGACTATTATTAAAGTTAGCAATGTTTGTAAATGAAGGTGAGCGATAGAGTGCAACTATACAACACTTTAATCCCATTTTACACACTAGACAATTTCCTCCGATGAATTGCGGTTCTATTACTTCACACACAATATCGGTTTTGACATAAATAGCAACCCCATCATTTTGGTTATTTATGTTTTTTGTGCAGTATGAAACATAGCCTTCTAGTATGGGGAGGACAGGCGCTACACTGAGCCAACACTCAGATAGTACAAGGATATCGCACTGAAAGTTAAGACGGCACAATAATGCTAGGATTTGGTCAAAATTTTTGTTAATACTTCGCACATTTATGTGAAATATTTTTAACCCGTTTTTGTTCCCTAATTTACCTGAACACGACTCAGGAGAACATTTAAACGATTTGGATATTGTCAGGTTATCGAGTTCACTGTTTATTTCATTTATACTATCCATTTCTATTTAGTAAAATAACGTAGGTATTTATGCCATAAGAACATTGCTGGCGGAAAAGCAAGAACTCTTTTACATGGGTACCGGGTGGCCATATTCCAGTGATATTATTGTGCATGTACTCGTACTTAGATGAGTATGCGGGTGATGGCTGTTGGTGATGTACAACGGGAGTGAGTAGTATTTTGTGACAATGAAATTGTGTGAGTAGTGAGTAATAAACTAGTCTGGAACATAAATGCATCATCAAGCGTGGTATGAGTGTGTGTGTGTGGTAAAAATAGCAGTGTGTGAGATAGGTTTTTGAGTGTGGTATTTATGAGCAACATTAAATTTCTTGACATAATATTATAACCAGTCCTTACGGTGATGGTTAGCAGTTTGTACAAAATAACAGATATTATTAATAAAGAAAGAAAAGAGAAAACAAAAACAAAAAAGTACCGATAAATCTTAATCAAAAAATGGCTAATAGACTTTCCAGCAGAGCCAGTTAGTCACTGCTGGGACTTTAATTTATTGAGGGATATTTCCGACTCAATGCGAATTTGCTTCGTGCCTTTGTCTTTCCGCAGAAAGACACTTCCATTTGAACACCAGCAAAATGTGTAGTTGTTTGCCTTCGCAAACTCACGGGCGTAATAAAATAATTTTCTTGTAGTTGGGGGCATGTATTCCACGATGTAGACTGGTTGACGCTTACCGGTTAGACCGAAGGTTTCCGTGTTCAGCTTCTCCTCCAGGTCACGACCTCTATTATATGAACGGGTGGACAAAAGTAGGTCATTTTTCAAGGAAACAGACGTGAACTCGGCAAAAATAGACCTGGTGGTATCAGCTTTTCCCGGAAGGCGATATACATCCCGAATATCAGATGGCTTGATGTCCAGTTAATAATGCCAGCAAAATGGGCCATGAAATAATGCCCGTATATGTACACAATCCTTTCAGACCCTTAGACCATGAAATAATGTCTACTGAGGTCAACTCTGGCCATGAAATAATGCCAGCAAAATGGGCCATGAAATAATGCCCGTATATGTACACCTTATTACGATTTGTGATTTGTCTAATAAATAAATTTGTTTTCTTTACACTAAATAAAATAGGTAAGTACACCAAATGATGTACTGCTGTTAGACCATATTATTGTAATGTATTAATTTGTTCAATAATTATAATTGTCGTTGACAACATGTAGGCTAGGTATATTAAGGTGTTTTGTTAGTGTTCTCCTTCTTATACGAGGACGTATAATGTACCTTGGATGGCCGACTGTTATCAATATTATATTATTATATCGCATCTTATTAAATTAGCCATGTTAAACTAGTTTGTTTTAATATTAAAATTATTGTTTTGACTATTTGAGTACCGACCGAGCTCGTAGATCATGCCACGACGAAGGAATCATAGTGTATAATCTATGGAAGGAATGACAGCGCACCGCCGGTGCATAGCGGGAACAAAAATGGCGGGAAGAGGCGAGTTGGGATTGTCACTTCTTGTCAGGCAGCGCTACGAGATCGGTCGTGGCTAAGATTTCGTGATACGAGTAAAAAAGCTCAAGTTGTGTTTCTTAAAGATACCTAGTGTTGATTGTAAAGTATATTTCGTTTCGTGTGTTGGAGAAATACAATAAGTAAGTACATGGAAAACTGTCTATTATTTCTAAAAACCCCATCTCTGAAAGCCATAACCCTGAATAACAGTTAATATTATCATATTTAAACTATGATTAGACTTTCTGGAAGAGTACAGAGTTATCAATTATTGTTACCAGAACTAAAGGTGTATGCAAAATTTCAGCTCAATCGGATACCAACAAATGGTCGAAAAATGGTTTGCAAATTTTGACGGACAACTTACATACATACGAACAGTGCAAGCTAAATAAAAGCTTGTAAAAAGAAGAACTTCCCACCTACACTTGATTCGTCGGCAGCTTGATGTGTCGTCGTGACAAAAATACTAGGTATGTATTTTTGTTAATTTATAGGAGAGGTAAAGACGTACAGACGCATCATGTAATGTAATACGACGCGTGCGTTGATCCGAGTCGGAGTTTGTACGAACACGAAGTGTATTCGCAGTGTTCGGGAAGTCGAAGCGTGTTGAGCTCATGTCCCACACTATTCGTGTTATATGTATTAGGTACACATTAATCGCGTCTATAAGCAGATAGAAATATTAGGTCCCCACCTATGAAATCAGCGTTTTGTATGGAGAATTTTAAAGACACGATACACCACGATACAGGAGTAATTCCTAGTGTGGGGCAACGTTTTTATAAAAAAAAAAAAAAAAAAATTTAAAGAAGTTGCATTTTTCATACTAACATTTTCTTAATTTATTTAACAACCATGATGAACACTAATGTTTTAAAACTTTTATGCACTAATGTTTAAAAACTAAGATAACGTATGCCACTTAAATTAAGCGACAAAAATAAGTTTTGGCTAAGTTAAAACAAATACATAGTGGTCATTTCTACTAATAAAAAAGGAGTCATTTTCAAGGTATTTTTTATGTTTAGAAAACTATATGTACTAAGGTTTTTTTACTATTGGTAGTTGTCTATGATACTCATAATCCGATAGAATATCAAGCAATTGATGAATATTTTAAATAATAGAAGTGTTAGGGTTCTTTATTTGTGAGAAAAAAACGCCAATTTCATAGGTGGGAACCCAATATAATGAACACAGTGAAACAGTGGTTAAATCGTAAGAAACGTTTATTTTACATAACAAAATAATAAACGCAGGTACATTCGCTAAACAAAAAACAATAACATAATTAAAATTATAAAATATTGAAACAATATACACATTTTAACAAAATATACCTACGAAACATATGTTTACAACAAGATCACGTCGCACTGTGTGTCGGACGAGTCCTCTAGGAAGCTGTGCGCCTTCCGAACAACATGGGATAATACTGAACCGATGCAGAGACGATGCGAGCGGCGCGGCCGGCTACGCGCTACCTTGCAATACTTCCAAGGTATAATACTATCGTACTCAGAGAGTCAGAGCTCACGAAAGAAAATCAAATCTGGGTCGCTGTCGCTGGAAAAGGTGAAGAGGACTATTTAAGTATGTACTTAGGTAGACTACTGTATCATTACAATGTCCGTACGCAAAATACGCGCATTGACGTGGAGGTGCGGACACCAGCCCGTATTACCTATTCCCTATCATTACAATGTGCAAACCTACGGAGCCTGTTAACTAGAAGAGCTAGACGCTGCTGGTACCACCACTACTTTTTTTTTTTATTTGAAATGGGTTTGCTCTTGACTTAAATGCAGTGTTGAGAGGAAAGTCACACAGACAAAATGATTGCTTTGCTTGTGATCGCACGAGGTGGGTTAGAAGCGTAGTATGTGAAGCAGCAGGTAGATGGGGGGGTTTATGCGTGCAGCGGCGCGGCGTCCGGGGGCATGAAGGAGCGCACGATGGCGACGAGCGCCGTGTACGTGCCGGCCACCAACCCCACCACGCCCAGCACGAACAGCAACGCGTCCTTTACGAGCCGCACGCGGCCCGGCCCGAACTTGTCCGGGAAAGACACGCACATCTCCATGAGCGCGGGGAAGCAGATGCCGAGTGCCGAGAGGCACAGCGCGCCGAACAGCGAGATGAACAGCCCCAGTCGCGGCACCGCCACCGCCAGCACGACTGCAACAGTGCGCGTTCAAGTGTGAGTGAGCGATGCATTCATACATACAACGGACTTGGTGGCATGTGCTGAAGGTCCAAACCTCGTAACATCCTAGGCTACATTGTTGCGCGTATTTTGTTTAGTATGTGTGTGCGCATTTATAATAAAATACCAAGGCATTTCAAAGCTTTAAATGCAAAATTATTTAAAATAAAATTTCTTAAGTGTAGTGTACTCGAGTGTAGTTTTTATAATTTAAAAGAATTTATGGATAAAAAATGGTGATGATTTAAGAAAAAAAAAATGATTGTTTATGCTTGTCTTTAAAATTTTGCATGCTATGTTTTATGCTAGCTAAACATGCTTGTGCCTCAATTTGTATTTAATAACCTTGTATACCATGTTTTATGCAAATAAATATTCTATTCTATTCTATGAATACGGAACACAATATTGCCAGCAATGAACACGTGGTTTGACCCGACCCGGAGATGCCCGGGAACCCCATCATGCCAACATTAGGCCAGAGAGCAAGCTTCGCTTAAGGTAACCAGCGCACAGAAAGCCTCTCACTTGCAACAGTAGCAGTTAGAACATCGAAATTATACTTAATTTCCCGATGGGTTAGGTGGAGATAGATACCTAAATTACTATTTAGGTATCTATCTCCAGCTAACCCATCGGGGAGCGCAGGCACTACCACACTTACATGTGAGCAGGCAGAGAGCCACACGCAGCGCGTACTCGGCGGTGCGCAGGCGCGCGGGTGGCGCGCCGGAGCGGGTGAGGCGCGGCAGCAGGTAGCCGCGCCACACCACCTCCACGGGCACGTAGCAGTGCAGGCCGTAGCTGATGAAGATGGCCACCGCGAACATCGCAATCACGCTCGTCGCCAGCCTGCCACAACAAAACGCGTGTCACATGTTCGCTTGAAATAGGGATGTAACGAAACTTCGCCTCCGCAAGTTTAAACGGAGGTCTGATAAAGAAAACCGGCTCCAACTAAGTGATGTCCCTTATGTGGGATATAAATAACTCGAAGTTTCAAGATTTGCCTCCCAATTCACCAGTATGAACGGTCGCCAGGTTCAGTAGCAAATAGGTAACTGTTTATTGCAAAGACTATATGATTATATTCTCTATGGTTTAGTGGGACCCGGTTTAATTTATGAATTACTAAGAAATCGATGACATAGCCGTAAAACTGTTTTTTGTGAAATATAGTTTTCCTATCTTAAATTTGATTAATATAGGTCAAGCTGAGCACCTCCTCCTCCGTTGACATTAACATAGGTCCAGCTCAGCACCTCCTGCGCTAAGATTAACATAGGTCAAGCTCAACACCTCCTCCTCCGCTGAGATTAACATAGGTCCAGCTCAGCACCTCCTGCGCTAAGATTAATATAGGTCCAGCTCAGCACCTCCTGCGCTAAGATTAACATAGGTCAAGCTCAGCACCTCCTCCTCCGCTAAGATGACCTCCGTTACATACCTAATCGGAAGTACCTACTACATCTTGATCTTAATTTCGGTTCGGTATCACGAAAAATAGTAAGTAATTGCAATATGACTCTTTTCTCATTGTAAAAAGGCATAAATTAACTAGCACAATCTTGGTCATTCAGAATGATCAGTTATGGTGGGTGGTTGTTTATATTCACCGGCGCAACTCTGATTCAAAGACAAGTTGAAGCCGGTCCGCGAGAGTGGTGATACAAACTGCACTAGGGCAACTTGGTGTTTACTAACACCATCACCATTTCAATGCGGCTGATTCGTACTCATACGAGGAGGCGGCGCAGCGTGACTACATTTCTATTCATCTAATGATATGCGAGAGGCACCCGAGTGCCTCGAAACTTTATTTAGAGCACTCTGATATGAATTAATGTGTTTTAAAATAGGTCCATAAGAAACACTGAAATGAAGTATCATATTGTATATCACTCCTATGAAGTGTTCAACTCAATATGACCTGCGTATATGTATCAGTTGAGTTTCTCGCAGTTGTTATTACAACATAACATGGAACAGGATGCCGAGGGGGTCTTTGCGCCCGCGCACCGGCAATCGCCTAGTCCAGGGGTGGCGAACCTTTATGGATCAACGTGCCATTTTTTGTAAAAAAATGTTTGATGAGGTCATAGATGTGCCATTTTTTTTGTGATTACAGGGAAAATTATAAAACAATACTATCGATTCCGCGCTTCCCGCCTGCTGCTCCTTACACCGCGCCTACTCACTCCGTAAAGTAGGCTCAAACGCGTTCGTTTGTTAAATTTCAGTGTATTACGTAGGTACTTTTTCGATCGAAGGCGTGCGCAAAATAATTTGTCGCGTGCCACTGGTTCGCCATCCCTGGCCTAGTCCATTGATCTAACTCCTAACATCAAGTGGTTACGATATCATCGTTTTGATTCGGCCTCGTTTATCTTGCCTACCTGACGCACTGGCGCGATGGCGCGCCGAACACGGGTAATCCTATTTGTGACAAACTATGTAAGTAGGTACCTATTCGTGACCAACTGATTAACTAAATATGATTATAAAATGTTAACAGTCGGGGCTGCTGCTACCAATGTTTTTACTATTACATATTTTAATAGTGTTATTGTTTTAATGTTTCTTTCAGAGTGCGGAATAAATCGAGTAAACCTTGTTTGCACGAGAAGAGTTCTTCAAAGTCACCTAGTGTCGGCAAAAGAGGCTTCAAACTCTCGCTAATCAACTCCAAGTTAAAGTTCAATCCGTTTCCGTCCAAATGCTGACATTTCTTTTATCATTAACTTTCGTATGTTAGAAGCACGGCCGTTTACGAAGTAAATATTTAATTGCATGAAAAATGATGGCCGTGATATTGTTCTGTTTAACAATCTGTGTATACTGACGGTCCCTGCGGCAAGTCGAGCGTGACGGAGTCGCTGCAGTCGGACACGCAGAACACGTAGCCGAGCGCGCCCACCGCCACGTACAGCAGCACGATGACCAACATGCCCACGTTCAGCACGCCGCACGGCGCCACGAACGCCTTCGGGGTCGCCATGTTGTTCTCCAGCGCGATCACCTGCCACACGCACACTACAACCACGCGCCCACACATGCTCAGTCATTGACCAATTAACATCCAGCACACATTTTAAAATGTACTATTCTAAAATTAAATTGATTTAACAATAAAACTAGGCAGATAGATAATTATGTGTATCATCATAACACTTTGTGTAATAATAAAACTAGGCAGATAGATAATTATGTGTATCATCATAACACTTTGTGTAATAAGTTGAATGGCATAAAAGGCATAAAGTAAAAAGTATTCCAGCAGTGAAACGCTCGCAACGCAATGTCAAATGACGATGAAATGATGGTGTTGATTTTTTTGCACATCATATAAATAGATAGATCGCTTGGCAGCCAATTCCTATATAATAAAATGTAAAGTGGCGAAGCGTGACCCTCAACTCACCACTCCGACCGCCGTCAGCGCGAACAATATGGTGCCGAAGAACAGCGGGAAGGTGGCGGGCGAGCCCCACAGGTCCAGCGGTGCCGAGGACTTCTTGTTGGTGAGCAGGTAGTACACGACGATGCCCAGCCCCACGAACGTCAGCACGTTGGCGGCCGCGGAGAACGGTGCCAGCAGCTTCAGGCTCGGGATCAGGTTGAACGCGATCAGTGGTATCAGGATGATCAGCATGTGGAACTCCACCGCCATCACGTAGTACGGGTCTACCATCTGCAAACAATCACTGCTTACAGAGGTGAAAGGTGGAATTCCTTCACCATTAAACACTATTAAAAGGCGCGCGGTTGCGTCATGGAGCATGCGTGCCGGAATTGTTCTTTTATTGATATTGACGTAAGGAAGTGGGCACGACGCCGCCCCACTTAACTCAATTGTATCGGCCGCGATCTCACGAGCCGAGCTCAGCTGAGCTCATGTGTAGCGCCCAAACATGACGTCTCCCTAACAGTATAAACAAATTAGATGCACAGCAGTGTGTCAAGCCAAGTTCGGCGAAACACACTGGTGCATCTTAAGGCGACTGCATTGAAAAGAATGAGAAGCGCGATGACACAAAGCTGGTAATTTATTGCAAAATATGAAGCAATTATCTATTTACAAAAAACCTATTGTTTGGACTAAAAAATTAAAACACTAGTTGTTAGGCACCAAATTAAAGCCAGGTAAGGTGCAATTGGGTATAATAAATATAGATCACAAGAATAGTTAACATAAGGTAAAAAACACGCAAGCCGCCGGTCGCTAGCCAACCAACAATAACTCAAACTCAAACTCAACTCGAAACATTTATTTCAATTAAACCATTTACAGGCACTTTTGAATTGTCAAAAAGTCGGTCAGTCAGAAAATATGAAGCTAGATGCCCATTCTAAAGCGTAGGTACCTATGGAGAAGAACGGGCAAGAAACTCCATGGACACTCTTTTAAATTATAGTTTTACAAAAATATTAGTTACATCAATAATGTGAATTTATAATTATTGTGAGAACGATGTAAAAAAGACGTACGCGTTAAAAGTGTCCAGAGTACAGCAAATGGTAAGAAAACAACAATTCAATATTAAAATAATTAAAAATAAGCCGAGGCAGCTAAGTGATGACCAGCCCCAACTGACGGCGCCCGTTCACGAACATGACGCATAGATCGGCACCATTCAGCTCAACCATTTTGAAGGGAGCTAAATGATCCAACACACACGCCACCGTCAGCGAGACATTTGTGTGAGCATGACATACTATCAGCCGCCAGGGCACATTCAAGTCAATGAAAGACACATTACCCGGTAAATGGTACATAGGGTACATAGAACTCACATCTGTGCTATGCAATTATACAATACAAGGGAAATTGATTTTATACAATGCAAAGATAGTCTTACAATCTTCAGCAGCTCCAACAGTATTTCCATGTGTTAATCAATTAGTTCTGGTTGTGGAGCAGGACCAGCATTGAGCCAGGCATTTTTATCAGCGATGTAATCCCCTAACTTATAATATGCCTGACTGCATAGTGTGCGTTTTATACAAGACTTGAATTTTGTCTCATTCATTTCAAGAATGTGGGGAGGTATTTTATTATAACATTTTAAACAGTACCCCATAAAAGATGAGTCTACTTTAGCCAGTCTGAAACCTGGTTGAACTAATAGGTCCCTATTTCTAGTACTATAATTATGTCTTTCACCTCCTTTACTAAAAAGATGTAAGTTTTTTCTTACATACATGATATTTTCGTAGATTTATTGACAAGGCACCGTCATGATGTTAATTTCCTTAAACAGTTCCCTTAGAGAATCGCGCCTGCGGAGAATATAAATGGCTCTGATAGCTCTTTTCTGCAGAATAAAAATAGAATCGATGTCTGCAGCCCGTCCCCAAAGTAAAATACCGTAAGACATGATACTATGAAAGTAACTAAAGTAGACTAGTCTCGCGATATCTACATCAGTAAATTGACGGATTTTTCTGACAGCATAAGCTGCTGAACTTAGCCGTCCTGCAAGAGATGTTAAATGAGGACCCCATTGTAGCCTTGAGTCGAGCGTGATCCCTAGGAAAACAGTTTCATCGACGAATTCTAGTTTCTCTTGATTCAATATTATCTCACAATCACTACTCTTGACATTTGGTAAAGAAAATCTTATACACTTAGTTTTTTTTCCATTTAATACTAAATTATTAGCACTGAACCAATTTTGGACCTGCAGTATGGCGTTATTTACGTCGTCAAAATTTGTAGCACGTCTATTTACCTTAAAAATTAAGGAAGTGTCATCAGCAAATAACACCATTTGTGGTTGATTTTTTAATAAATGGAGTAGATCATTAACATACACTAAAAAGAGGAAAGGACCCAATATCGAGCCTTGTGACACACCCATTTTTACTGTTAAACCATTCGAATTGACACCATTTATTTGAACTTGCCGTTGTCTATCATTTAAATAAGAACTAACTAAACTGAGCGCAAGTTTTCCAAGTCCGTAATGCTCAAGTTTCAAAAGCAAGGTTTCGTGATCGACGCAATCAAATGCCTTGGAGAGGTCACAAAAGATTCCTATGGCGTCTTGGGCCTCTTCCCACGCGTTAAAAATGTGTTTTAATAAAGTTACACCAGTGTCGGTCGTACAACGTCCTTTGGTGAAACCATACTGTTGATCGTGTAAGATTTTATTCGTGTTAAAATGATTGAGCATTTGATTAAGCATTATCTTTTCAAACACCTTGCTGAAAACCGGCAAAACGGATACGGGTCTATAATTATTGGTGTCCTTACTGTCCCCGGATTTGTAAAGTGGTACATATTACCTTACTGTATTTCATTAAATCGGGAAAGACTCCTTGATCAACACATGAATTAAATACTAAGGCTAAGTAAAGTGAAATAGTCTCAATTATAGAGGTACAGATTTTAATAGACATTCCCCAAAGATCTTCGGTCAATTTGATTTTAATTTGCTTAAAAGCTTTTATTACTACTATGGGGTTAATATGTTTAAATTGAAATTCAACCGGGCAGGCTGGAAAGTTCACTCTTAATAAATCAATTGATACGTCTGATGAGGAATCTAAGGCTTCCGTCGTTTTTGATGGAATATTAGTGAAGAAATTTACAAATTCCTGAGATATTTCTATGTTAGAGCTTATGGCTCCACGTGAAGTCTCCAATGAGTAATCAGTGTTTCGTTTTTTATTCCTACTAGTTTCGTTATTTATAATTTTCCAAACAGTTTTTATTTTATTTTCTGCTGATTTGATTTTATTGCTAATGTACAGGGATTTGGCTATTTTACAAGTATTTCTAAAAATTTTGGAATATGTAGCAACATACTTGCTGAAAGTTTCAGTATTGATGTAAGGCTTAAGGCCACAGTCTTTCCCTACTTTTCCTAATAGCAAGCCCCTAGCAACCGGGTTGCATCTGTCGCCAACACCAGTGCTTTAGTATGTTGCTTGTAGAATAATCTGACAAAAAATCATATTGATTGTATGTACCAGGCCCACTGACCTGTATTATACAAGCTTGTAAGATAGAGGTCAGTGACCAGGCCACTCAGAAAATATTGCGAAAAGTTATGTATGAGAGACTGACCAGTTATAATCTATTTTGAAAATATGATTATTTGTAAGTAAAAAAAAACTTATAAACAGACCCACTAAAAAGCTAGAAATAAAAACATTTTAACCAAAAAAAAAGCGACTTCCAAAAAAAACATTACTAAGTGAAAAATAACTTTAATTTCGGAAGTCGGTGGCAAAAACTAAAATACAGATAGAAAGACACCGACTTCCGAAATTAAAGTTATTTTTCACTTTGTAGTGTTTTTTTTTTGAAAGTCGGTTTTTTTTGGTTAAAAAGTTTTTATTTCTAGCTTTTTAGTGGGTCTGTTTATAATGTATCTAAGTTACAATAGCCTAATGTCAACTTGCCCATCGCCTTTTACAAAATATTGCTTTTCCCCATGCAGGGACGTTAACAGTTGAGGAGTTCTTCTGGGTTTCCACCATCAGCTCTATTTCACTATTCGCATTGTGACGAGCATAAATTGCTTACCAACCATATTAAAGTAATCGAATCACAACCCGTGAAATACTTATTATTTAGTAGTTCCGGTGGCCATCTGTGGTCTTTTTCATCAGTTCCACTTCACCAAATGGTGGTTTTCGAGAGCAAATGCACGCGTTACTATAAAAACTAATGCATGAGTTACTATAAAAAATACCCAAATCGCTATAAGGTGTGCCTATAATATTTGAGGAGTTCCGTCAATTCCTCATAGATCTCATCATCAGAACTGGATTTTGACTAAAATGGAACCAATCTGGAAATATGTCCTAAAATAAAAAAAAACACTGGCACTCCGGTAGTGCCGACAGAAGTGAAAACTTGAACAATTACGAGTGTATTTTGTGAATCGTCTTATAAACAAAACACGCGTGTTAAGGTGTGTTCCTTATTTTATAGGGTTTTTTGCAAATCAGGTATGATGACCAAAGTGACTGGTTTATTCTTCTCGTGAAAGGAATTTATTCAGATTTACAAATAAGCACACAGGATAGACTTCAGTTCGTGGTGTTGGTCGCGGCAGTGGTAAGAGAAGCAAGCCGCTCGCATGGAGCTCGTCGTCAGTTATATATCCGTGGTTTAGCGCCATCTCGTCGTTGTTGGATGAACTACGTAGTTAGTACGCGAGGCCCTCGTAGTTCTTCCCGATGTGCATAGATGGCGCTGTCCTCAACAACGCGCGTCTTACGTTTTACGTCTTACGAATTTTCGATCAGGGTCACGTGACCTGACGCGAGTTTAGAAGTTTTTACCCATTCCAAAAAAAGTACACAGCGCCGCTAAAGAAGTTTTCACTTCAAAAATAAATTTCTTAATCGGTTCCTTGATAAATGACGGCGTACTGAGGTAACAAATACAACCGAATTGAGAACTTCCTCCTTTTTTTGAAGTCGGTTAAAAATAGGTACGTTCCAATTTCAAAATTTCCCCCACATTGTTTGCGACCTACGTTATTATCGTGTCTTATTAAAAAATGATGCTCAGAAGCAGGCCCGGGTAGAATGGTGCCGTGATTATGATAAACAAAACAAAGAAGCAGGCTCGTCTCGGCGTGTTTACGACATCAATACAGGTGATGAGTCTTGGTTTTATCAATACGATCCAGAAACGAAGCGCCAGTCGACGGTTTGGGTGTCTCAAAATGAATTAACGCCTACCAAAGTGCAGCGATCTAGAAGCGGGGGGACGAGCTCCGCGGGCTACTGCTCCACCACGAAAACGCGCCTCCGCACACCGCGCTCAAAACGAGGGACTTCCTGGACAGCACGCCGGTCAAACTCCTGAGTCACCCTCCTTACAGCCCTGACCTAGCACCGTGTGACTTCGTTTTATTCCCGAAAATAAAAAATCAGCTCAAAGGGATACAATTTTTGTCGTCGCGCGTCACCGAAAGATGCGCTGTCAGTTCGAGCAGCTTGTAAGTCTGCGGCAAACTGGAAAAAGTGTTTCGAAAACTGGTTCAGACGCATGAAACTTTGTATAGAGGCTAGTGGAGAGTACCTACTTTGAAAAGATTTAATAAAAAAATATTTACATTATAGAACATTTTTTATTATTTTCGCAAAACTTTCTGAGTGTCCCACGTATATTACTTAGTATGGTTTTTATTTTAAAAAGAAAGTTTTTAGAGGTTTCTTCATGATTTTTTTCTATCGTTTCAAATTAGTTGTATCATGTTTTCAACACACTATCTACCTAGCATAATATCCTGAAGAATGTCATATATTTTTCTGATTTTGTTTACTTTAGTCGATCATAATTATACTTTTATTTACGTTTTTTTTTTATTGTTTCTAAAACTTGCGTTTTTTGTGTTTAGGTCCTGTAAGCCCCTTAATAATAATAATCATTAAACAAACCAAACAAAGCAAACCATTTCGAGCTATTTTTGACCACTTTATCAGTTCTTGACATATTGACATCTAAATATCACTTTTTTATCACTAATTCACTGACTTACTCATCCAGACCCTAAACCTTAACTAGATGACTTAGAAAATTGAAATTCGGCATAAAGGAAGGATATCATTCGGGCGTACTTGTACAAAGGAAAAAAACGGCAAGGAGGTGAAATAATGTTTTCCTTGCTGCTGAATGCAACTTTTCAAGTTTTAAAGCATTCAAAGCTTAATTATAAACAATTGTTGTGACTTTGAAAACTTGCCAAATTGCATTCAGAAGCAAAGAACCTAATACACTATCTTGCACCTTTAGCTCCTTTCTTCTCTATTGTTCGTTTTTTAAAAGCTTTTATTTAACTTGCAATGTTTGTATGTAAGTTTGTATACATATACAGTATGTTAACTAACAGAGGGCGTTTCCGTTAACCCGCAATAGTATAGCATCCATACATGCTAAAAAAAATATTACCATTCGAAAATAAAATGTTTTTATTTTTTTATATTAAAATATGGGTGTCAATTAAATGGTTAGCATAGTATTGTTATTTCTGTGAGCAGAAAAATATAATCGGTGAGCAGAAATAGCTAATTGGTCAGCAACTCATGGTCAGCAAACATTTCAAAATCAATCAGCAATTTATGTCATTCTGGATGGCTGAAATTATTTTTGTACAGCATAAGGTGGTCGATAATAATAACGACAAACGCACATATTATTATAAACTTTTATTAGTGGAGAACGTGCTGATATTAGAACAAAAATGAGTGACTACGAAAAGAAAGAACTTCACTCGCTCTTGCATCCAATGTCGACGGAGCCCCGCTTCGCGGGGCTCCTATTTCTGTGAAAAGGGTTTAAAGTAACCTAACAAAACCGAACCTCGGGGTGGGAACATCATATGAACATTATACATTTTGATCAACAGCGCAAATGTTGTTATCGCAAATAAATATTCGATGAAATGAAAATTATGTTACCTTTTCACGCCTAATCCACAAAATCTTGCCGCTCAAGTAGTTATTTTGCGGACTGAATGTTTATTATGCAGACTCATGTTATTGTTGGCTGCCTATGTATGATTTAATTTTTGACCATTATCAAAATTAGTTGTGGAACAAGAATTGCTGCCTGATTTTTTTTATTGCAAACAAAATATTTGTATGCTGACCAAATTATTTAAATGCTGCTTTTGGGTGGCTCGCCAAATTTTATAATTGCTGACCCATTTAATTACATTTCTTAAAATATTCACTAAAAATCGTAAATTGATACTCTATTTATTTAATTAATTCTAATTTATTTAATTAAATAAATTCCGACATTGCTGTCCTTCAAGTACGCGTGTACAGAGTGTTTCTTTAACGTATCAATTTACGATTTTTAGTGAATATTTTAATATAAAAAAAAATAAAAACATTTTATTTTCGAATGGTAATATTTTTTTTAGCATGTATGGATGGATGCTATACTATTGCGGGTTAACGGGAACGCCCTCTGTTAGTTAACATACTGTATGTTCGGGTCAAGTCTTGCAACTGAATCTATTAAAGAAATTTGACAGATTGTAGTAGCTTGATGTGCTGGCGTCTGTACACAAGTAGGTACATAAATCTCGCGACAAGCTTTTATATCATATAAATTGTGTAATGTAATAAATTGTTGGGTTTGATTTAATTTAAAGTTTATTTTCTACTTTTTAGAGCATTTAAATAAAATCTTGTTTTTAAAAATGTTTTTCCCTATTTCTCACAGCTCATCTCAGTTGCAAAAACGGAGTTATAGGAGTTTGTAGTAGCGAAGACAAAAGTTAGGGTACCGACCTTCTTTATGTTATCAGCGATGAAGACTATGTAGACGCAACATATCCCTAGCTGGTAAACCACCAGGAAGACGTCTACCGTGGTAGCGAACGATCCGGCGAACCGGCGCAACGGCGGGGGCCCCCCCTCGAGGGCCGCGGCCATAGACTGCGGGTAGGTAAGCAGCGGCACGCGTAGGCGCTGGCAGGCCGCGTACTGGGAGCGAACCTGCACAGGACATGCCGCGTGGTCACAAGTATGAGACGAGAACAAGTGCTGTCTCCACAGACGTAGCTGCTAAGTGTTCACAATCACTGGTTCTTCAAACACTGTGGGCCATGTGCCAAATCATGCAATAATAGTAGATTATTCACTAAGGAATAAAGGAGTGAAGACTAGAATCCTGTGTGCAGTGAGGGATTCAATCTCACCCAAGACGAAGACACCTTTATCCTCTAGGAAATACTCTACTTTTGACACATTTTGCGCGACAATTTTTTTCTTTTTTTGTAAATTCCAAATTAATGTATTACCTACATTATTCAACGGGTTATAATGAAATTCAATAAGTACAATACTATTACGCGGCTAGACCCTTAATGACTTTCTTTTGTGTTTACATGAAATGTAATTTGGCATTTTAGTAAGTTGATAGGTATCTCTTTTCCACGTCAGATATTTAATTCTGTCAAAGCTAGATCTTTTTTTTAGCGTGTCGAGAGCAATCTAAATGGACTCGGCCCAGAATTCGGCTACTTGTTTGGCGCCATTACCAGAAAGCTAGATAATGAACCAAGAGTTTGTGACAAACTCTGAGTCCATTGTTCTTGTGTTTATTATTCTTGTCAAATAATTCCAAAGTAAAGTTGTAAACTTAATGGTGGCATGCGACTCACGAGGACGTGAAGGCAGTGCGTCACTAGCGCCCCGACGATGATGGTTGCCAGCACCCCGGTGACCAGGCCGGCGCGCGCGAATGCTTGCGGCATCGCCAGGATGCCGGTTCCGAGGCTGCATTTGAGCAGGTGCACCAAGGTTTCCCAGTTGCTGCAACAGTCAGTACCACGGCATGAGGTCCACTCCCGCCTGCCGGCGACTACTACTGCTCAGTTGTTTTACAAACGCTTTCCTATTACTTATTACAAACGTAGAGCTACATGAACCCTCGTCTTCCTCGGATGGGGGCAGACACTACAGAACGCCTCCTGCTACGATCCTTACATACTCCTGTTGCTTCATTTACGTTCATGCATCATACACGCGTACCGGTTGCGGGTACCACACCTGAGCTTTCTAAAGAACATCACCAAGAAGGTCACTACGTCCGCCGTGTAAATACTTTAGTTAATCGCCTATCATTCATCCTCTCAAGATGACCAAACCACCTAAGCATATGTTCTCTTTCAAAGTTTTTCACTACATCTTCTTTCGAACCGCAACGTTGCGCGTTGGCGTAGGTACTACACAAACCGTCAGCATATCATTCATAGTTCATGCACTCATGCTTCGCAAGGAACGCATATCCACAGCATTAATTTGTACTACTTTCATGCTTCTTTTGCTACACCCAACATTCACTTCCATACATAATCCGCCGCCCACTGTATGTTTTGTAGTGTTAAATATATTTGAGTTATGTTTTGTATTTTTCTTGGTGTACAATGCTGTATATATATAAATGAATAATCGTAGAAACCAAGATACCATTGTTTCTTTTTTTTTACTAAAAAATGATAAGGCATGAAAATTATTACAGTTTTGCTTACTTATATAAAACTTATATTGCTAAGACTTACGTGCCTGAACTAGGTAGTCCTGTGTTTCAGGCGAGAAGAGCTAAAATAGTATTTTAAAATTAATAAATAATCGAAAGTTGACAATAGACAAATAATTAATTATACATATTATGTTGAATAGCTTAACTCTTAGTTTCTAAACTTGATAAATATGTAATGCAGGTGAATTTTGTATACCTATATTTACTTTAACACAGTAAATTTTCTGTTTCTTCATAAGACATACTTTGGAGAGCATTCTTCAGGATTCTCTTACAATTTGTATACTTAGTTCACAGAATAAAAGTTTGCTTTCGACTTTAGTCTATTATATAGGCGAGGTCCGAGGTATAGGTGAAATTAAAAAAAAATTAAAAGTGTGAACAGGTAGTCGAACCTTTTAGGACATTAATTGGTTGATCACAATCGCATGTAGGTATATGTATATCACCATTCGCTTTATTTCTTGCATTCACTCTCCTTTTTACATCTCACCACTGTCGACCGTTAATATATTTCACAGAGAGGCTACTTCTCGTCATGAATATAAATATAAATATTATTTGTATTATAAAATGATGAAATACAAAACACACACAGACGAAGTCGTGGGTAACAGCTCGTTTATAAACCTTTTAATAACTGAACTGATTGAATGAAGGTGAGGTGGTCCATAGTGCCTATAGCCAAAACGTAGTTTTAAAATCAAATGATACTGCTTAGCTTAGGTCTTGACGTAGTAGGTAAAACTTTTTCCTGGTGTCGATCACTTACTTCGTAGGCTTGGGCAATTGGCGATGTAAGTGCGGGTCGTAGAAGTCGGAGGAGCAGTCCCTGCAGACAAATACTTATATTATGTATATCATACCGAGGTACATTGTGTTCTTATTCAGATATTATAATATAAATATATTATAATTACTAAAAATTGTGTCGTATTTACAAACACGCGGAGATAGGGCTGTAGATGATATAATCACATCAAGGACGCTCGGGAGCATTCGCCCATGGGCTGTAGATGATATACTCATATCAAGGACGCTTGGGCGCCTTCGCCCACGGGGTATAAATTAATTATATACTCACATCAAAGACGCTCGGGCGCCTTCGCCCACGGGCTGTAGATGCACCGTCTCCGACTTGCTGCTGTCTTCCATCATCATTGCGTCTGACAACATACAAATTTAGTCATGCTATAATGTGTTAATTTATTAATTAGCTTCTGACGACTTCGCTCAGATTATTTACTCTGATCACTAATATAACTGTGCTCGCGAGTCGCAACACCCTGCACCGTCCCGCGCTTGTGGAGCAACGGCGCAGCAAATTACCAGCAGAGCTTATTGATGGACAAAATTAGTTGGACTAAGTAACATCACAACTTTGCAAATAAACTGAGACATCCAACTAAGTGCTTACCTCGGTAGGCGTGTTTACGAGTTGTTTCGTATCTTCGTAAGCTTTCAGCTCGAACTTCAGAATTGTTTCGAGTGCCTGGGGAGCTCCGTGGACGAATATAATAATGGGTTCGTGGAAACTGTCCATATGGTCGGGTCTAAGATCTTCAAGACTCGTCGTACGAATACAAAAAAGAAGCTCTCTGTTCCTACTTTGCGGCTCATGAAGGAGAGGCGCGAGATGATCCTGCAGTCTTCAGATGATGTGCTCAAGTACCGGCGGCGGCTCAATAGACGGATCTCTAAGTCCTTGCAAAGCGACTTTCACCGCTTCAATACAGACCGCTTCCTCAAGCGATAGAGCGGAATAAAGGCTCCAAGGTGTTTTCTAGAGATCTTTCTATTAGGCAGAGCCAGCTTACGTAACTAAAGACCGATGATGGCAGGATCGTATCCGCCAAACCTGCGCTGTTGAGAGAGATCGAGAGGTTCTATGGACAGTTATACACATCAACAAGTAACCCCGTTACAAATCTGACAAACGACCCAAGAACTAGATTGATCCGACACTATACCGAAGACATCCCGGACGTCAGCTTGTACGAGATTAGGATGGCTCTAAAGCAGTTCAAAAACAACAAGGCGCCGAGTGATGACGGAATTACGACCGAACTCCTGAAGGCCGTCGGAAAACCCGTTCGTAGGGCCTTTCAGAAGCTGTTTGGTTCCATCAAATTCGAGGGTAAAACACTATAGGCATGGAACAGATGTTTGGTGATACTTTTCTTTAAGAAGGGCGACAATGCCCTTCTTAAAAATTATAGGACCATCTCACTTCTGAACCATGTCTACAAACTGTTTTCAAGAGTCATCACGAACCGTCTCGCGCGCATGTTAGACGATTTCCAGCCTGCCGAACAAGCCGGATTCCGTAAAGGCTTTAGCACCGTAGACCACATACATACGCTGCGACAGGTTATACAGAAGACCGAAGAGTATAACTTTAAAAATTCATGACTCCAGGCTTTGTTTTTGTGTCCCATTTTTGATGTTTATATAAAAAGAATGGAAATGGTTAAAAAGAAAAGTTTCACGTGCTGTGCACAATAAATGCACTGAGTCTAAATTAACATACACCCAATTATTATTAATGCGTTATAAACTTCTAAGCTTGGAGTCAAGACGCAGCCTACTAGTGGTCATTATGCTTCATGGTCTATGCAATAACAGGTTCGACTGTCCAGATATTACTAATATCTATGTTACATTCTACCAAGAACTGTGATGCGTCGGGGGGCGCGTGTACCCCGGCTGTTCCACACCGCAAGGTGCAGTACTCACGCTGGTGCGCGGGCGGGCGCCTCTCCGATGCATTTAAGATACGTATAACACCCACTTTATCGATTTGGGTATATTTGCGCTTACACACTTTAAGTTTAAAAAGATGGCTACTGAATCCTTAAAATCTTACACCTATATAAAAATATTAACGAGTACTTCTTACTCTTCTGTAAAATTAACGCACACATTATACAATGTGTCAATAAGCTATTATTTCGCGAACATTGGTGTGGGTTACACGTTAACATAGTTTTTAATCTATTTTGTCACACTAAAATTATTATTGTAATGTGTAACTGTTTTATGTCCCAATAGTAGCTGCTAAAAAGCCTGCTGAATCGCAAAAATCGCGAGTAAAAAAAGCGAAAAAACCGAATGGGGGTAAACGGAGCCGGTCGAAACCCAACAAGGTTTTGAAAAGACAGGATCCAGAGCAGGGCACGCGACAAGGATGGTTTCATCAAGGTGGAGAAGAAGAAGAAGCAGCCTCCTTGTCGGAACCAGGCGGCACCGCGCTGGCAGGACCCAACATGCTGCTGCGTCCAGCAATCCCGACGACGCAGCTGTACGTGTCCAGACTGCACCACTCCACGAAGGTTGAGGAGATCGTGGAGTACATGCTGTTATACCTTGCCAATGATAGTGAAATGGCTGACCGCCATCCAGACTTGCCTAGTCAGCATTTAACAACTTAGACGTCATTCTCATTGAGTTTGTAAGGAGTTTGTTCATCTTGAAACTCGGTACGGGTCGGAAGTCCTAAAGTCTTTATTACTATTTTCCTATATTCTAATTCAAGTGTTTCCTAAATCCAATAAACTCTGTTTCCAGTGAATCAATAATAGTTTTTTTTTAAAACAAGATTCCGGGATCTCCTATAATATTTGGTGGCAGCGGTGGGATACGAAAATCCCCTACCCGAATACGTCTCTGAAATAAAACACTAAATCCGAGAGTGCCAGTGAAACTTAATCGTTCTAAAGTGCCGAAAATTAAGTGCATTATCAAACCTCCACTGTGTCGTGTTTAAGTGCAATAAATCAAAGTGCCTGATCGACACACTGTCTTGTGTGTTCAACCTGCAACCGAGACCTGATTCCACCCTCTGCTGGTGCAGAGGTCTGCTACGACTGCTGTTCTGCTGGTTACCGCTGGATAAGCGGTCACGATGATCCTGAGTATCCTCATGATGACGGCGTTCCTGTGAGTGATTTAAGAAATATGTACTACAGCTACTACTATATCCTATTGCGAATACCAGAATTAACTCAGAGCCATCTTTTATCGACATATTTTTAATTCTAGTTCATTATTCCTAATACATTGTAACTGATAAGGACCTTACTGTATGGTTGCTATACATTTTGTTTACATTACGCATTCATAACACTGAGTCATTTGTACAAATTAACTTAAGGTGCAGACGATTTCTTATAGTCAATAAGTTTATATTTGATTTAGTAAAATTGAATCATGACTTCCAAATCTGAAACAAAAGAGGAAAATTCCAGTAGCTCTAAGAGTACAAAGATGGAAATCGAGGAAAAAATTGAACTTGGTATTCTATTCAAATTCATTAAGCCATTCGATGGCTCCAGGGAAAAACTAAATCCCTTCATTGCAAATTGCCAGAGCGCCTTTAACACAGCCATGAAAACACAGAAACCTATTTTATTTAAATTCATTTTAAGTCAATTAATAGATAAAGCTGAAACTACATGCAGTGTCAAAGAGTTCGAATCCTTTGAGCAATTCATTGAGTTTTTAAAGCAGCAATTTGGGGAAAGGAAGCATTACGCTCACCTACTCACCGAACTTCAGGACTGTAAGCAAAGCTCTGCTGAAACAGTTAACCAGTTTGCATTAAAAATAGAAACATGCTTAGCGAAACTACTTACGGAAATAAATATTTCTATTCCGACGAAGAAGAAAACAGAATTAGCAGGACGTGTGGCTGCGATGCAAGATCTTGCACTTCATACTTTCATAATAGGACTCTTGCCACGGGTGTCGCAAGTCGTTAGATGCCGCAATCCAGACTCGTTAAACTCCGCTATAAGCTTCGCAGTCGAAGAAGAAAAAATCATCTCTAGTAGGTATTTATAAAAGATCCAATACTTACTCCAATAACGATAAATCCAAAAATATGAACTCTCGCCGTGTTTTCCAATCGCTACGTTCTCCTACTCCACGACACCAGGTACCCGATCATTCAAAAGCAGTAAATACCAACGACATGATATGCCGCTACTGCAAAAACATAGGTCACACTATTGAAAATTGTCGCAAAAGACAATACAACAATAGCAGGAACCAATCTGCTGCTTCTACTTCAGATGGTCGTCAATCTAACCCTACACAAGCTTCAAGTTCTAAGCCAACTCGCAAGGTTTTTAACGTAAATCCGGAAGCCGATGAAGTCGACCAAAATGATTTAAACGAGTAAAATTTCCCGAACGGTGTCGCGCGGGAAATTCGTCCTACTATATCAAAGCCGATGCCTCAATTCTCACTGTATCCCCTGAATCACGTACTAAATCCACTGTATCCTCTGAATCACGTACTAAATCCACTGTATCCCCTGAATCACGTACTAAATCCACTGTATCTCCTGAATCACGTACTAAATCCACTGTATCCCCTGAATCACGTACTAAATCCACTGTATCCCCTGAATCACGTACTAAATCCACTGTATCCACTGAATCACATATTAAACCCGCTGAATCCGCTGTTCCTGCCAAATCACTACCTAAATCATGTAAATTACCAAATTCTACAGCAAAATCCACCGATTCTATTCTCGTTGCAAATTCCCACATTTCACCTCCAAATAACTTGCCAAACCTGAAACAAAACACAAATGTGAAAATCTATAAAATATATAAAAATACAGAAAAAAGATACTTACCTCACGTAATAATCCATACCCCCGTCGCTGATAGGCCCTTATCCTTCCTAATTGACACAGGTTCCTGCATAAGCCTACTGAAACTAGATTCTATGTCCAAAGTCCCAAAATTAAATGATAATATAATAATCCTCAAAGGAATCGATCCTGGAAGTGAAACAACTCCAACTCTAGGTAGCTTCAAAATGCAAATATTCAAAAATATGACAAACCTTATGCCCACGAATTTCACGTTGTCGAAAATATTAGCTTAAGTTTCGACGGCATCATAGGCAATGACCTCCTGAAAAACCTAGGTTGTCAAATCGACTATTGTCAGGAAACCTTACAGATAGATGAAGAATACATACAATTAAAATTCGCTGAACCAATATTTATAACATTCCACCTCGCACTGAAACTGTAATTGAATGCACAGTAAGTAATCCAAGTATAAGAGAAGGCATGATAATAGACCAACACATCTCTGATTCATTATTAGTTGCCAATTGCATCGTTAACGTTAAAGAAAACAATCGTATTAACATCACAGTTGTCAACATCTCAGAAGAGTCCGTCGTACTCCAATCTAACCTTAATCTAACACTAGAACCTCTAGGTATTCAAGCTTGTTTGAATACTCAAACATTATCACCTCTTACTAATGCCTCTACAAGAACCAACGAAGTTCTCAAGCATCTTAGGATTTCTCACCTAAATGAGGAGGAATCTAATGTTCTATTACAAGTCTGCTCAGACTTTTCCGACATCTTCCATCTTCCAGACGATCAGCTCACATATACTAAAATTACCGAACATAATATCAGAACAAGTACAGATATCCCTATTCAAACTAAATCTTATAGATTCCCCGAATGTCACAAAAAGAAAGTTGAAAATCAGATTAACAAAATGCTAGAACAAAACATAATAACCCCTTCAAATTCACCATGGTCCTCACCCATTTGGGTTGTGCCCAAAAAGCTAGATGCTTCGGGACAACGAAAATGGAGAGTCGTTATTGACTATAGAAAACTCAACGACGTTACTATTGGAGAAACATAATATCCTATTCCACAGATAACAGAAATTCTAGACCAAATAGGGAAAAGCCAATACTTCACAACTTTAGATTTGGCTTCAGGCTTTCATCCAATTCCAATATCCAAGCAAGACGCCCATAAAACCGCCTTTTCCATACCTCAAGGTCACTTTCAATTTACAAGAATGCCGTTTGGGCTAAAAAACGCGCCTTCAACCTTTCAAAAACTTATGAATACATGTTTATGTGGACTTCAAGGCTCACGTTGCTTTGTCTATTTAGACGACATTGTAGTGTACTCTCCCGACTTACTAAGTCACATTCAAAATCTATCCGCTCTTTTCAATAGGCTCAGGAATTATAACTTAAAACTCCAACCAGACAAATGCGAGTTTCTATGCAAAGAAGTCGCTTATCTTGGTCACCTTATCAACAAAGATGGTGTACAACCAAATCCCAGAAAAGTCAAATGTATCATCGACTTTCCAGTACCAAAATGCCCAAAAGATGTGAAATCTTTTCTTGGACTCGTATCTTACTACAGACGTTTCATACCTGACTTTTCCAAACTCGCTAAACCATTAACATCCCTTCTAAAAAAGGATACACCATTCAACTGGAACAATGAACAGCAATTAGCTTTCGAAAATTTACAAAATAAATTAGTCACATCACCAGTGCTAGCATATCCTGATTTCACCAAACCCTTTATCCTTACCTGCGACGCTTCCAATTTCGCTGTTTCTGCCATATTATCGCAAGGTCCAATAGGAAAGGACCTCCCAATCGCTTACGCGTCTAGAACACTCAATAAGGCTGAATGTAACTATAGCGTTACTGAAAAGGAATGCTTAGCTATTATCTTTGGAACTATAGCCTTTCGCCCCTATCTTTATGGAAATCGATTCACCATAATCACAGATCACAAACCCTTGCAATGGTTATTTAACTGTAAAGATCCTGGTTCTAGGTTAGTACGTTGGCGACTCAAATTAGAGGAATTTGACTATGATATTGTATACAAGAAAGGGAAAATTAATACTAATGCTGACGCGTTGTCTCGATTTCCAGTTAACCCCATCCAAGGTAAACCTTCGCAGACCTCTGACCCTCTACTACTAGATCCTGACACTGAACTCGATGACTTCATGGAGGACCCTAATATTATTCTACCATCTCCCATTCCGTTTTCCTTCGACGATAGCGACCTATTAAATCAAGAAACAAACACCGACTCTAACATACTACAAAACCCTATACCACAAGGTGAAGCAACGCTAACTCCAGATCTCATAGATCTAGGGCCGAACTTACCTTATCTTGATATTAGCCCCAACAGTGCTGACCTCAACCTTGACTTTGACTCGTTACAAATCCCTTCGCCAAACGAGCAACCAAATTTAAACGATGATAATTATTCCCAATTTCTAAAATCAATTCCAAATAAAGAAAACATCTGCAACACAATTCTAAAAGAACACAACGAAAATCTCCTAAAGACTACCTGCAAAATAATATTAATCCCTACATCTATAGATTTAGACGAGTCAAATCCTTACATATCCGAAATTCTCCTAAATTCCGGCAACCAAGACGAAATCCTTAATTCTGAAAAAGAATTATACCGTTTTCTAAAAACTAAATATGATAACAAGATTGTTTACTTCATCTTCACAAAAGTTCACTACTTTGACGAATCATCTTATCCCGCTATCTATGACACTCTGAAACAAGTAAGAAACGAAATCCTGAATTCCGAACGAACAACAGACATTTCTATCTCCGATTTCAAAAACCCATTCGACCATCACTCCTACACAAAAATTTACAATATCCTTACTCACATTTTTAACAATACAAAAATTCAAATCCATGTTTACCTAAATAAAACAATATACCCTACTCTGAGCGAGCGACCTAAAATCATGCGTGAAAACCATGACATTCCTACAGCTGGGCACTTAGGGTCGACACGAATGTATAACAGAATCCGAGAACAATTCTATTGGAAGGGCATGCGAAGTGATATAGAAGACTATGTCAAGAAATGTAAATTATGTCAGGAAAATAAAGCACTGAGAAAATTAAATAAAGCTCCAATGGAGATCACTACTACATCCACAGCTCCGTTTCAGAGAGTAGCATTAGATATAGTAGGTCCCTTACCCGAATCTGGACCAGCTAAACTAAAGTATATTCTCACCTTACAAGATGACCTAACTAAATATTCTATCGCATATCCTATACGTAGTACAACCGCAGAAGAATCTAGCGATTGTCTTATCCACTTTATATCCCTATTTGGAATTCCTAAATCTATTCTAACTGATCAAGGCACCAATTTTACGTCCGAACTTTTTAAAACAACTTGCCAATTTCTTAAAATCAAACAATTATGGTCATCACCTTACCACCCTCAGACACAAGGAGCTTTAGAACGTAGTCATTCAACCCTCAAGGAATATTTAAAATCCTTCGTAAACGAAAACCAAGATAATTGGCCTACTTATGTGTATACAGCTATGCTAACCTATAATACAACAGAACATTCAACTACAAAATTTACTCCTTATGAGTTAATATTCGGTCACAAACCCTTTATTCCTAACTCTATCTATGAAAATGAACTTAGTGCAACATATTCAGACTATATTAAAATGTTACAACATAAATTTAAATACACCAGAGAAAAAGCTCTGGAAAACATACTAAAATCCAAGGAATCTTCTAAATCCTATTACGATTCACATACTAAATCACCACCACAATACAAGGTCGATGACTATGTCTATCTTAAAGCCCACCTGAGGCTCAAAAAGGCACTATCGCCTATCTGGAAAGGACCATACAAAATCATCAAGGTTTATGGTAATAACACAGCTACACTTCTTATCAACAGACGTCATGTGACTCATCATTTCGATCAAATGAAACCCGCGGTAGCTAAAGACCCTGTATTATTGTTAGAAATCGACTAGAATATTTTTTAGAAATAGTTAGCATGTAAGTATTAGTTGATAATTATAATAGGACTTTAAACGTAGTTTAATTGATTTTATTCATTCTATTTCAGCGCCTCGGTCAATGCGCATCAAGACCTTATCAAGCCACTTCCTTCTAACTCCAGCCGGCATATACTTCGATAGCCTAGGAAAACTGAAAACAATTAATGGAAAATTAAATATTATTAGTCACGTAAACATTTCCCTTATAAATCCTCATCTTACTAACCTCAACGATATCTTAGGCATAGTTAAGAAAACATGTCAAAAATCGAGCAACCTTCAATGCGAAAATATACTATCTCCACTCACAGTTCGATACAACGATATTAAACGCGAGTTCGATTCTATCTCACATTTAATGTCAAAACGTAGTAAACGTTCAGCATGGTTCGGCGGAATAGGCACCGTTTTCAAACATGTTTTTGGCACTCTAGACGAAGATGACGCATCAAAATACGATTCCGCGATTGAATCCATTCAAAACCACGAGAAAAAGCTCGCGGAACTAATGAAAGAAAACATCTTGATCACTACTTCTACTATGGAATCTTATAAACAAACGATTAATAAATTAAAAGATAACGAAGATTCACTTAAAAATACTTTAAGTCAACTCATATTATTGCAATTAAATAATATCACAGAAACTTCTAAAATTGTAATATCTGAAACAAAAATCTATTCCATACTTGCTAACCTTGAAAGCTCTCTACTAGCATTGTCGTTTCAGCTTGAAGACATAACAAATGCTATCATGTTGAGCAGTCAAAACATCCTGCATCCAAACATAATAAGTCCGGCGCAATTATACAACGAACTCGCCGATAACGACCGGTACCTGCCTAGAGATACTGGAATTCCTTTAGCGCTAAGTCTAGACAATGTCCACTTAATATTAAGCATATCTGAAGTTGCATGTTACTATGTATTATAAGAACAAACTCGTATTCGTTTTACAAATTCCTTTAGTTACTAATGACGAATTTAACTTGTATCATAATTTAGCATTACCGACCCCTCACGGGTCAGATAACCCAAATACTTTTAGTTTAATTTTACCTTCTAGTTCGTATATTGCTATCTCTAAAGATAAGCTAATCTTTTGTAACATAGATAACTTAGATAAATGTAAAACAATAAGCTCTGAGTTCTTTCTGTGTGATATACCTACGGTACTGTTGACAAGCGGCACTCCTACGTGTGAAAGTGAACTATTAACAAAAACGATTAGTGCTATCCCCACGCAATGTGAAACCAAAACAATTGTCGGCGAATTGGACATTTGGAAATCACTCACAAACAATCAGTGGATTTTCGTGCAATCTCGTTCAAGTAAAGTGTCAGTGGATTGTGATAACTCCGAATTACGCGAAATCATAGTGTCCGGAACCGGTATATTACGAATCCCAAACCAGTGTACAGTGTACACAAAAAGTGCGAGACTTATTTCGTCTAAAGACGAAATCAATATAGACATTCCTATTCCTAGCTTAGACTTTAGCATTATCAATGATTCCTGTTGTAAAATAGATACTAAGACCACTAGTTTAAATAATAATATATCCCCTATTTTACTACAAAACATCGATTTGGATGATTTAACTATAAATAAACGAAATTATAAGATATTGTCAGACTTAAACAAATTTATTGATGAAGAACCTATTCTAGTAAAATACGGGACACATTATTCTATATTAACTATATGTATTTTAATAATAGTGATATGTTTTATAGCATTTAAGTTATATATAATTATTTCTAAGCATAGATCTAAGTTCTATATCTCCTGTACCAAACCGACGACCCATACCGACGACGATGTCAATAACCATAGTATAAATACCGAACCTGAAAACTCTGCAATTCCATTACCTAGATTACGGGAAATTATATAAATTCCTGAATTTCGGCTTTTATCCCCGAATTTCAGTCTTTTGGGGGGGGGGGCTGTTATACCTTGCCAATGATAGTGAAATGGCTGACCGCCATCCAGACTTGCCTAGTCAGCATTTAACAACTTAGACGTCATTCTCATTGAGTTTGTAAGGCAGTTCATCTTGAAACTCGGTACGGGTCGGAAGTCCTAAAGTCTTTATTACTATTTTCCTATATTCTAATTCAAGTGTTTCCTAAATCCAATAAACTCTGTTTCCAGTGAATCAATAATAGTTTTTTTTTAAAAACAAGATTCCGGGATCTCCTATAATAATGCGTGTGAAGAACTGAAGATCAACTGGACTTTGAGGGTCGAGAAGTTGGAGTCGCGTCACAACACGAACTTCAAGTCGTTCGTGGTTCGTGTTCCGACACATCATCTCGAAAAGTTTCTCAAGGAAGAGTTCTGGCCGAAAGGTGTTGTGTATAGCCGGTTTCGTGGCCTGCTACATGACACCAGTCAGCGAAAAATGATGCAGACACTTCGTGTGCATTAGTTTTAGTGTAATTTTAATGTTGTATGTATTTATAGTATTTTTAAGTTATATTAATATTGTATTGTATGTTTTATATGGGCCTTGACGCCTGAAATAAATGGATAAATAAATAAATAAAAAAAAAATAAAATAAAAAGAACCTGCCTCTCTGCTTAGCGTGTGTAGACTACGAGAAAGCCTTTGATTCGATCGAGACATTCGTATATGCACTACGTGAGCTGAAAAAAACAACTGACTTAAAAACTGCCTTAACTAGTTACTATGCGTATGCATACGCATGGCTAAAGTATGGAATAATTCTATGGGGAAATAGTGTTGACAGCAACGAGTTGTTTATACTACAGAAAAAATGTGTCCGGATACTGGTCCATATTGAAAACGAAGAAAGTTGTAGACCACATTTCAAGAAACTGGACATTCTAACTTTGACATCAATTTATATATTAGAAATAAGTTTGTAAGACAGTATTCAAACTTCTTTGTCAAAATCTCTGACCAACCTCGCCGATATGCACCGCGTTCACGTTTCGAAAACACCCTCGTATTACCCCAATCGAAACTAAAACTACATAGTACTAGCCCTCACGTCACGGCAATAAAAATTTATAACAAAATACCTAATGCGATAAGAATGGAAGACAATGATAACATATTTATAAAACGACTCAGAAAATTACTAATTGACAATTGTTATTATACATTGAACGATTTTTTTAATGATGACATCTTAATGGATTAACTTTTATTTCTTTTATTTCTTATTTTTATTGAATTTTGGTTTTGTTTATTGACATTTTGCATTATTGTACTGTATTAGAATAATTTCTTTAACATGACTGTATTTTGACTACTATTTTAATGACATGATACCCCATTTGACTATTATTATATTTTATTTTGACTATTTTCTTTCTCTTTTTTGTTTATATTACTTTACATTTTTTCTATGATTTTGCTTATTAGAATAAATTCATTATTTTTTAATTATTGTTAAAATGCTACTACCAATATTATATAAAATTGTTGTGCCCGACAGGGTCCATGTGAGCTATACTTCTATTATAAGATCTTGTAAAACACATGTGATTGCAATAAATAATTGAATTGAATTGAATTGGATTAAATTGCACTGTAGCTTGCTTAGAATGCAATGGTAACAGCTGTACTAATCCTTCACCTACAATCCACATAAATGAGATCGATGACGATGACGACGAAAATAATGAACAATAATTTAGAAATGTATATATAGTTGATAATTCATTTTTTTTTTCGTAACTCTTATTTTTTGCTAAATATTTATAAATTAACATTAAAGTTACTATGCAAATATAATTTATGCGCTATAAAATTGAAATCTTTACTGTAAACATTTTTTTTCTCCTTGTCCCTCTCATTTTTCAGTAAATTGTTGTTGTAAATTGTTGTAATCGAGATCGGCCAATTTTTTTTTTTTAACTTTTTTATTTGATCTTTTAACAATGTAGTAGAACAGTTTTTATGAAAATTCATTGACAGGCCCTGGATTCCGAGATTTTACAATTTTTATGCCTTACGGCGCTCCACTATATAGGTATAATTATATGAAAACATGATGTACGTTGGAAAAAATCTACATCTTTTTAGTAAGATAAGTGACAGGCATAATTTTAACACTAGAAATAGGGACAAATTAGATCAACCAATCTTTAGATTTTACTTTAGTAAAAACTTCTTTTATGGGTTACTGTGTAATGTTATAATAAAATACCACTCGATATTCTTTAACTAAATGAGAAGAAATTTAAAACATGCATTAAACGCACACTATATAGACAAGCATATTACAAGTTGGATGATTATATCGTAGATAAAAATGTTTGGCTTAATGCTGGTCCTGCTCCACAGGCACTTGGGCTCACTAGTTAAAATTTCAATACTTGGAAGAGGTGCTTCCCTTTTTATTTTTTAGTGTTTCTGACATTCCGTACATAATTTATTTTTTATTTTATTCAATCAAATTTTAATTGTTGTATACTTCATTATTAAATTTATATCTCTTTCTGTTTAGTAGTAAAATTCTATTAATCTCTTAAATAAATTGCAAACTATTATAGTTTTGTATAATTTAGAAGCATTATTTTAAATTTTGTAAATTTAAGAACCATGTTTCCGTTTATTATGATTTTTTGATGTTGATTTGAAAGAGCATGGCAGTTGAGAACGTGTCATGCTCACTTAAATGTCTCATCGATGGTAGCGCGTGTGTTGGATCATTCGGTTCCCTAGAAAATGGATGGTGCTGATTCGCGCGTCATGTTCGTGAACGGCGCCGTCGGTTGAGATTGGTATCTCTTAACTGTCAAGGCTTATTTTTAATCTTATATTTTGAATTGTTTCTTCATGTGTCTTTTTTTACATTGTTCTCACATATATACAAGCAACAAAAATAATGTACCCAGGATTTTGTAATATCTTGATTAAAAGAGTGTCCATGGAGTTTATTGCCCGTTCTTTTCCATAGAGATCTACGTTTTGGAATGAGCAACTAGCTTCAATTTTCTGACTAACTGACAGACTATTTAATTTTGACAATTCAAAAGTTGCTGTACAAGGTTTAATATTGAAATAAATGCTTTGAGTTTGAGTCATCCATCCATAGACCAACCGCGGCAATCGTACTGTGCAGCTATTACATTTCTTTTAGAAAATATGAATCTTAGTTCTAGAGACCTTATGACCAGAAACAAATATGTATACGTCGTGTGTTCAAAAAGTAAGGTGACTTTGTATTTTTAAGAAAAAATATTTATTTATTTATCAATATTTATGTTGTCCCCTTCAAAGTAATCCCCCTCAGATACAATACACTTATGCCAACGGTTTTTCCAATCCTCAAAGCACTTCTCATAAGCACTTTTCGGTATAGCCTTGAGCTCTTCCAGCGATGCAGTCTTTATCTCTTCAATCGATGCAAATCTCCGTCCTTTCATAGGTCTCTTTAGTTTTGGAAACAAGAAAAAGTCACATGGGGCCAAATCCGGTGAATATGGTGGCTGAGGCATGATTGTGGTGTTGTTTTTGGCCAAAAAATCTCTCACAAGCAAAGATGAATGAGCAGGGGCATTATCGTGATGCAAAAGCCATGAATTGTTTTTCCACAATTCTGGACGTTTTTTTCGTATTGCTTCTCGCAAACGGCGCATAACTTCAAGATAATACTGTTTATTGACCGTACGTCCATATGGTAAGAACTCCTGATGCACCACGCCATGGTAATCGAAGAAAACAGTGAGCAAAACTTTGACATTTGATCGAACTTGGCGTGCTTTTTTCGGTCTTGGCTCATCTGGGCTCTTCCATTGGGACGATTGGACTTTGGTTTCGATATCATAACCATATACCCATGATTCGTCACCAGTTATGACCCTTTTGAGTAAATCTGGGTCGTCGTTGACGTCATTCAACAGTTCTTGAGCGATGCTCATGCGACGGTTCTTTTGGTCAAAATTTAGCAATTTCGGAACGAACTTCGCTGATACACGTCTCATGCCCAAAACGTTAGAAAAAATTTCATGGCACGAGCCAAGCGATATACCAACATCCTCAGCAACTTCTCTGATAGTGATTCGACGATTTTCCAGAACCATTTTCTTCACTGCTTGAACGTTTTCATCAGTTGTTGACGTGCTTGGGCGTCCAGAGCGAGGCTCGTCATTGGCATCTTCCCGGCCATCTTGAAAAAGTTTGTACCACTTGTAAACATTTTTTTTACTCAGAACAGTTTCACCGTATGCCACTGTCAACATTTCAAGTGTTTCGGAGCACTTTATTTTATTTTTTACACAAAATTTGATGCAAATCCTTTGATCCATATTTTTCGATAGCAAGAAATCGCCGAGCACGGAAAACACTTATAACCTTTACGCCTCTCACAACCAAACAAAAAATGCTATACACTTGAAACTTGGTACAGATGTTCTGGAAGAGTGTACCAACATAAAAAAATAAAAAAATCGATAATCGAAAGTACGTTGCCCGCCAAATTTGAAAAGTCACCTTACTTTTTGAACACACCTCGTATGTTGCAGTCAAAACTCTTAACCAGTCAAAAGTACTATTGACTAGCAAAATCAGTCAAAAGTACTTTTGACCGTATGCTTTAGTCATAATACTTTTGACTAAAATAACAGTTAAAAGTACTTTTGCCCAATGGAGCTGGTTAAAAGTACTTTTGACTAAGTGATTCCGTCAAAAGTGGTTTTGACTGGTTGTATCAGTCAAAACTCTTAAAAATTATTTAGCATATTATTTAGCATATTTATTTCTTTGAAATAATGTCATTTGACCGAATTTTCAAATGCACTAATTTGCCTGTTTAATATGATATGAGGTACCTAAAGGTATTTGTATTCTCATTCACTCGCTCTTGCATCCAATGTCGACGGCTCCTATTTCTGTGAAAAGGGTTTAAAGTAACCTAACAAAACCGAACCTCGGGGTGGGAACATTACATCAAATGAACATTATACCTTTTGATCAACAGCGCAAATGTTGTTATCGCAAATAAATATTCGTTGAAATGAAAATTATGTTAATCGATATTATACAAATTGATTATTTTCCTAAACGTTGTTCGAATTAGTAACATTACATCAAAAGTTGTTATACCAAACAAGGGTGAACCTCTTTTTTATTCACATCTAACGAGTTAATAGTGCTTTTGAGTTTTGACTGATGCTTTATTGCAGTTAAAACTACTTTTGACGAAGAGCGTCAGTCAAAAGTACTTTTAACCGCAAATTTGCAGTCAAAAGTACTAATAACCAATAATTTTCAGTCAAAACCACTTTTGACCAACCTATTCAGTCAAAAGTACTTTTGACTGATTTTGCTAGTTAATAGTACTTTTGACTGGTTAAGAGTTTTGACTGCAACATATATAATATTTTTAACTTGATTTGGTTTTATTGGTGTTTTTATTATACAACATCGAAAAGCAGAAAAAAATAACATTACAAAATACGCCCAAAAAACACTTCTCTTTTTTGCAGTCGTTTTTCATCGATATTTTTATCGATCAAATATTTATACCAACCACTCTTCCCTAGTTGAGGCTAGAATTGCATTCAGTGACTGTACAGTATTTATACTTTCTAGTGCTCGCCCCTTTTGAGTATGTGTGCAATAAGATAGCACAAAAGTGTTACGCCTATCTTCTTGCGGGTGTGCCAAAAAAATTCATGTGTGAAATATCTATTTCTTTTGTTTTTGTGTGAGTTTCAGGAGTGGAGGTGGCGACATTTGAACTCGAACAAATACAGAGGGGAAAACATAAAAGGCGAGTACATATAACTCACCTTCGATTTGCCGACGATATCGTAATCATGGCTGACACTATGGAGGACCTCAATACAATGCTCGACGACCTCAGTAGAGCCTCTGAAAGAGTGGCTCTGAAAATGAGCATGGACAAAACGAAGGTCATGTCAAATGCCCATGTAACACCCACTCTCATGAAGATCGGAGACGCTACACTCGAAGTCGTGGACGAGTATGTTTACCTAGGACAAACTGTCCAGTTAGGTAGGTCCAACTTCGAGAAAAATGTCAATCGTCGAATCCGACTCGGCTGGTCAGCGATCGGGAAGCTACGCAATGTCTTCTCGTCCCACATACCGCAGTGTCTCAAGACGAAAGTCTTTGACCAGTGCGTGTTGCCAGGAATGACATAATTATGGCACCGAAACGTCGTCGCTCACAATGGGCCTTATTAGAAGGCGAATGTCACCCAAAGGGCAATGGAGAGAGCTATGCTTGGAGTTTACCTGCGCGATCGAATCAGGGATCCGCAGGAGAACCAAGGTAACCGACATAGCCCGAAGAATTGCCAAACTTAAGTGGCAGTGGGCTGGACACATTGCTCGCAGAACAGATGGCCGATGGCGCCGAAAGGTTCTGAAGTGGCGACTGCGTACCGAAAGACGTAGCGTTGGAAGACCTCCCACAAGATGGACCGACGACCTTGTGAAGGCTGCAGGAACTCGTTGGATGCGAGAAGCACAAATCCGGTCGAAGTGGAGGTACTTGGGGGAGGCCTTTGTCCAGCAGTGGACGTCTTTTGGCTGAAATGATGATGCTTGTAATCAATATCACTCCATACTTATACCTACTTACCTGCTACTCTAATTAATTAATATATGCCTAGGTAAAGGTAATTGTATTCTCATTCGCTCGCTCTTGCATCCTATGTCGATGGAGCCCCGCTTCGAGGGGCTCCAATTTCTATGTAAAAGGCTTAATATAACCCAATCAAACCTAATCTCGGGGTGCCCTTCGTTCGCTCCGACCGCAACCATGGAACCGATATCACCCGAAGTACGCACGAAGCGCTCGCACACTCAGTATTTTTTTCGAACAATTTAGTATTTAATTCGGACACTTGGAACTTTAGTTGCTAGCTTAGATATCTCATTAACAATAGCGTTCAGTCAGTTCAATCAGTCAGTGTACCTATCAGTTTTGTGCCAATAATCTGTAAGAATGCGTGAGTCAGTGTATCAGTTTTGTGCCAATAATCTATAAAATGCCTCAGTCAGTGTATCAGTGTTGTGACAATAATCTGTAAGAATGCAAAAGTCAGCTTAGTGTATCAGTGTTGTGCCAATAGGTAGCTTGAGCAGTGGTGGCTCAGTGGTAAAGGCCGTGACTTTCGAGGGTGTTCGTTCGGGCGAGCGGGTCATGCCTGTAAAGTGCGCTTTACTTCTTGTAAATAATTTCATCACCACAGCTCTAAAAATGGTGATGGAAAACATAGTAAGGAAACTGGCATGTCCTAAAACCAAAGAACTCGAACACATGTCACATCCACCAATCCACACTGGGCCCGCGTGGTACATTGTGGCCCACTCCTTCTCGCAGAAATAAGGGGCATGTGTTCCAGCAGGGGTGAATATTATAGGCTGATCATGCATATGCCAGATAGTGTAATATGCAGGAACGCATGCGTTCATTAATTCAGTAAAAACGAAAAACTTCGCAAGCAATGGGAACTCAATTGCACGGCACTACCGTTTCGACCTCAGGACGACCTGTTTCTCATGTGGACAATTGCACCTCATTTACTCCCGCGTCACCGTCCTGCTTTTCTAGATGGCTGCGGAGACCAAAACTACACCCGTAGTGTACAGTGAAGTTTTTTAAAAATTTGGTTGGGTTTTCAGTATATTTTGGTGTCTTACGGCTTCCACGAGAACAAAGTCGCGGACAGAAGCTAGTAGAATAAATGTTATCAAAAACATCTATACTCGTATACTATTGTGTTTCGAACTAAGAAATACAATAGATCAACGATGCACCATATGGTTAATTATAAGTTAAATTATTAGAAACGAATTTAAATTGGATTTAAAATAGTTTTCTTTTGTTAGGTAATTGCTATAATACATGCATACATACTCGTACATTACCTAACGCCTTTTTTACCATGGGGATAGGCAGAAACTAAAAAACTACTTCTACGTTTTGGAGTATGTAGCGAACTGAGAAAGCAAAGTCAAATCATTTATTTCAAATAGGCACATTAAAGGTACTTGCGAACGTCAAAACTTACAGTAAAATTGAATTGATTCAAGTCGCCCCTTCCAAAAGGTAGTTTTTGTATGGAGAAGAATGGGCAAGAAACTCCACCGTTACTCTTTTAAAATGTTTTACAAGGTTTTGTATACATAATATAATTATATGTGAAGACGATGCACCTAGAATAAAAGAAGTCTACCCCAAAAAAAGAATTAAAAATTAAGCAATTACAGGTAAATCAATTATGTGTACATGGTGCTCACATATTTACAAATATTGGAAAAAACAAAAGAACGGTATAATTATCTAAACAGTATTGTGATTCGGCCCTGTTCTAAAAATAATTACCTACAGCCGCGCGGTACATAAATAGGGCTCCCGCCTACAGTATTTTAATTTCATCAACATACTTTTTTTTTGGTGGCATTTTATCAAATAACTTCTCCCGCTCTGAGCGAAGCGGGAGGGCGTGGCAGACTTTTACTGACTGGAACCCACCCGTGTTCATTCAGTTGTCTGTGCCAGGGGCCCATACAGGGGCCACGGTATCTCTTTCGAACAACACGCGACCCTGGCAGGCATCGGCCCTAGCGGACCCCGTCAGTTAGTGCTGACATCTCATTGAGGCGCGCGTGGAACACAACGCGCCGTCGACCCGGGCCTGATCCTTACCGGACGGCGAGCTGGCCATTGCTCGCCGTTCGCAAGCCCGCGCCTACGGTGGTCGGGAATCGGCTGTCGATTCCCGACGCCCAGGGCGTCTCCTGCGGCGACTAGAGGCGTGAGGGCGCAAAATTGCCTCTCCCTCATGCGCTCCGCCTCCTCCTTCGCGAGCATTACAGCAGTGTGATTCTGTAACCATCTCACCGTGAAAACTTAGGTGAAGTGAGCGTGGAGTGAGCTGTCAATATTGTCAATTCCTAGCAAAAACAAACTCACTTCACCTAAGTTTTCACGGTGAGATTTTTACAGAATCGACCGGCTGCTTCGCAAAAGGAGGCGACGGCCTCCCATACACTCTCGCTCCGTACCATGGCCTGGACTAGGGCCGGACGCGAAAGATCGCCGCCGTTAGGACGCGGCGGTGCTCTGCCCAGACTGGGCAGACTTCCACCGTATGCTCCATCGTGTCATCCGGGCGATCCACACAATGGTGACTCCCGGGCGTTTCCTCCCGCCTTATCCGGAACAGGAACCTTCCGAAGCAGCCGTGCCCGGCGAGGATCTGCGTTAGGCGGAAGGTGAGGACGCCGTTTACGTTCATACATCTGGTCATACACGCACGCCGCCGCGCCGATAGTGAGTACCTACTACGCCCCTGAATTATTCCAACACTATTCTATGGAACATCACCAATAAGGTCACTATATTATATCCTTCCAGGGCACTCCCGGTGTTTTCACTCGCATGTGCCTTGTAAATACCTTTAGTTAATCGGGGTTTCATTCATCCTCTCAATGACCAAACCATCTAAGCATAGTTTGTTCAATGTTTGTGACTACAACTTGTTTAAGCCGCAACGTTATAACATCAGTCCTCAGTCTATCAGTCAGTCATGGTTCGCAAGAAACGCAATTGCTTAGTCTATCAGACTTAGTTACACCACACACATGCTTCGCAAGAAACGCAATTCCTCAGTCTATCAGTCATAGTTACACCATACACATGGTTCGCAAGAAACGCAATTCCTCAGTCTATCAGTCATAGTTACACCACACACATGCTTCGCAAGAAACGCAATTCCTCAGTCTATCAGACTTAGTTACACCACACACATGCTTCGCAAGAAACGCAATTCCTCAGTCTATCAGTCATAGTTACACCATACACATGGTTCGCAAGAAACGCAATTCATCAGTCATAGTTACACCACACAATGCTTCGCAAGAAACGCAATTCCTCAGTCTATCAGTCGTAGTTATACCGCACAAATGCTTCGTAAGAAACGCAATTCCTCAGTCTATCAGTCATAGTTACACCACACAAATGGTTCGCAAGAAACGCACTTTTTCAGTCTATCAGTCATAGTTACAACATACAACGCTTCGCAAGAAACGCAATTCCTCAGCTTTTAGTCTACAGTAGGTACCCGGCGATAAATATTGCACATCGACTTTTGGACAGAGACAATCGGCTAATTTCGGCTTCGTAGAGCGTTATCTCTGTCGCACGAAATACAAACAGTCCGGTATCTATTAGGAGCTGTTAAAACAATTATGATTTGCTTCTTTTGATAATTATTTTTATTCTTTGTATAAAATGAAAAAAAAGGTAAAGGTCGATGTGCAATATTTATCGCCGGGTACTGTACTTTCATGCTTCTACTGCCACACCCAAGATTCATTTTCATACATAATCGCAGGATCTTTTTGGACATCAACTGGTTGATAACAATCGCATGTGTAGCACTTTATTTCTCGCATTCACTCTCTTTTACACATCTTCATTAATCTTTCCATCTTTTGTAAAAAGACGATTTATCCCATTTACAGATTAAACAATTTCATTCATTTCAGAGTCCCCTAAGATCTCGGGATACGAGACAACACACGTCCCGGGACTTCGAGACTTCTCAGAATAAAATTAGATTCGAGTTAATTTTGGGGCAAAACTCAATAAAAAAGCAATTGTAGTAAAAACCAACATCTATGTTCGGCGATCATTATTTCCAAATCTGGCGTTTAGATACGAGGGATATTTTCAAAAAGTCTGCACTACAGTACCTACTTCTGCAAAAGCAATAAGTGCAGTTTTACACAAATTTTAAGTAAAGTAATCCATATTCTAGGACTGTAACTGTGGCCAGAGTGCAAATATTTTTACAAACATATTATAACCCGTTCTGATCTTCTACTTCTCATAAAATAAATGTGATTAGTTAAATAGTACATACAGAATGAGCGTAGACCGGACGTGGCGCAGCGGCGGACACTAGTCACACGACACTCACAGCGGGCAGGCGGGCGGGCGCGCGCGCAGCCAGGCGCGGACGGACTGGTGGACTGGCGGCGGCAGCGGTGGCGGCGCGGGCGTGCGCCTCCATTACCGTACTCTACTTCTGCATGTATCGGCACGACCGACAATAAAACAATCATACCGTCAATTGTCCACTTAGTATCATTATTGCAATCCATGTGTTCCATTTGCATGTCGCAGTTATCTGTCGGTTGGTTCTGTTTGCACAAAACAGCAATAAGTACGTTAAGCGCTAAACGAGTTTAAAAATACGTGCTGTTTCAGTCAGTCAAAATACGTGCTGTTTCGGTCAATCGTTTGAAGATGACATAGGCATAATGATATTTTTGTGTAGTTTTATGGCAAAAATGTAGTACGATATTATTAAAACTTTCAATACACTCCATGTTAAAAAAACTGATGATCTATGAGAAATGTTTGGAAAAGATTGCAAAATACTTACATAATTTAATCAACACTGTAGCGCCTGAATTAACAATTATTTTAATTATGCATATGTTTTGACTATGGTGTCATTCCTGACTTAATAAAGAGTAATAAAATAATACCTTTGTTTTAATTGGGCAGAAAATCAGACCTCACGAACTTTAGATTAATTTTTGTACTTCCTACCTTTATTAAAATATTTGAAAAATTGATCGAATATATCAATTGTAAAGACATTTTAATAAACATAAATGATGAAACAGTAAACAATTCGGTTTTACAAGGGTTCGCTCGACTACCGACACTGGTGTTGAGCTTCTTGCACAGATTTTTGAGGCCTAGGAGAAGTCGCACAATGCCCTAGGTATTTTTGAGACATGTTTAAGGCTTTCAAATGTGTATCTCATGATACATTGGTCAGGAAATTGCATCACTATGGTGCTAGAAACACTGCTTTTGATATTTATATTTTGACGTGAATACGTCTTTAAAGTTGCTTCCATAGTGTCAAGTCAAAATCAGGGGATACAGTTTGGCGTTGCAGCTTCATATCTATCATCTTCACCACACCTAAAACACCTAAAGGGTAGCTAAAAGATCAAAGAATTAATTATGCCAAGTGAGGTGTGCCAATGCCAAGTGCTGTGATGCATCGCGCGCGGTGGAGGGGGAAGCGCCGCCATTTTGTTTGAGGTCATTTTGCTGCCTATCGAGATTTCCCCTAAGTATAAATTTCGACTCGGAGAAGCTACGAGTGCTACGACGTTCGTTAAAGTTTCAATCGTCAGCTCTCGTCAAAATCTATCCATTGTATATGTTGCAGTCAGAACTCTTAACCAGTCAAAAGTACTATTGACTAGCAAAATTAGTCAAAACTACTTTTGACCGTATGCTTTAGTCAATAATACTTTTGACTAAAATAACAGTTAAAAGTACTTTTGCCCAATGGAGCTGGTTAAAAGTACTTTTGACTAAGTGATTCCGTCAAAAGTGGTTTTGACTGGTTGTATCAGTCAAAACTCTTAAAAAGATAATAATAACGAAAAACGCACATATAAACTTTTATTAGTGGAGAATGTGCTGATATTAGAACAAAAATGAGTGACTATGAAAAGATAGAACGCTTTTTGCAAAGAATTTTAGCGATAGAAGATATGAAAGATAGTCATTTCAATGTGATGACAAATGAAAAATTTTGAAAAGTTTGCAATGGATGTGGAAGACGCGAAATTTGATGAAAGGAAAATACCATTACAGTACAGTAGACTAAAACGCTTTAACATCATTGAAGTTTGTGGTATAAAAAATTTGTTACAAACACAGAACCTGTCATATATTTTTTGCCGGCTGAGGAAATCTACGACATTATTGATATATCTTTTTGACGTGACAACGTCTAATAAATCGATGAAGCTGGCTGCACTCACGAAAAAACATGACTCATGTAGCGTTACCTCGCGGCCTCGCTCTGTAGCGTTGTAGCGTTCCATGGCGGCTTGAAGTGCAAGCGAATATTAACAAATGCAATGCAACTATTCCATCAGTATTTTCTTATGACGTTGTCACGTTCAACTATCGTCAGTAAACCGACTTTACAGACAACCGATTTTTTTAGATTCACCCTTGTTTGGTATAACAACGTTTTGTCGAAAATCGCTCCGGCTAATTTTAGTTACAATAAAGTCATTTCGTATAATTATTCATTTGACCGAAAAATTAATTGGTAGATTTTTATTTAGCATATTTATTATTTCTTTGAAATAATGTCATTTGGCCGAATTTTCAAATGCACTAATTTGCCTGTTTAATATGATATGAGGTACCTAAAGGTATTTGTATTCTCATTCACTCGCTCTTGCATCCAATGTCGACGGAGCCCCGCTTCGCGGGGCTCCTATTTCTGTGAAAAGGGTTTAAAGTAACCTAACAAAACCGAACCTCGGGGTGGGCACATTACATCAAATGAACATTATACCTTTTGATCAACAGCGCAAATGTTGTTATCGCAAATAAATATTCGATGAAATGAAAATTATGTTAATCGATATTATACAAATTGATTATTTTCCTAAACGTTGTTCGAATTAGTAACATTACATCAAAAGTTGTTATACCAAACAAGGGTGAACCTCTTTTTTATTCACATCTAACGAGTTAATAGTCCTTTTGACTGATGCTTTATTGCAGTCAAAACTACTTTTGACGAAGAGCGTCAGTCAAAAGTACTTTTAACCGCAAATTTGCAGTCAAAAGTACTAATAACCAATAATTTTCAGTCAAAACCACTTTTGACCAACCTATTCAGTCAAAATTACTTTTGACTGATTTTGTTAGTCAATAGTACTTTTGACGGGTTAAGAGTTTTGACTGCAACATATATAAAACATTAGTGTAAAATAGTGACAGTGAATGTAATGTGTTCAAATAAAAATAATATCAAAAATATACAGGGTTATTGGTAAATCATTAACAATACCACATAGAAATTCCTGGCCCATTTGGATTCTGTGTGGGACAATAACAGGCTCTACTACCTTCTCGTAGTATTTTTGCGCAGTCATGCTGCCTTGGATCCAAACGAGCTGGGTTCGTCCGCCAAGACGAATTCCTGCTCACACCATGATTCTCCCGTTTTGGTATGAGTGGACCTCCTGAGGGTGCCGTAGACGGCTAACTCTCCCTGGAGTTCTTCAAACGCGTGTTCTTCGTGAATCTGGATGAAACCCAAACCGGGAATCATCGGTGAACAGCATTTCCGACGTTTGGCTCCCAAACTGGAACGGGCCGGGGCCGCCTTCAAGCGGCTCCTGCCCAACCTGAGGGGGCCAAACGCCTCCTGCCGGAGGCTTTACGCGGGGGTCGTGCGGTCCATGGCCCTATACGGGGCCCCGGTGTGGGCGCGTTCACTGCGGCGGCGAACCGCCCATTATTTGAACGCGCCCCAAAAGGTGGTAGCCGTTAGGCTGATCCGGGGGTACCGCACGATCTCGGGCGAGGCGGCAAGCCTCCTTGCCGGACTGCCGCCATGGGATCTGGAGGCGATAGTCCTCGCGCGCCTGTATGAGTGGCGCGCGGAGGCACTACGCCGGGGGGAAAATCCGCTTCCGCAGCAAATTGCGGCGGAGCGGACGGACCTCCGGCGCGATCTCATGGCGGCATGGAAAGAGCGACTTTCGCAACCCAGCGCAGGGCACGCCACGATAGCGGCGGTAAGACCCCTCTTTGAGGAGTGGCTAGAGAGGCGTCACGACGCCCTCACCTACCGCCTGACGCAGGTCCTCACCGGACACGGAAGTTTCGGGAGGTTCCTGCACATAACCAGGCGGGAGGAAACGCCCGGGTGTCACCATTGCCAGGATCGCCCAGAGGACACGGTGGAGCACACGGTGGAGGTCTGCCCCGCTTGGGCGGAGCACCGACGTGTCCTCGTTGAGGCGATCGGCAGCGGCGGCGACCTCTCGCGTCCGGGCCTGGTTCGAGCCATGGTCCGGGGCGAGAGGGAGTGGGGGGCAGTCGCCTCCTTCTGCGAAGCAGTCGTGCTAGCGAAGGAGGCGGCGGGACGGCTGAGGGAGAGAGTCTCCCGTCCCAGCCGCCGCGAGAGACGCTCCGGGCGTCGGG